>RYFJ01001748.1:0-310583 GCA_003991445.1 Oryza meyeriana var. granulata | reverse complement strand
CCCAGAAGAGAATGCCATACCATTAACTTCTCTTCAATGGTAGTATAATGACTGTTACACAATGGGGGTTTCCCAAAAAAGATACAATAACTAAGATAATGTCGAGCATACCAGCTAGGAATAGGCAATTTAGTGCATCGACAATCTAGGAAGCACCTCACGCTACTAAGAATAGGCGATTTGGAATCTGAGGATCATGAAGGAACACCAAAGTCGAGGTGATTAGGTTTTTGCAAGTACAGTGAAGCACCAAAAAGAAGCTAACCTGGACACGAGAGGATCGATTGCAAGTCACCATCAACCGGTCTCTCAGCACGTCAATCTCGAGGAGATTGCCGTTGAGGGGGGTAGGCTGTCACACCTCTGGGTTTATAAAAAGCCACAACAAAAGATTATTAAAGATAAAACCTCAAAGATTTATTTATAAAGGCCAAGTGAATTTAATTAGAAATAAGAAGAAATATGCCAAATATAAGATCTTATAATGGAGTGGATATATTTTTTCCTATCATTCCTCTTTGCCAAAATACATCTAATAGGCATTTATTATTGGATTTTTAGAGCATGTAAGAGAATATTATAATTCAATAAAAAATTATCAGGAATTAATTTTTGGAAACCCTGTTATGTCTGTCTTTTCGTTCTCTTCCCTTTTCTTTGTTCTTTCCTTCCCTGTGCAAGAAAAGGGTAAAAACAACAAAAAAACAAAAAACAACACACAAAAAAAAAAACGGCGCCAGCGCTCCAGTGCCTTGTGTTTCCTGGCCTATCCACGGCCCGCGCGCGCGGCGGCAAAATCTTTGGCCTAATTTTGTCAGGCTGCTCTCCCGTGCCTCCTCTCTCTCTTGGTTGTGCTCAGCTATGGGCCGCCTGGCCAGTGCCACTCGCTCTAGGTGCCGTCTCCCTCTCACCCAGATTATGTTGGGACCAGGGCCACATGTTGGGCTCAGTTCGTCTACCACCTCTCGTCTGGTTCGGGCGGAGGGAATATCGTTTTCCCAACCGCTGATGTAAAAAGCTGCCTTCCTCACCATGCCTACGCGCCACGTTCAAGGACACCACGTCGACTGAGTCTCCGCGTCACACTCCGCACGTCTACCCATCCCCTATCGTGTAATCATGCCGTGCGAATTTCGCAACACTACGCGTTGTGTTCCTCCTTTCATACATCGCGGCCAACCAATGGCACGATTCTCTCACCTCCTTGCGTGTACTAATCCACTCCGTGCGCCGCCGACCTATCCGCACGCATTCAGCGAAGAACGTCCACCATAACCTAAGCCGCCGTCAGGTACAGTGCTCGCGCCCGGCAATTAAGCTTTGCCTGCACTCCAGAGAATCCCAGTCGTCCGCTCTCAGCGAAAATAAATGCCCCGCCGGATCCTATTCCTAGCTACCAATCCCCTTTGTAGCCCTCCCGGCCTTTGGCCGGCATCCCATGCATCGCTCTCGGTCATAATTTGCCTAATCTTTTTTTTTGCATGCTTCGTCCAGGACCCCTACTGCTTGCTGTGCCGCTCTGTTGCGCGTCTCGCTCCACCACTCGCTGCTAAAAGCCTCACCACCGGGTGCCGGATGGTTTGGCCGCGGTGACTCATTCGCTGCGTGAATCAGCGGGCTCGCTTGTCATACGAGCCGTCCGATCTGCTAGGCAGATCGGGTGTTCGCGCGCTCCCTCCGCCGCGCTCGCATCATTCGGACCATTGGGTCCTGACGTGCGCCGTCCTCTGCTGCGCCACTGACAGTGGCCCTGCCGTGGCTCCGTCCCCCCGTGGTCCCGTAATGCATTAATCATCCATTTAATTGCAGCGAATAAAACGATTAAGCTAAATTAGTTTGTAAAGCAAAATCCAGTAAAACCCATCAAAAATCCATAAACTAAATTAATACGTGCTCCAATTAATTCCATGCAAAGTTCATTAAATTTCCAAAAAGAAATGTAAGAGTCCATTAAAAATACTTTTAAGCTCTGTCTTCGTCCACAATGTACTGTTCTTTAATTGTTTCGTGCTCTTGTATTGCTATAGAACCCTGATGCCAGTCGATTATCCCATTTATATCGAATCGTTGTAGAATTTCTAAAGCACCGGAGCAACCAACGTTCACGTCATGATCTTGACATTTGGCCACTCTAATTATGCCATCTTGTTTCTATTTAAATAACACGTGCATGTCTTTATTATGCATGTGACATGGGAATATAACCCATATTTTAAGTAAAAACTTATGGTTTGATGACCAAATTACCTTAGTAAATTGGGTAAATTAATTTTATGACCCTGCCCCTGCCGCCCGCATCTGGAGCCGAGCCGCCGCATGGAAAGAAAACTCGGCCAAGCCCCAAACCCCCGTCGGCTGGTCGCTGCGGATGCCGTCACGGTCCTACACGTCCTCACTCTGCCGCTAGTGAGCCAACTGGACTCTCCTTGGCCATCTCGCCTGCCGGAGCTCACGCTCCTTGTGGTATGCGGCGTCCCACGTAAAACCGAGCCACCGGCGCTGCCTAGCGCATCTGCTAACCCCAACTGCGCTCAGCTTCTCCAACGTCAGTGCGCCTCTGCGGTTCAAACCCAATCGGTATCGTGCCTCCTCTTGGCTCTCCAGCGCCATTCATTGCTACCCGCGGTGAGCTGCCGGATCACTCACGCGCGCCCTAGGTGCTGCTCGGACAGCCATCGTTGCGTTCTTCGTCTATTGTCCTACATTGGGAAGCGCATCGGATCCGCCACTTCCATTGCCGGTTGAGTCATCAAAAACGCCGCCGACCCGTCGACTCATCCTTCTCTTCAAAAAATATTCCCCTGCCCGCTCATTGTCACCCGCATCATACCTCTCTGTCGCTTGGGACGAAAAGTGCTGCTGGCGTGCCGCGCAGCGTTGTAGTGCCGTCGTCACTCTGCCACCACACGCCGACGCAGTCCATCCGCCTACCATCACATCGTCGTCCGCTGATGCGGTCGTTGCCGTCACAAACGAAGCCGCTCATGCTGCTCTCCAGATCGCTCTTGAGCAGGCCGCGCCATAGGCATCTCTCCTCTAGAGGATGATTAGTCGGCCGAGGCCTGTAAACCCTACGTTGGAATCATTCCAAGCCTGAATCATCGACGCCGATCCAATATACAATACAAAGCCCGATGAATCTCACCGTCATCTCATACCAGATCGTCTCAAACGTGTAATCTTCTTTCTATTAACACTTTGGCTATATCATGTCCATCCCTAAAATGCACAGTCACCCTCCCACCTCAATCGCCACCTCACACTGTCCTGACGTGCATTGAGTCACGCAAGGTCCACTCAACCTTCTATTCCCTTCCACCGGACTAGTCCAGCAGATCTGTGCCCATGACGTGGATCCAATTTCAATTATCCCTCCAAAAAATGATTCCTCTTACTTAATTAATTTCTTAATACGGGCATAGGAATAATTCCTTCTTCTCTTTTCGGATTTAATTCCGAATTCCAATCTTCCAAAAAAATCGTATCTTTTGCGTGTGACCATCCTGATTCGCGCCGTTCCTTCTTCTAAATTCCATCTAATATTTTCAAATTAACTTGTTATGTACGTTTTAATGTACATTCATTTAATTTGGGTTCTTAGGTTTATCAATTTTCGTGTAGCACCATATTAATCCCTATCTAATTCTGACCCTTATGCCATATTTATTTGTCCGCAACGGCCGAGATTTGGTTGCAACAAGGTTGTTCATGCAAGATTGTTCCTTTTGGTTTTGCGAATCATGTCGGATTTTGCACACGAAATTGTTTCTCGCCCTAAGTATGGAGATCGTTGCGTAACAAAGTAAGATGTTCGCCAAAATATGAATGGTTGCAATAAGTGATGCCTGCTCTAGCCAGTTTGATTTGCGTTGCAGGCAAGTGTTATCTTGTCGTTGCATATACAAAATGATCTGCACTCTTTATTGATGCTTGCAATAAGCCTGTCTACGTCGCACACGCAATATGTTTATCGTGTATACTAATAGTCCTGCGTGCAAACAAGTGTACATCTATAGCAACGAATAAAAAATAAATCGTTGCAATTCACTACGTTACAAAGATTAGTTTTGTGTATGAATAGTTTCGTTCTGTTCACAAAGGCTTAAAACCAACAAAAAAAGTACATTGTTGCAATACCTAAGGCTTTCCACTTTAATGTTACATCAAAAAATTAAAAAAATCACCACGCACAGTTTTCGAACCTGAGACCTTAGATTAAGAAGATAGTGCTGCCTACCATTGACCATGTACATGTGTTTGGTTTTCTAATAGCTACGTAATCCTATAAAAGAGATGTCGACCCGTTTATATTAGGAATACTAAAACTTCAAACCCTTGACAACGAACCAAGAAAACTTCGTTCTCCTAAACCAGCCAGCAAGCAGCGTGGTTCGCGCTCCCTGTAGCGGTGTCGTCGTTGGCGCCTCCCTACCTGCAAACGGAGTCGTCCACGGCCTTCAATCCTCGCATCGATGGCATCTTGTTTCCCTAGTTCCTTCCTGCCTCATGCGAACGAGCAGGGCCGTGGCCCGTGGGCTGACGCTCCGTGTCCATCTCGTCTCTGCGGCGCTACCGTCCTTTCAACTTCATTACTACCAAGCCAAGCACCAACGTACAGGACAGGGAAAAGGATCTATATCTCTAGCAAGCAGCTACCAACAAGCAGGCTTGCGTTGTTCTGCTCGAATGCAAGGTATTAGCTGTTTTTAAAACTCCATCTGTAATTCGTACTCAATGGTATGAAAGGTCTAGAAACGGCTTGTATATATTTTAATTTATCTTGTCAGATCTTTTATGAAGCCATGTTTCTTACAAATCGCTTTAGAAAATAGAATCCTGTTTACCAATAAGCTAAAAGAATTGAAGAATTAAACTCATCTAAGAAAGAGCCAATGGATTATATTATTTTTGCTTATATTTGTACTTTGATTTCAGGCCTACTTAGAGCTTCGTATGAGAAGAGGATCCATGTAGGCTTGCAATTATTGCTAGAGATGTTTCATTGTTGAATATATATATTTATAATAATGTCGTGATCTTCAATTAACGTGCTGCAGGAAATCCTTTGTGATATTTGGATAAATAGAATTAATGGCACATGATATCGATCGAGTTGGATGCTGTTGTCTCGGTCAATCACTGAGTGGCAAGCAGGTCTGGTGAGAAATTTATTGATACTCATTTTGAAGGACTATGCATCAGAAACTGCACCATGTATGTTCAAGGTGTCCGTGGAGTCTGTAAAAAAAAAATCCGAGGTTCAATCATGGACTTGCTAACTAAAGGTTTTTGATGAGAATTTTGTCAAAGAGAAAGGTAACGCTGGCATATTTTTTGAATGATGATAGGGACTGATGAAGTAGGCCCGCTAAGAGATGCACCGCATCGACAACAATCTGGTGTCCGCATTAATTAGGGGTGTGACCAGTGTAATACCAATAAAGAGCAAATGAGAGTGCAAAGAAATTATGTTCTCTGTTCTTCTTGTTATATATATATATATATATATATATATACGCAATAACGCTATCTGTATATTTTTATATATATGTGTCCTGCAGTACAGTACAGCTAACAGATAGACATGGAGGCCGCCGCCCGAGGGGATCCAGAGGCGACGGGGCGGGAGGTGCGGCGCGGCGACCGGCTGGCACGGGCGGCGGTGCGCGCGGCGACAGGCGACGGCGGCGACGGGACGGGCGCGACGGGCGACCGGCGGCGACGGGCGGGAGGGGGCGTTGCGGCGCGGTGACAGGCGAGCGACGGGCGGGGGGCGGCGGCGTGTCATGCCCTAAAAATCGCCTTAATAAAAATTGTTTTTGGATAAAATCGAAAAATAAAAAAAATATGCTAGAAAGTTTTGTTTGAGAAAAACGTGTTTGAATAAAATTTTGAAATTTCCAATATTAAAAAATCCCAAGTTGAAAATTTTGAATAAATGCTTGGACGCTTTATATTCCCAGGTGTTTGTCGGAAATATTTTAAGTGTTTAAGTATTTATAATATTAAAAACTCTATCTGTTTCGTGGTGGCATTTATTTTTGGTAAATTCCCCACGATTTAATAAACTCTCTGAAAATTTTTCGGAATTTTCGGAGCTCCAGAATTAATTTTAATGGGACAAAGATCATCTCTATAATTAGATAAATCTAATATGTAATAAAACCCTTGTCTTTTCCCCTGTTCGGGTCATTTCGGTTCAGTCCTTTGAAATCTCCCCGTTCTTTATGAACTCTGACTCCTTTTTCCTTCTGGGGTTTCGTGTTGCTCCCGAAACCCTAAAACCTCCTCGACGTTCCGATGCTCCAAAATTACACCGTATATTTCAAGCGATTGAATATTCCTAAACTATTTCCCCCCTCCGTTCTCGACTCCAAAATATCCTCACATTTTGGAAAAGTTCATTTATTCCGTTTCCCAAACTCCGTGAAATATATCCCTTGAAAATCCTAATTTCTCGGCGACGCAAAATAACCTCTATTTTTCCCCAAGTCCTGACTTCTGTAAATATTCCCGATTTTTCCTGACTTCGGACATTCCTGTTAACTCTTCCAATATTCCAGGAATTCCCAAAATATTCTTACACTTGGTGAATCCCAAAAATTCCGTGCGAATTTCGTTGATTCAAAGAAATATTTTGATTTCCAAAAGTGTTTCGACGTCTCCGATTTTTTCCAAATATATATACGCCGACGTTCGCAATCCTCCAAAATTCCAAACAAATTCCCAACTTCCATTTTTCTGATACATCTTGGAATTCTAAAATTTAAATTCTAAATTTGGAATCTCCAGAAAAATCCCCAAAAATCCCCACCTTTTTCCTCTTCTTTTCCCTTTTCCTTTTCCTTCCAATTTTCCCTTCCCCTTTTCTTTTTCTCACCCTTCCATTTTTTTCCCTTCCTGTTCATCTTCTTGGATTCTCTCTCTCTCTCTCTGCTTGGTCGCCAGCAGCCGAAGCCGCCGCCGTCCTGGGCTACACCCCGGCCTGCTCTGCCTGCTCCCTTGCATCTCGCCCGGCTGCGCCAGCCTGCCGCGCCCGGTCTCCGCTAGCAACCGCCGTGGCCGCCAATCCTGTGCCGCCCGGACCTCACCTCTCCACCTCCCGTCTCCTTCTCCCCACGACGCCGCCATCCCGCGCCCATCCCGCTCCAAAACCGCATCCTCAGCCACGATTTCGCCTCCCCGTGCCCTCAAAAAGCTCTCCCGAACTCACCTCTCTCGTTTTCTCCGCTCACCTAAGCCGCGCCGTCTGGCTCGCCGCGCCGCTCGCTGCCCTGCCAGCCGCACCTCCAGCCGCACCGTGCCCATCCAGCGACGCCACGCGCAGCGCCGCTAGCCCTCGCCGCGCCGCTCCTTGCCCCTGCCTCTGCCGCCACGCGCGTCTCCTCCGGCTGCCCAGCGCGCCGCCCCGAGGCAGTGCGCCGATCCCCGAAGTTGCTGCGAAAAAAAAAAAGATCGGCACATATGTCGGGGCTAATAACTCTCATGAAGACGTCCCTCCCCCTACCCCAATTAGATCGTGATCTAAATCCCTCCTCCGACTCCGTGAGGGCCATGGCGCCACTGCAAGCCACCCTCGTTCCAGGACGCCCCGACGCCGCCTCCGTCGAGGACGCCACCAGCAACGCTAACAGGCAGGACGACGCTTCCTCCACAGGGAATCAGCGCCAGCAACGACGCTTCCTCCACAGGGACTCTTTATGTTCATTGCAAGAATGGACTTCCAAATCAGGAGTATGTAATGTTTAAAGTGGAAAGGCCTGATATAAAATTCTCAACCTTGACATCTCTTAAGGACCAGCTTGGGTATGCTGTCCAGGACTTGTTATACTACAAGAAGCGTTGTGGAAGAGATGTAGCTACTCTTCAGCCCCTCGATTATGTCAGACATGTAGAGATTATGCTACAAGACAATGAGAGTGAGAAGGAAATCAGATTAGTACTCTCAAAGGAGCAAGAGACAGCACAACAAGTCAGCATAACACCCCTCAAGCGACCAAGGCAGTAGCTGGAAGAAGATGAGGATCCGTTTATAGATGATCCTTTTGATGCATACAAGGACTGGCTAAAGAAGCTACCACAGGACCAATCCAAAAGTATATCATCTATGTTTCCGCATATGTTTTCGTATTGTTCATAATCTTAGCACCTTTATATAAACTAACACCTTATCTTACATGTTTTTGGTGACTAACAGATTTAAAGGATGACACTAGGGATCAAATAGTCAACACGTACAAGGAATTTTTAAGGATGAAATAAACCTGAAGAAATACACCTTCTTGAGTGGCACTACTTGCAGTTGTATTTTGGATCTGATAAATTCAAGGTCAGTTCTAGTAAAATCTACTTTGTCAAACAAACTTGATCAACCTTAGTTGCATTGTTACATACCACTTGTTCTCAAATAATGAGTAAACTGTACACTCGTTTATGATTTTAGCTACTATTTCTATGGTTTGGCAACATATTGAATGATTGATTATAATTAATATATGTGAGTGCAATTGCTTTTGTTATGGTTTATTGATTTGCAATGATGATTTATTAAACCAAAATTAAATGTTACTAGCGTTACAATAAAAGCTATGCCTACGAGCCACGATGCGTGGCAATATGCTCTATGGCAACAGACTTATTTACGTTGCAAATAATAGTATTGCCATGACATTACTATTGTTGCAATAACAATTAATCTCCCGCAACGAATAAAATTGCGTGGCAAATGATACTGTTGCAACGGCACCGCAGTCGTGGCAATAATGAACGGTATCTCGCAACGGCTAAATTTGCGTGGCAAATGATACTATTGCCACGCCACGACAACCGTGGCAATACCATATCATCTCTTGCAACGAATAAAAAATCGTGGCAAATGATACTTTTGCCACGCCACAGCGATCGTGGCAATAATGTATACTCTCTCGCAACGAATAAAATTGCGTGGCAAATGGTTTACTTGCCACGGCATAACGGTTGTGGCAACAACACCTTAGGCAACAAAATTCTAGCGTGGCAACAAAATTCTATTGCTACGCTATCGCTCGTTGCATTTACCACCTGTTGCTACGAAGATGAGCGTGGCAAGTGCTCGTATTGCCACGCCAGTGAATGTTGCGATAACGCCCTATTGCCATGCTTGGCAACGGACAGCTATGGTTGTAAGAAAAGCTAACTCTTGCAACGTCAAACTACCAACGGTTGCAAGTTCTTATTGCAACGTGACTTTTTGCAACCATTGGCAACAAACGTGATTGGTGGCAAGAACTACCTTTGCAACCAAATTGGGCCTATTGCAACGTTTTCTCGTCGTTGCGCAAGGGTTAGAAGTTTGTAGTGATCGCTATTTCGGAAGATCATGGAGTCTACGGAAGAGTTCAGAAGATTTGCAGAAGATGTTTTAAACTGCAAGGCAAGTCACATGATAATCTCCTTGAGCATGTTGATCCCATTTGTGAAAATTATTTATTTTAAAGTTATTGCATGAAATGTTTTGGAATGACATTATTACGGGTAATTATTTAATAGCCAACATTCCTTGATATTTATGGCCATTTTGATGTTGATATCTATACCTTGATACCCTGGGTAATTAATATTGACTAGCTAGATGTTTAATTATTTATCTGGCTAGATTATTTAGGGTTTGCTTAGTCATGCCTAGAAACTGTAGTGTCATTTTATGTGGGAAACTATTCATTCATTCCGATTAATTAATGGATACTAGTTATTATTTTCATGACAGTGAGTCGTGGCTGGTTAATTAATTGTGCCAACTAAAACTTGACCGAATGGTGGGTTATGAGCACCAGGGTTGTGAATGTTGCTAGCGGTGCTCATGACAGTTAAGGATTGGTTCGCGGACTACTTGTTGCGAGGCATTTACCGTACTAACCACAAACCAGAATGGGCAACGGCTGGATCTGTAGTGTAGCGAGTTCAACAGGAAGCACCACGGTGTGTTGTGGCTGTGTCAATAAGTCCACCACGGCTGTGTCAATGAGTACCGTTGTCAGTGATGATGCGGTTAGGGACCCTGAATCGGTATAGTATACTCATAATGAAGTCCTTTGCTCATGCCGCTGTTATGGTTGCAACAGGTTTAGCCTCAATCCACTTGGTGAATTTATCCACTGTGACGAACAAGTGTGTGAACCCTCCTGGTGCTTTCTTGAAAGGCCCGACTATGTCAAGCCCCCATACTGCAAAGGGCCAAGAGATTGGGATTGTTTGGAGTTCTTGGGCTGGGAGGTTGGTTTGTCTTACATAGAATTGGCAACCCTCGCAGTTGCGAACAATGTCCTTGGTGTCTGTTACTGCTGTTGGCCAGAAAAATCCCTGCCGGTAAGCCTTTCTGACTAACGTCCTGGATGCGGCATGGTTGCCACATATGCCCGAGTGGATCGACTGCAGGATCTGCTTGCCCTCCTCGGTGGTGACGCAGCGCATGAGGACACCGGATGCACTTCTTTGGAACAGGTCTTCTTCGACTAGCAGGAAACTCTTGCTTCGACGTTTGACTTGCTCGGCCTGACTACGATCTTCTGGGAGTTCATCGTCCAGGAGGAATTTGAGAACAGGAGTGCACCAGTCTTGACATGTGTGCAGCACCTCATCTATGGCTGGGGTAGGTTCGCCTCCCGATTGCTCTGGTACTGGTTTCTTCTTGACTGATGGCTCCATGAGTTGCTCGACAAAGATTCCTGTCGGGACCGCCTCTCGTTTGGATCCCATGTTTGCCAATTCATCTGTGGCGTTATTGTATTGCTGTAGGACATGTGTTATTTCTAGCCCGTCGAACTTGTTTTCCAGCTTGCGGACCTCCTGACAATATGCCGCCATGGTATCGTCGAGGCATGTCTAGTCTTTCATGACTTGGTTCACCACGAGTTGAGAATCCCTGTGCACAACCAGTCAACATATGCCGAGTGATATAGCAATGCGGAGCCCGTGGATAATTGCCTTGTACTCAGCGACGTTGTGGGAAGCTGGGAAGTGGATTTGTAGAACGTACTTGAGTTTTTTGCCTGTGGGCAACGTCAGTACGACGCTAGCCCCGGTGCCACCGATCCGTAGAGAACCGTCGAAGTACATTGTCCAGTACTCTAGCTTCGTTGTTGATGTAGGCACTTGAACTTCTGTCCACTCGGCTACGAAGTCGGCTAGAGCTTGTGATTTGATTGTTGTCCGTGGTTGAAAGGTGATGTCGAACGCCATCAACTCGAGCGCCCATTTAGCGATTCGGCCTGTGGCCTTGCAGTTATGAAGGACATCTCCGAGTGGAAACGATGTGACCACCATGACTTGATGTGCTTGGAAATAGTGCACCAACTTTCGGACAGTGATGAGTAGGCCATAGAGCAGCTTCTGGACCTGCGGATATCTCGTCTTCAAGTCGGCAAGGACTTCGCTGACAAAGTAGACTGGCCTTTGTACTTTCTGGACGTGACCCTGTTCGGATCACTCAACCACCAGCACTGTGCTAACTACCTGAGTAGTTGCCGCCAGATATTGCATTAGCGGTTCTTGGGGCATGGGTGACGCCAACACGGGGGGTGATATGAGGAATTGTTTGAAGTCTTCGAAGGCTTGTTGGGCTTCGGGTGTCCATTGGAAATTGTCCACTTTCTTCAACAACTTGAAAAAAAGGCATGCCCCATTCGCCCAGTTAGGAAATAAACCAGCTGAGTGCTGCCATGCAGCTGTCAGCTTCTGGATGTCCTTCTAGTTAGTCAGGGGGGTCATGTTCATAATTGCGTTGACTTTCTCCGGATTGGCCTCGATGCCGCGATGCGAGACAATGAAGCCGAGTAACTTGCCAGATGGCACACCGAAGGCGCACTTTTCCGGGTTCAACTTCATCTTGAATCTTCGAAGATTTTGGAAGGTTTCTTCCAGGTCAGTGATGAGGTCCTCTTTCAACTTAGTCTTGATCACCACGTCGTCGATGTAGGCTTCCACGTTGCACCCGATCTGAGTGTGTAGACACCGCTGAATTGTGCGTTGATACGTTGCTCCAGCATTTTTCAAGCCAAACAGCATAGTGATATAGCAGTATGTTTCAAACAGCGTGATAAAAGACGTCTTTAAGCAGTCCTCCTCCTTCAGGCTGATTTGGTGGTATCCCGAGTAGCAGTCGAGAAAATTGAGAAGGTCGCACCCTGCAGTTGAATCTACCACCTGGTCTATTCTTGGTAAACCAAATGGGTCCTTGGGGCACGCCTTGTTGAGGTCGGTGTAGTCGACGCACATGCACCATTTACCGTTTTTCTTCCGAACCAGAACTGGGTTTGCCAGCCAATCCGGGTGATAGACCTCTTTGATGAACCCGGCTGCGAGAAGCTTGGTTACCTCCTCCCGAATAGCATCTTTATGGTCTTGAGCGAAGCGCCGTAGCCATTGCTTGACTGGCTTGGCGTTTGTCTTCATGTTGAGGGCATGCTTGATCACCTCCCTTGGTACGCCTGGCATGTCGGACGGTTTCCATGGGAAGATATCCTTGTTAGCTTGGAGGAAGGTGACGGGCGCGTCTTCCTATTTGGGGTCGAGTCCGGTCCCGACTATAGCAGTCTTGGAGGGGTCGGAAGGGTCCAGGGGGATCTTCTTTGTGTCCGAGTCCGCTGAAATTCCCGACTTCGCTGCTTTTTTGGCCGGAACTGGGTCTTCCTCGACTTCTGTTGTGACGGCTTGCCGAATGCTGTTGCGCCCGACTGCCGCGTCTTGTGATTGAGCCAATTCGCAACTCTCCTTGTCGCAAGTGAAGGCTTGCTTAACATCGTTGCGGAGGGAGAGGACTCCTGCTGGCCCTAGCATCTTGAGCACTATGTATGTATAGTGCGGTATCGCCATGAATTTGGCGAGCGCCGATCGTCCGATTATCGCGTGGTAAGCTGTCTTGAAGTCGGCGACCTCGAAGCAGATGTTCTCCATGCAGAAGTTTTCCTGCGTGCCAAATGTAACTGGCAAGGTGATCTGCCCGAGTGGTGTTGAAGACAGGCCGGGAATTATCCCGTGGAAGGGTGCTGTACTCGGCCGCAGATCTGAACGAGGAATCTTCATCTCATCCAGAGTGTTGGCGAATAGGATGTGATTGCGCTGCCTCCGTCTATGAGAACCTTCTTCAACTTGATGTTCTTGACGACCGGGTCTAGGACGAGTGGATAGCATCCTGGTTGCGAAACCCGATCTGGATGATGGGCGCGGGTGAACATAATGGATGTTTTTGACCAGCGTAGATATTGGGGGGTGTCTGCTATAAAGATCGCGTTGACGTCTCGTACTGTTAGCTTCTGCTTGCGCTTAGACTCATAAGCAGACGGACCTCCGAAGATATGATTTAACTCGGCCTGGGGATCTTGAAAATCATCGGCCGGGTCCTGATCTGGCTTGTCTTTGCTCTTGTCGGCGCCAGATGTGGAAGCCTGCTTAGAGGCAAACTTCTTGAGCATGAAGCAGTCTTTGGCTGCGTGCTTGCCCTTGGGGTGGAAGGGGCATGACCCATTCATGACCTTCTGGTAGTCGTTGTTCCGTTGGGGCCGCGACTTAGTCCGCTCCATGTTGGCCACCTCGTTGTCCGACTTCCGCTTGCGGTTGCCAGACTTGTTCTGTGATGGCTCGTTGTCGGCCTTCGCCTTCTGGTCCTTCTGCCAGGACTCCTTCTTCTCATCGAGGGCCTCGGCAACTGCTTCGGCTGAGTCGGCGTATTTGTTCGCCATGTCGAAGAGAGCCCGGACGAACAATGGTGGCTTCCGAGTGAACTTTGCGATGAACGGGGCATCCTTTACTCCCTTACGAAAGGCGGCGATGATGGCCTCGTCCTTAATCATCGGTATCTTGTTGCGCTTCTCAGAGAATCTCTTGATAAAGTCATGTAGAGACTCGTTCTTCTTTTGGTGGAGCTGATATAGATCATGTTCTGAAGATGGCCTCTTGTAGGTCCCTTGAAAGTTAGCGATGAACCGCTCCCTGAGTTCTCCCTAGGAATCGATCGACCGCCTCAGGAGCCCTGTCAGCCATGTCCTCGCCAAGTCGGCTAGTGCAACCAGGAGGTAATTAGCCATGGCTTTGTGATCACTGCCCGACGGCTCGAATTGCCAGGGTGTATATGGTGAGCCAGGATTCGGGTTGGTTTTGCCGTCGTATTTCTCGATCCCCGTAGGCTTGAAGCCCGACGGCTAGTCAACGTCCTGGAGCTCGTGAGTGAAGGCTGGAACGCCTTCGTCTTTGTGAGGGCTCTGGCTCTGACCGCGGCGGTTTAACTACTCATGATGGAGACCGAAACGCTCGTTCTCATCCTCTAGTCGGCGGCACTCGTCCTCTTCTCGTTGCTGGCTCCGGGCGTTGACGTCGTGTCTGAGGTCGCATTGTAGTTGTACTCGGAGGTCTTGATTAGGTCGGTCATCGTGCTAATGACGCCACCAGTTGTAGTTATTGGTGTTGCCGAGTGAAGTTTGACGCGACTCCTCATGTGGCCGACTAGAGCCGGCTGCCCGGCGTCATGCTGACGTAGATGATCCTGCCACCGGAGAACCCGACCTGTTGGTCGGTACAATTATGTCGCCCGACTGCTGTTGCTGCTGACAGGTCGCAGCTGTAATCATTGCCTTGATCTTGGCGATAGTCGGGGTGGCCTGGTGATCAGGCCCGAGCTGGAGCGTGTCCAGCAGAGTTGCGGCGGCCACGATGTTTTGCTGTGGCGTGACGAAGACATCGTGGTCCCTGACTTTTGTCCGGAGGATATGTTGCTGAGCGGTTTGCCTAGCTTTGCGTAGCTCGTCGTTGCGAGCCTCATGATTGGCTTCCTCC
This sequence comes from Oryza meyeriana var. granulata, assembly GCA_003991445.1. Lineage (NCBI taxonomy): Eukaryota > Viridiplantae > Streptophyta > Magnoliopsida > Poales > Poaceae > Oryza > Oryza meyeriana. Next base: position 295,778 of record RYFJ01001748.1, on the reverse strand, counting down.
TGTTGTCGTAGTCGGCGCGCCTCCTCTTGTTGCTCCTCCTGTATTCGGCGTACCTCCGGTAGGGGAGTCGAAGCCATGAAGATCTCGCGGGGGATAAGGAGACTCGCCAGACTAGTGTCCGAACTGGTGTTCGAACCATTGTCCGACTTGGAGTCGGAGTCCGAGTAATTCATCGGAGTAAGAACGACTCCGACCTCCCTAGATCCAATCTGAAACGGTGCTTGGCCGTGTCCAAACTGAATCGTAGGAAATTGGGTCTGCCACGTGGGGTGTAGATCCGCGGCGTTGCCGAATCTGCGTGGGAGATTAATGATCTCTCCCCTTCCTAGCCCAACCCAAGCTGGCTCAAGGCCTAGCGCGAGTCGGATGCCGAAGGAGAGAGTTGTCCCAAAGCTCAGCGAAGTTGAAGAGTGCTGTGTTAGATTGATAATAGTTGGTGCAACGCCTTGTGAGCCGACTGGCGCGGAGTCGGCTAGTTCCTCGGCTGGTTGGATTGGATCTGCTTCGGCCAAGGTGAGATTGCCGATCTGGTTGGCGATGAAGTCGAGGCTTCCGAAGGTTATTATGTCTCCAGGGGAGAACTTGCCACCATCGACTCTGGTTGCTAGATCCATCGAGCTTGTAGATGTGAAACTCGCCGGAGCCCCTACCTGGCGTGCCAACTATCGATGTTTTACACCGGCAATATAACTATAGGGCTACTCGGCAAGGGGAAACTCGGTGGATTGCAAAGGAACACGGAGAGATTTTATACTGGTTTAGGTCCTCAAGGTGAGGTAATACCCTACGTCCAGTTGTGGTGGTATTCCTTTGAGGATTTGTGTTGATCAATGATCTCGTGCCCTCAGGGGGCACCCTGCCTCCCCTTATATACTGGGGGACAGGGGTACAGGATAGGAATCCCAGCCGGATACGACCAAGGGATTTCCTTTTAGAGATACAACTTGCCCGGCTTGAACTGTATATTCCTTATCATATAAGGCATAGTCTGCCGGGTGCTACTATATCCCTAACTACAAGACTCGGCCCATCCTCTATCCGAGTGGCTCATATGCTTGTGGTGAGGTACCCGGGGCCCATGGCCTCCACAAACCGTCTCCCTGTCAAGGAACTTGATCAACCCTACCGGAGACTGGTGGTTCAGCAGGTGCTGTTCTGTTGGGCAAGTTACGTGAAAGGTCTTGTCACGGTTTCCCCCTTTGCAGTACCATGGTAGTATTTCGGGGCATGGTGACATGTGTGGAATTGTGTCTTGTGGGTAAAGTTATACACCTCTGGCCAGAGTAAAACTATTCGAATAGCCGTGCTCACGGTTAATGAGCGGGCCTAGCAATGTTTTCTATGATTAGTGCCACACTGCTTAATGATGATGAAATGGTGGAAACTTGGTAGCTCCAGTTTGGAGAGTTATGGTTTTAAGCCTGAACTGCGTTGGAGCCCTATTCAGAGATTGGTTAAATGTTGATAATAATTAAACTATACTGTTTTCAGTGCTTTTAAATGCAAATGTTTAAATGTTGTTTATGCAAATGAGTCATACTATGCCTTTCCTTTGGAATCTTGTTGCATTACATTGCATTTTCCTAGTGTGGCTTGTTGAGTACGGTGGGTGATTCTCAATCTTGCAATATTGCAATCATCAAAGTGAAGCTTAGCAAGGAGAAGTTTGGTGTTTGGCAAGTTGAGCTGCCTGTGGCTTGGTGCTGAAGCTACGCTAGTTGCCGTTCCCCTGCTGTTTTCTTCAGTGTGAGGACTAAGTGCCTATGTTGTAATTATTTATCATTATTATGTTTTGGTTATGTTTATCAAATTGTCCATTTGTGTACCTTGGCTGATTCCTGGACGAGGATTTATTGCACAAATTAGCTTTGGAAATTCTGGTGAATTTCTAGGCGTGACAATTGTGCATATTCGTGGGTGTGACTTGTTGAGCGCTGTGGGTGGTACTCAGTATTGCCCCCTTTTCCTCTCTCAGTGGTGGAGTACCTGTCCGACGAGGATCATCAGGAGGACTAGGCTGGATCCACCGTTAAGACGCCTGTGGAATGGAAGCCTTCGTTTGGTTAGCTGTATATAGGCTTTATTTATCTTTACCGCTGCATTTATGTAAGAAAATTTTATTCTGTTTGTAAGACGCACTCAGTGTGGCAACTTGGTATTATGTACCCTGGCTTTCCTGGACAGGGATTTAATACATAGAAATGTTCAGAATTCCAGTTACGAATTTCTAGGTGTTACATCTTAGAGGCACTTTGCTAGGTGTTTTGCCAAGTGTGAGCTTTAGGCAGTGGATAGGGGTTGGATTTGGATGATTCTTGGTGAAGGAAGATCTATATTATTACTTCGCATTTCGGGGACATAAATTCTAGAAGTGATATGCATGAGATAGGATGTTTGTGCTCTTGATGGATCCTAGAGTTACCTTGAGAGGTAGTTTTGTCAAATTATTATCTTTAGTTTTAAGGGTACTATTTTCAAAGAAGTGTGGTGCAAGAGATTCTAATTTATCCTTTGGTATTTGGAAAATATTGCATTTAGAGCTTTTATACGTGAGTACGCCTGACTAGGAAATATTATAAAATATCCTAATTACCCTATTGTGAGGGGAACCTATTCTGTGGTTGGGTGCTGGTCTTAAATGAGATTATGGTGAAGAAACTTCCATCTTATGATCTTCTATTTAAGAGATATGATTTTGGTAAGTTCTAGATCTATATACGGTATCTATACGTGTAATTTAGTGTATAGGTGTTCTAGGACTAGTTCTTTTTTATGAAATCTAACTTTACATATATTAAAAGAAAAATACATTGTGATATCACTGCCATTTGGTGTATTTTATTTGAAGTTAAAATAAAGTTCTATGATTTTTAGAAGTTTTCCTTCCTTTTATATCCTATACAAAGTATTTGTCTTTTGCATAAATCATAAAGGTGTTATATGTACTAATTTTAGTTAATCATCTATTTTCAGAATAAAAGAGCAAGATATTTTGAAGCTAACAAAATTGGTTTCATGTCATTTGGAGCTAGCATGAATTTCCTATGCATTTTAGAAGTTATTACATATTTTATACACTAATTAAGGCATTTACCTATTACCAAATTTATAAAAGTGTCTCTTGTATAAATTTAACCAAGTTTTAGTTTACCTCAGAAAAGTTCAACATTTTATGAACTTACCAAATCTTAATTTACCAAAATTGAGGTTTATATGGAGTGGATAAAATCTTAAAGTGTTTATGCACTTTTATTCTTTATCTTATTTTTGAGGTATTTTAAGTACTAGTTCTTTCAGATTTTAACTTACAGAAATTAAGTACTTAGTTTGGTGATTCTAACAAATTTTGTTTCATGCAATTTGGAGTTAAAATGAATTAGTTATAGATTTTACAAGCTTACTCATTTTTCAATTGCACAGATAAGGTTTTAGGTATTTTATTTGTTTTTCCGAATTTTAACCCAGCTGGTGTGGAGGCCATGGGCCCCGGGTACCTTATCACCTACATATGGGCCACTCGGATAGAGGATGGGCCGAATCATGTAATTAGAGATAAGATAGCACCCGGCAGGGTTTACCTTGTATGATAAGGAATAGCAGTGTTAGTCGGATAAGTTTTTACCTCTAAGAAGGAAATCACTTGGCCGTATCCGGTTGGGATCCTTATCATGTACGCCTACCCCCTAGTATATAAAGGGAGGCAGGGCGCCCCATGAGGGCATGGGAAGATCATCGATCAACACAACCCATCAGAGGAATAACACCACAACTGGACGTAGGGTATTACCTCACATCGAGGGCCTAAACTAGTATAAAATCTCTTTGCGTTCGTCTGCAATCTACCGAGTTTCCCCTTGCCGAGTAGCCCTATAGTTCTATTGCCGGTGTAAAACATCGACAGTTGGCGCGCCAGGTAGGGGCTCCGGTGAGTTTCGCATCCAAGATGTCGATGGATCCAACAAGAGGAGTCGACGGCCACAAGTTCTCCCCCGGAGAGGTAATTTCCTTCGGAAGCCTCGACTTCATCACCGACCAGATCGGCAATCTAACCTTGGCCAAAAAAGATCTAATCCGATCGGTTGAGGAACCAGCCGACTCCGCGCCAGTCGGCCCACCAGATGCGGCGACAATCATCATCAAGCCGCAGCACCAACTCTCTGCGTTGCCGAGCCATGGGACAACTCTCTCCACCGGCGTTCGGCCCGAGTCAAGCCTAGAGTCGACTCAGGTCGGGCAAGGAAGGAGGGAGATCCTCAATTTCCCACTCGGATTCGGCAACGTCACATGACCATATCCCGTGCGGCACTCCCGATCTCCCACGCTTCAGTTTGGACACGGCCCAGGGCCGTTTCAGACTGGATCTAGGATAATCGGGGCGATTCTTACTCCGCTCAACTACGCGAACTCTGACTCCCAGTTCGAACACCCAGTCGGACACCAGTTCGAACTCTGGTTCGAACACCAGTTTAGCGGGTCTCCTCATCCCCCGTGAAATCTTCATAGCATCAACGCCCCTACAGGAGATTCGCTGAGCGCAAGAGGAACAACAAGAGGAGGACCGCCGCCGAAGACAACAGGAGGAAGCCAACCGTGAGGGTCACAATGATGGGCTGCGATAGGCGGGACGAGTCGCCCAGCAGCAGATCCTCCAAACCAAAGTCGGCGACCACGATGTCTTCGCCACGCCACAACAGAACGTCGTGGCCGCCGCAACCCTGCTGGACACACTCCAGCTCAGGCCTAACCACCAGGCCACCCCGACTATTGCCAAGATCAAGGCGATGATCACAGCTGTCGGCGAAACGGGACTAGGGGCCCCACATACCCCGGGGACACGTGGATCTTCGGCCACACCAGCTCCTCCGGGGCCCACATTCCACACCAGTGACGCCCGGCTATGGCCATTTTCCCGCTAAGTACCTGGGGCCTGAGCACTGCCCGGGCCCGGGTGCACCTTCCTTGGGCGCGTCGCGACGACCGCCCACATCTGCCTTAGGCCCCGTGGCCCTGGGACATTCCCAGGCCTCGCCCCCCGGTCCCGGGAGCCACAGGCTCGGTCCCGGGGAGCGTTCCCGGGGCACATTGCTGGGATATTCCTGGGGCCCGGATCTTGCCCCTCGGTCCCGGGAGCCAAAGGCTCGGTCTCGGGGAGCGTTCCCGGGGCACATTGCTGGGATATTCCCAGGGCCCGAGTCTCGCCCCTCGGTCCTGGGACCCACAGCATCAGCCCCAGGTCGCGTCCCCGAGGCACATTACTGGGACTTCCCGGGCCCGGGCCTCGCCCCCCGGTCCCGGGACCCACAGCTTCAGCCCCGTGTCGCGTCCCTGTGGCACATTACTGGGACTTCCCGGGCCCGGGCCTCGCCCCCGGTCCCGGGACCCACCTCCTCGGCCCTGGGTCACGTCCCCGAGGCACATTGCTGGGACTTCCCAGGCCCGGGCCTCGCCCCCGGTCCTAGGGCCCACAGCTTCGGTCCCCAAGGAACTCGACGCCTTGTGCGCGTGGAGGGCGCGATGAGCTCTCTGCCCCGGGCACGAGCCTTGACTCGAGCGGACCAACTGTTCCAACTACCCGCATTAATGGCGAGGCGACGGGGTGCGTCGCCCCTGTCGCCCGCTCCCTGTGCAGTCAGACATATTTGACTAAGAGGGCTTCATTTTTCCACGCTCTGGCAGCGATGGCGTGCGCTGTCACATCTCCATGACCTAGCCGTCCGCAGCAGCTGAGCAACGTGACGACTAGACGTGCCGAACCAACTCCGGCGTGGCTCAGCAGGCGGACATGTGTGACAAGACATATCGTACCTAGAAAAGCTTTCTCCTCACATGTGAGCTAGGCATTGTGGACTCCCCTTGAACTATGAAAGGAGGATCCATGCCAACGGGAAGCTCTCGCTCTCTTTTTCCGGAGGGAGGTTTCTGGAGGTGTTGAGCTTCTAGAGAGACTTAGTCCCCAAGCGAGGGCTAGCTCCCGAGCACCCCTCAAGAAGATGTTGTAAGAACAAACCACATTCATCTCCCACATAGCAGATACACACAGGAGTAGGGTATTATGCCTCCACGCGGCCCGAACCTGTCTACTTCTTCTGCCTCCCTTATGTGCCATCGTCCCGACGCCACAGCCGTCCTGTGAACAACTCCCCTGGCCAAACCTCAAAGGGGGTCCCCAGACTCCCCGCGGTTGGAGTTCCCTACTCCGACAACAGCTGCCGCCTGTCAGCAGCAACAGCAGTCGGGTGACACAGTTATTCCGACCAATCTGTCAGGTTCTCCGGCGGCAGGATCATCTGCATCAACTCTACGACGGGCTGCCGGCTCTAGTCGGCCACGCGAGGAGTCCCGACAAACCTCACTCGGCGGCACCAACAACAACCGGCGGCGCCACCAGTTCAACCGCCGACCCAATCAAGACCTCCGAGTCTGACTACAACGCGACCTTCGCCATACCATAAACGCCCGGTGCAAAGAACGCGAAGAAGATGAGCGTCGCCAAATGGAGGACAAAAATGAACGCTTCGGTCTCCACCATGAGCGGTTACGCCGCCCCAGACGGAGCTGGAGCCCTGACGAAGACGAAGGCACTCCCACTTTCACACGGGAGCTCTAGGAGGTTGATTGGCCGTCGGGCTTCAAGCCCATGGGGATCGAGAAATACGACGGCAAAACCAACTCCGAGTCCTAGCTCACCGTATACACCCTGGCGGTTCGCACAGCCGGAGGTGATAGTAAAGCCATGGCTAACTACCTCCTAGTCGCTCTGGCCGACTCGACGAGGACATGGCCGTTAGGTCTCCCAAGACGGTCAATCGGTTCCTGGGGACAACTCAGGGAGCGGTTCATCACTAACTTCCAGGGGACCTACGAGAGCCCATCTTCAGAGCACGATCTTTATCAGCTACACCAAAAGAAGAACAAGTCTCTGCACGAATTCATCAAGAGGTTTTCCGAGAAGCGCAACCAAATTCCAACCATCAAGGATGAGGCTGTCATCGCCGCCTTCCGCAAGGGAGTAAAGGACGCCCCGTTCATCGCGAAGTTCACTCGGAAGCCACCATCCACAGTTCAGGCCCTCTTCGACATGGCTAACAAATACGTCGATTCGGACAAAGCAGTCACCGAGGCCTTTGACGAAAAATGGAACCCCGACAAAAAGATCAGAAGGCAAAAGCCGACAACGAGCCGTCTCAAAACAAGTCTGGTAGCCGCAAGCGGAAGTCGGACAATGAGGTGGCCAACATGGAGCGCACTCAGTCGTGGCCCCAGCGGAATAACGACTACCAAAAAGTCATGAGCGGGCCATGCCCCTTCCACCCCAAGGGCAAGCATGCGGCCAAAGACTGCTACATGCTCAAGAAGTTTGCCTCCGAGTAGGCTTCATCATCTGGCGCCGACAAGGACAAAGACAAGCCAGATCAGGGTTTGGCCAAAGATTTCCAAGATCCTCAAGCCGAGCTCAACCATATCTTCGGAGGGCCGTCTGCCTACGAGTCCAAGCACAAACAGAAGCTATTAGCGCACGACATCAACATGGTCTCTACAACGGACACCCCCAGTACCTGCGTTGGTCAGAGATGGCCATTACCTTCAACCGCGTAGATCACCCAAATCGGGTTTCACACCAGGGACGCTACCCACTCGTCCTGGACCCGCTCGTCAGAAATATCAGGCTGAAGAAAACCCTCATCGACGGAGGCAGTGCGCTCAACATCTTATTCGCCAAGACTTTGGACGAGATGATGATTCCTCATTCAGAATTACGGCCGAGCACTGCGCCCTTCCACAGGATAGAGTTGATTTTACAAATAAAATCACAGCAAGGTAAGGAGATAAAATGAGACTAAGGTGAGGATGAACACTAGAAAGGGATGAGAAACAAAAAGGATCACACATCCTAATGGTTTTCCGAAAATAGTTCATTTTGAACCTTTCTCAAATATTTTTGCAATCACCAAGTTAAGCTCTAGCCTACAGTCAGTACTGCTCTGATACCAACCGCTGCAGGCACCCCGGAAGTGCATTATGAAGAGTAACTATTACGGCAACGCGAACTATCTAGATGGATGGGGTCTCGAATAAAACCCGAATAAATGCAGTAACCATCCATCCTCATCGCAGACTTGCCATAATCTTTACCCACTCACAATACAAATCCAAAATGCCGAGAAGTGTACAAAAGAGATAATCCTAAGGATAGCTTGCCAGTCCTCCCTGTCATACGCCCGTCAAACCACTCGATGGTGGCGACCAAACACGATACGTACCCCAGAGGACTCGAACCACAATAGCTATCCCCAACGATCTCAATTATACACAACTCATACTCATGTTCAGCTAGTCCCCAGGAAAGAGACTAGCCTCACACTTTCATCGCAAGCAATTGATAAACATCACAAGTACTCTAAATATGGATAAACGAGCAGCAGGGTTATAAATATTACATAGAGGGTTCTCACACCCTAAATCATCACAGAGTATGCAAATATAGCAGCGGAAAAATATAAACACAAAAGATAAGACCAGTGGTGCCAAACCCAACCACAGGGCAACCAACTGGGGTAGAGCTTAACTTCAACTACACATTATCCTCGTCACCCTCGGCGGGATAACAGTAGACCACATCATCTTCGTCGTTGTCCTCACCTGAAAGATGCAGCGTGAGTACACAAGTACTCAGAAGGCTTATACAATATTAATAATACAAAGGAGAGATGTTAGCCTCTACATCAAGGGGTATGGTTATGTGGATCTGATTTTGCATAAAGCTGATTTTATTGAGCAAGCAATACATTAAAAACATAAGCATTAGCAAAAAACCTCAATCTGAAATTTTAGGACAGCAAGTATATAGTTCTGAAAATGAAATATAAATGAGCATAAGCCATGCTCTAAACATCATCCATGGGCCACCATTGCCCAAACATATATGCTACACCAGCATATCCTCTTTTTCATGACTAATCCAAGTCATATTAATATTGAAACCTTTCATCATCTATCATTAAAACTCCCTTATATAAACCCATCCATCCATGACTTTCCTAAGTCATGGTAACCATATAATCCCAAGTGGATGCTAACAACAATTGACTAACACATCAAGCGTCGTCCGTAACCGTGACACGGCTATTCGAATAGTTCTTACTCTGATCAGAGGTGTACATCTTTACCCACACGATGTGATAGAAGCCAAAGGCTACACTCTAGTTGATCTGTACCCGTCGGTACCCACACTCTACACATTGAGTGCGGACTAGAGGTCACAACAGAACGGTTTTGCACGCTTAGCCCCGACCACCTAAAACCATGTCTGGGGCCCCCGACGACTTAGTCGCGGTGCGTGCGTGGCAACTAAGGCGGCTCACCGTCGCGGGAGGCACTCGGCCATATGGAGTTCACCAAGTGCAGGCCTGCTCTGGGGCGTACTCGACAGTGAGGTCCTCCAAAGGTCTCCCCTCACGACTGACGGATGGCGTAGATGGTCACAGCCTCCCGTGCTACTGAGTTAAGCCGTCCCATGACCGGCGTGTGGAAAGTACGTAGGGTGCTTGAATAGACGTCAACCTGCTCCCACCGCGCGTCCCTTAAGACCCAGACGGATCGTACGGGCATCGGGAAACACCATCCCTGCATCGCCCTATCAATCCGCCAAGTCCAAGTAAACATATCTCAGCTTATGTAATAAAAGTTATTCTTGTCAGATTTTAACCCATCTATTCGCATTCAACTATTTTGGAACCGAATCTATCGGATTTTGTCTCAAGTCTAGAAAATAAGCATGGCTAAGCATTCGGTAAAATAAAAGTATTTCAAAGTCCTAACCAGGGGTGACAAAGTATAACCATGGCATCAATAATCAAGGAATGGAAATGCATACAATTGGGTAATATTAACACTACCATTTTACCCCATTTTAAATAGACCGAAACATGCATATAAATATTTTCTTCGCGCAAACCAAATTAATTTACAGAAAATATACAGGGAGACAGAAAATAAGTTCAATATGCTTTTTAGCTATTATGCTTGCCTTGCTGCTGGCGAGAGGTCACACTCAATCTCAGTTCTTAACTCCACGTACTCCGTATTGTTTGAATCTATCGATAAAAGCGAATATTGCAAATAAGAAATCCAATTAAATATGCCTACTGCAAAGATGATCCGATAAATTCTAAGTATAAATACAGAAGGTAGGGCATGTCCTAATAAGATTTTAGGAAAAAGAACCAAGTCGTGCATTCCTGTTGGGAGATACAAAATGACAATGTGGAAGGGCTGAAACGGCAAAAGCCGAAAACTATTAGGAAAACTCTAAGTGGAAAATATGGCTTCCTCTCTTGGTAGATTTTATGAGTGTGTAGCATTTTTATGTGAAAATACATATCTTCCTAGATCCGACAAAGTTGTTCACTGAAATCGATTTAAAATGATTTATATGAAATTTTCAAGTTTAACAAAAAAAAGGTTAGAAAACTTACCCTAGGCTCTTTAGGCTAGGTATTTTTATCTAATACAACTTTCCACAGTAAGTTTACAATTTTTTCTGATTAACAGAATGGTTTCACACATTTTAGCAAACAGGATAAATTTTTGGAAATTTCAAGTTATGAAGACCACAAATAAAGGTCAAGTTTGCGTCTTCAATTATTTATGGATATTTTCTGTACAGAATTTGCTCCTATTTTATTTACAGTAATAAAGTTCACAAATTTACAGAGCTAACAAAATTGGTTTCACTCAATTTGGAGTCAAAATGGAGAAGTTATGGATTTGCAAAGTTTAGCCATTTTTCTATTGTAAGATAAATCTTTTAATTACTTTTCCTATTCTTTCTTCTTTCTTTTTTTTCTGATTTCCCTTGCAGCCCGGGCCGCAGCCAGCGAGGGCGTGAGGGCGCGGGCACGAGGCGCGGGCGCGAGAGCGCGAGGGCGCGGGCAGACAGAGCCAGTGAGCTTCTCGGCGGCGGCGACGGTGAACGGCGGCTCGGCTGTGGTCGGGCCCAAAACAGAAAAGGTAGAGGAGTTCACGGCGGAGCTAAGGGTGGTCTTCTTGACACCTCAGGTGACTGGAATATCGCCGGCGGCGAGCTCCAGCGGTGGAGTGGTTCGGGTTGGCTAGGCCGACTCGGCTATGGGCGGTTTCAGGCCAAAACAAAGCATGCCTTAGCGTCTAAAGGGTACCAAGATGCTCACTGAAGGTTGTGCTGGTCTCGGTGAAACAGAAACAGCAACGGCGACGGCGAATGAGGTCCAGCGGCGGCGAACTCCTTCGGTTTCACATCGGCGGCCTTCTCCTGGGGTTCTGCAGTCGGGGTGAGGTGTCTAACAGGTTAGAGACCTCCTAGGGATGGCTCATGTGCAATGAATGGAACTGAGGACTACCAGAGAGAAAGAAATCGACGGCGGCGGCAGTTGGCCGGACTTGGGGAAGATGACCTGGATCTCGAGCTTCACTACATACTTTCCTGATTCCTTCTGCCGGTGGTCCTCTGGACGTGAGGTGAGGTGTCACATCGGCGGCCTTCTCCCGGGGTTCTGCAGTTGGGGTGAGGTGTCTAACAGGTTAGAGACCTCCTAGGGATGGCTCCTGTGCAATGAATGGAACTAAGGACTACCAGAGAGAAAGAAATCAACGGCGGCGGCAGTTGGCCGGACTTGGGGAAGATGACCTGGATCTTGAGCTTCACTACATACTTTCCTGATTCCTTCTGCCGGTGGTCCTCTGGACGTGAGGCGATGAGGTTGGCGCAAGGGCTCGGTCGGTGGTGTACTGTATTGGCCGGAACGACCGTGATGTCCTGGCGGCGGCGCTGCAGAGCAGAGAGCGAAACACGGCGGCCTCGACCGGCGGTCCTAGGGCAGCCAAGAACAAAAATGGAACTATTAAAATGTGGAGATCACGTTCCCGTGGCCAAGAATGGATGGAACTCACCGGATCCCACTCGGGCTCGGTCGAACACTCTTGGCAGAGGAGAGAAAGGGGTTGCCGGAGGTGATCCTACGGTCTCGTCGGTGTTCTTGGTGAGGACGTGAAGAGGAAAGGGAGGAGAGATGGCTAGCGTGTTCTGAGGCGAAATGGCCGAGGTTTCCCATGGTGGAGCTCATCTAGGTCACTCTGTGTGTGCTGTGGGAGAGGAGAACGAGAGGAAGACACGTCTGCCATGCAATGCTGAGTCGTCTCCACTGCTACAGTGGTCAAGGTGGGTCCCACATGTCAGGAAACAGTGTTCTACTCATATTTAGCTAGATTTACTCTATGGCTTGTGGGTCCAAGTAGTGATGGTCTAGGAGGAGTGGAGGAGTATGGGTGAATTTCCTAGTGAAACACACTGTCACATGCTGCTATGAGGCTGACAAGTGGGCTAGGTCTTGTGGGGTCCACTGGTCAGTGTCTTGAGAGAGAGGAAACCTCTAGAGACTATTTTGTGAGCTGTCCAACATGCAGTTCTCTAAATTACTGTTTCACTAAGTAAATGAGGAGCATAAATTATGGGAAAATAATGGGAGGTAGAGGAAGATGTATTTAACATGCTGACCAAATTTCGTGGTTACAAGTGTTCTGGTTTGCCTTTGGTGAAATTGCAAAGTAGGCACACAGACCCAGTTTTTCTGCAGCTTGATTTATTCCTCCAGTGCCTTGATCTCATTATTTTATGTGATTTCTTTGGGAATTAAATTAAACCAAAATTCCTGGTAGTAGGGTTTATGGTGTCACACCTGTTGGTAGAATTGCACTGTCTAATTAATCTTCACTCTTATTTGGTGAATTTTAGAAGTAAACTAATTTGTCTCAGCCAGCTTTCTAGTTTTGCTGATTTGAGGGACTTGGTTGAAGTATTTATTGAAGGGATAAAATTATGTAAAATTTACAGTGGGTTGATTTGGTGAGATAGTGCTTACAGGAATTTTTCCATGGTTTTATGTGCAACCTAACATCTTCAGAAAAATCCTTAGACTGTACCAATGCATATGGCAAAGAGAAGGATCCAGGCTGAAACTTGTTTGGAATTTGTGAGGGGTCTAAACTAATGAAATCAATTCTGGAAAAATTATATTGATTCATGGTAATTAAAATAGTATTTGAATAAATTATTTCCCACATATGTTTCTGTTCAACTTGATGCACTATTTGGTAAGGTTTGGTTTTTACCGATTAGGGTTTTAACTATTGAAGGTTTACATATTGCAAACTTTAATTTTGCATGAAGCGACATAGCAAGGATTTTGTTTATGCACTCTAGTGGCAGTAGGTTATAACCCTAATTACTTGGAATTAGATTTGGGGCTGTGACACTGTCATCAACTCCACTCGGGTAGATCACATTGCCAGTAACCTTCAGCACACGGGATAACTTCCGCACGGAAAACGTCTACTTCGAGGTCGCCGACTTCGAGACCGCGTACCACGCGATACTCGGACGACCGACACTCGCTAAATTTATGGCGATACCGCACTATACATATATGGTGCTCAAGATGCCTAGGCCAGCAGGAGTCCTCTCCCTCCACAGCGACGTCAAGCAAGCCTTCACCTACGACAAGGAGAGCTGCGAATTGGCTCAATCACAAGAAGCGGCAGTCAGGTGCAATAGCATCCGGCAAGCCGTCACAACTGAAGTCAAGCAAGATCCAATTCCAGCAAAAAAGGCGGCGAAGTCAGGAATTTCAGCGGACTCTGACAAGAAGAAGATCCCCCTGGACCCTTCCGACCCCTCCAAGACTACTCTTGTCGGGACTGGACTCGACCCTAAATAGGAAGACGCGCTCGTCACCTTCCTCCAAGCTAACAAGGATATCTTCGCATGGAAACCGTCCGACATGCCGGGCGTACCAAGGGAGGTGAATGAACATGCCCTCAATGTGAAGACAGACACCAAGCTAGTGAAGCAACGGCTGCGGCGCTTCGCTCAAGACCGCAAGGATGCTATTTGGGAGGAGATCACCAAGCTCCTCGCAGCTGGGTTCATCAAGGAGGTCTATCACCCGGACTGGTTGGCAAACCCAGTTCTAGTCCGAAAAAAAACAGTAAATGGCGCATGTGCGTCGACTACACTGATCTTAACAAGGCGTGCCCCAAGGATCCATTTGGTCTTCCTAGGATAGATCGGGTGGTAGATTCACGCCGGGTGCGACCTACTCAGCTTTCTCGACTGCTACTTGGGATACCATCAAATCAGCCTGAGGGAGGAAGACTGCCTAAAGACATCTTTCATCACGCCGTTTGGAGCGTACTGCTACATCACAATGCTGTTCGGTCTGAAAAATGCTGGAGCAACCTATCAACAGGCAATTCAGCGGTGTCTGCACACTTAGATCGGGCGCAACGTGGAAGCCTACGTCGACGACGTGGTGATCAAGACCAAGTCCAAAGAAGACCTCATTGCTGACCTGGAAGAAACCTTCCAAAATCTTCGAAGATTCAAGATGAAGTTGAACCTGAAAAAGTGTGCCTTCGGAGTGCCATCCGGCAAGTTACTCGGCTTCATCGTCTCACATCGTGGCATCAAGGCAAACCTGGAGAAAGTCAATGCCATAATGAACATGGCTCCCCCGGCTAACCAGAAGGACGTCCAGAAGCTGACAGGCTGCATGGCGGCACTTAGCCGATTTATTTCCTGACTGGGTGAACGGGGTATACCCTTCTTCAAGCTACTCAAAAAGGCGAACAATTTCCAATGGACTCCGGATGCCCAACAAGCCTTCGAAGACTTCAAACAATTTCTCACATCACCTCCCGTGTTGGCGTCACCTATGCCCCAAGAACCGTTAATGCTGTATCTGGCGGCAACCACTCAGGTTGTCAGCACAGTGCTGGTGGTCGAGCGATCCGAACAGGGTCACATCCAGAAAATATAATGGCTAGTTTACTTTGTCAGCGAGGTGCTTGCCGACTTGAAGACGAGATATCCGTAGGTCCAGAAGCTATTATATGGTCTACTCATCACAGTCCGGAAGCTGGTGCACTACTTTCAAGCACATCAAGTCACGGTGGTCACATCGTTTCCACTCGGGGATGTCCTTCATAATCACGAGGCCACCGGCCGAATCGCTAAATGGGCACTCGAGTTGATGGCGTTCGATATCACCTTTTAGCCACGGACAACAATTAAATCACAAGCTCTAGCCAACTTCGTAGCCGAGTGGACAGAAGTTCAATTGCCTACATCAACAGCGAAGCCAGAGTATTGGACAATGTACTTCGACGATTCTCTACAAATCGGCGGCGCCGGGGCTGGAGTCATATTAACATCCCCCACCGGCAAAAAACTCAAGTACGTCCTACAAATCCACTTCCCGGCTTCCCACAACGTCGCCGAGTACGAGGCACTTATCCACGGGCTCCGGATTGCTATATCACTCGGCATTCGTCGACTGGTTGTGTGCGGGGATTCTCAACTCGTGGTGAACCAAGTCATGAAAGACTAGACTTGTCTCGATGGTACCATGGCGGCATACTATCAGGAGGTCCGCAAGCTAGAAAACAAGTTCGACGGGCTGGAAATAACACACGTCTTGCGCCAATACAATGATGTGGTAGACGAGCTGGCAAATATGGGATCCAAGCGAGAAGCGGTTCCGACTGGAATCTTTGTCGAGCAACTCATGGAGCCATCAGTCAAGAAGAAACCAACGCCGGAGCAGTCGGGAGGGGAACCTACCCCGGCTACAGACGAGGTGTTGCACATATGTCAAGACTGGCGAGCCCCTGTTGTCAAATTTCTCCTGGACGACGAACTCCCAGATGATCGCAGTGAAGCCGAACAAATCAAGCATCGAAGCAAGAGCTTTCTACTAGTCGGAGAAGACCTGTACCGAAGGAGCGCATCCGGTGTCCTCATGTGTTGCGTCACCACCGAGGAAGGCAAGCAGATCCTGCAGTCGATCCACTCGGGCATATGTGGCAACCATGCCGCATCCAGGACATTAGTCGGAAAGGCCTATCGACAGGAATTCTTCTGGCCCACAGCAGTAATAGACGCAAAAGAAATTGTTCGCAAGTGCGAGGGTTGCCAGTTCTACGCAAGACAAACTAACCTCCCAGCCCAAGAACTCCAAACTATCCCCATTTCTTGGCCATTCACAGTATGGGGGCTCCACATGGTTGGGCCTTTCAAGAAAGCGCCAGGAGGGTTCACACATCTATTCGTCGTGGTGGATAAATTCACCAAGTGGATTGAGGCAAAACCCGTTGCAACTATAATGGTGGCACGAGCAAAGGACTTCATCATGAATATACTATAAATAACGAGGTCCCTAACCGCATCATCACCGACAACGGTACTCAGTTCACGGGTGGCGTATTTCAAGACTTCTGCGAAGATTTCGGCATCAAGATCTGCTATGCATCCGTGGCACACCCGCGGAGCAACGGGCAGGTCGAACGAGCCAACGGTATGGTCTTACAAGGCAAAAAGGCCAGGATTTTCGACCGACTACAACCATACGTGGGCTGATGGGTACAAGAACTCCCATCTGTTCTCTGGTCTCTCAGAACCACGGTTAGTCGGCCAACAGGGCAATCCCCTTTCTTCCTGGTCTACGGTGCTGAGGCTATGCTACCGACAGAGTTACAGTTTGGCTCACCGCGAGTCCGGGCTTACTCAGAAGACGTCTCAAACAATACCCGACTGGTCGAGCTAGATCAGTTGGAAGAAGCAAGGGACATCGCAACAATCCAGTCGGCAAGGTATCTTCAAGCCCTACATCGCTACCACAATCGCAATGTCCGTGGCCACACCTTTTTGGTCAGGGATCTCGTCTTGAGAAAAATACAAACCACCAAAGACAGGCACAAATTATCCCCACTTTGGGAAGGGCCGTTCATTATAACCAAGGTCACGCGGCTAGGCGCCTACCGACTGAAGACCGAAGACGGTGTCCCCATCAGCAACTCATGGAATATAGAACAGCTACGTCCTTTCTATACCTGAGCTTTATACTTTATCATGTGTACAGTTTTCTCTGACGCACTACACCGCTTGCATCAACCGAGTAGTGAGTCGGGGGCTGCATGTATTATATGTGTTTTGTCAATAACATACGAGCCTGTCTTACTTTAGTTATGAAGCCTTACTACAACTGTCACGTTTGCCCGAATGCACTTTCTTACAGTGAACGATTTTATTAAGTTTCGACAGACTAACTCGGTGCAAACTATACATTCGAGTAAAGCTAATGACAACTGAGTAGTAATTCATGGCTTGGCGGCACTACACATATATTTACACATGTTTTCCACAAAATTTTATATATACCGACTACATGATATATTACTCTTACAGACCCAAGTCTCGGGTGATTATCTCAGCAGTCGGCCTCGCCTGGGCTATCAGCTCCAGCGCCTCCTCGGGCGTCGTCTCCTCGGCAAACCCCTCCCCAATGGCTTCAATGTTTGCCCTCGGGTAGATTGATTTGGTCATCGCCAGGGTTTGGGCCACGCCGGCAATGACATTCTCATCCGAGTACTTCTTCAAGGCACTCGGTGCATCCTCAAGACGCGCCTCTACTTGGGGGATCTTGCTGCAACTGGTTCCCATAGGGCTGGGATCTATGAGGTCAAGGAGCCCTTTCACGGACCCGACGAGGGCTTCCCGTGACTCCCTGATGACTCTTATCTCCTCTGTGTAAAACCGATACTGGGCCTGGACATTGGCTCTCATGTCTGTCTGGGTCCACCGGCAAGTAAACTTGTCAGGCTCAGTTGCAGATGGAATGACTAATGGATTGGTTAAGATCACGGTCAGGTTGGGGACTTACTTTCATAGTTGGCCTCCCACTCGGCTACGGTTTTCTCCAGTTTGGTTTTTTCTTCGCCGAGCTTGATGGTGGCCTCTTTTAACTTAGCCTTTTCCCGTTCGAGCTCGGCGTTGGCCTCTGTCAGGTCGGTCTTGACCTAAACAAGCCCGGCCTTGGCTTCTTCGGCCTCCTTTAGCTACGCTTCCCCCTCTGTTCGGGTCTTTAACTCGGCTTCGAGGGCTGCACGACAGATTAGTCATGGACTCAACCTTGCGGCCAAGACGCAACTGGGCAGTCGGGAACAACGCAGCTGGAGAAATACATCAAGAGTTCAGTCAGGAAGACGCATTCGGGGGACTTACCTCTGATCTTCGCGGCTTGGGCCCAATTTTCATCCCTGAGCTGGGTGACGGCATCCTTCAGCCAAGCTTCCCTCCCCGCGTGGCGCTCCTCCATCGTGGCCTTTAGCGCCCGGAGCTGCTCTAATTCCACGAGGTGGGGGGCCATTTCGACCAGGATCTCGGTCATCTCCTCATTGCGATCGACAAGTTTCTGCTCAGGGAAAGAATAAGTCAAGAGTGGAGTCAGACGCCAAAACAAGAAGACCACCACGACTCTACCACAAGAATTATACCCCAACTCCCTGGGACCCGGTGATGGTGGCGCGAAGCAAGCTTTCGTGTTCCCTTCTCGCCGCAGCCTCATCAAGCTTGAAACTCTTCACGGTTCTGTCGGCCGCCGTCCAGGTGAACGTCCGAGGGAGCCTACGCGGAGGAGCTTCAATCCGAGGAAGATTCGGGATCTCTGGCGGCAGTGACGACGACAACGATGACCATGATGGAGACGGGGTCCCGGCCCCCACGTCGGCGTCCTCTACGGCCTTAGGGGTTGACTCGGGGGCTCCGGCAACGGCCTCAATAGCGGGCGTCGGCTCAGGGGCTGGGGCAGCAACCTCAGCAACTGCTCCTTGGTCGGGCGACACCAGCGACCCTGCGGTCGGGACCACCTCAGTCTCCGTGACTGGGCTGGCCACTGGCTCAGTGGGTGTGCTCACAGGCGCCGGCTCGGCTGGGGCGGGCTCTTCAAGAGGAGTGGTCGGAGCGGTCTCCTTGAGATCGATATCGACACGCTTCCTGCATGGTGAAACAGACATCAAAGTACCACTGCAACAGACAAGAGTCTCAGAAGATCCGGAGCAGCGTACCTCTTGGAGAACTTCAGTCTCCCGCCAGGCGATCTGGGTCCCTGTGAAGCGCTACACCCGGTTGTTGGCCTGGTCGGCGAAGCAGTCGGCGGTGGCGTGGCAACTGGAGGCGACCCCATCGGTGGCGTGGCCGACTCAGGCACCCGTGTGCTTGGCGGCACCTGCTCGGGCTGCGTACTCGGCGGCGCTTTCGCCAGGCTTGGCAGTGTCGAGCTCGGCCATATTGATCCCAACCTGGGACTTGATCGCCTGGGCGCCACGGCGGCGGTGTCCTTTATCTTCAGGCCTCCTGCTATGACATGCGGCGTCATGGCCCCCTCGCCCCGATATAGAACGGGCTTTTTCTCGGCTCTCTTGGAGTCGGGTTGGGCAGCAGCAGTGCTTCTCGGCCTCTTCTTCGCTCTAACGGCTAACAACAGGCGGGAGTCCTCATCGAACTCCTCTCACCACTATAGATGAATCAACAAAATACATCACACTATGCCGGGCAATCATACATACAAGTCCACAAGCATTCATCACAGAAGAAGGACAAAGATTACCTTGGAACGGGGCCGAATGAAGCTATAGGCCGCAATCCGGCGATGATCATCTTCGGTCGTGATCACCCCTTCGGAGAAGTAACCAAACAGGTCTCGGTCACTGTGCGCTTGTCGGCCGACTTATTGCTTACTCGGTCAGGGTCATTTTTGCCCTTAAAGGCCCAGCCGAACGCGCTCCTCAGCTTCAGCGGCTAGATGCGCCGAGTTAGGAAATAGCGAGCCACCCAAGGTCCAGTTAGGCCAGCTTCTTTAAGTTTATCCAATTTCCTCAACAATTGGTGCACTTGCCCCATCTCCTCAAAGGTTGGATCTGCTGACCAACTTGGTAAAACTACCGGCGGCAAGCCGGTGAATGGACGCAAGGAGGGAGCCAGATCTAGGCAATAGAACCACTCCTTGTGCCAGCCTTTCAAGGAAGACTACGAGGGGAGATCAAGATATGTTTTCTTTCCATCACTCCTCAACTGGAGACTAGCCCCCCCCAATCACATTGATATTATTCTTGGAGGGCTGGGGTTTGATGTGGAACAGATGCCTGAAGAAATTAAAATGGGGTTCCACACCCAAAAAGCACTCGCAGAGAGTGACAAATATGGAGATTTGAAGAATCGAGTTGGGATTCAAATTCACCAACTCCAACCTGTCAGAGGAGGGAACTCCAACCGCGGGGAGTCTGGGGACCCCCCTTTGAGATTCGGCCAGGGGAGTTGTTCACAGGACGACTGCGACGTCGGGACGATGGCACGTAAGGGAGACAGAAGAAGTAGACAGGTTCAGGCCGCACGGAGGCGTAATACCCTACTCCTGTGTGTATCTACTATGTGGGAGATGAATGTGGTTTGCTCTTACAAGATGTTCTTGAGGGGTGCTCAAGAGCTAGCCCCGGCTTGGGAAGTAAGTCTCTCTAGAAGCTCAACACCTCCAAAAACCTCCCTCTGGGAAAAGAGAGCGAGAGCTTCCCGTTGGCATGGATCCTCCTTTCATAGTTCAATGGGAGTCCATAGTGCCCAGCTCACATGTGAGGAGAAAGCTTTTCTAGGTACGATATATCTTGTTGCACATGTCCGCCTACTGAGCCACGCCAGAGTTGGTTCGGCACGTCTAGTCGTCACGTTGCTCGGCTGCTGCGGGCGGCTAGGTCATGGAGATGTGACAGCGCAAACCATCATTGCCAGAGAGTGGAAAAATGAAGCCCTCTTAGTCAAATATGTCTGACTGCACAAGGAGGAGGCGACAGGGGCGACGTGCCCCGTCGCCTCGCCATTAATGTGGGTAGTTGGAACAGTTGGTCCGCTCGAGTCAAGGCTCGTGCCTGGGGCAGAGAGCTCATCGCACCCTCCGCGCGCACAAGGCGTCGAGTTCGTTGGGGACCGAAGCTGTGGGCCCTGGGATCGGGGGCGAGCTCGGGGTGGGAAGTCCCAGCAATGTGCCCCGGGGACGCGACTCGGGGCCGAGGAGGTGGGTCCCGGGACCGGGGGCGAGGCCTGGGCCCGAATAGTCCCAGCAATGTGCCCCGGGGACACGACCCGGGGCCGAGGAGGTGGGTCCCGGGACCAGGGCGAGGCCCGGGCCCGGGAAGTCCTAGTAATATGCCCCGGGGACGCGACACGGGGTTGAAGCTGTGGGTCCCGGGACCGGGGGGCGAGGCCCGGGCCCGGGAAGTCCTAGTAATGTGCCCCGGGGACGCGACCTGGGGCTGAGGCTGTGGGTCTCGGGACCAAGGGGCGAGACCCAGGCCCCGGGAATATCCCAGCAATGTGCCCCGGGAACGCTCCCCGGGACCGAGCCTGTGGTTCCCGGGACCAGGGGGCGAGATCCGGGCCCCGGGAATATCCTAGCAATGTGCCCCGGGAACGCTCCCCGGGACCGAGCCTATGGCTCCCGGGACTGGGGGGCGAGGCCCGGGAATGTCCCCGAGCCACGGGGCCCGAGGTAGATGCGGGCGGTCATCGCGACGCGCCCGGGGAAGGTGCACCCAGGCCCGGGCAGTGCTCGGGCCCAGGTACTTAGTGGGAAAACGGCCATAGCCGGCCGTCACCGGTGCGGAATGTGGGCCCCGGAGGAGCTGATGTGGCCAAAGATCCACGCGTCCCCGGGGTATGTGGGGCCCCCAGTCCCGTTTCGCCGACAGTAGCCCCTGGCCCTGTTGCTCGGCCGGGAGCCACTCCGGGTAGGAACAGGGCCACGTCTTGGAGAAACGAGGGGACTCGGGGCCCACCTGGTTTGACAGAAGATGAGATGGGGCGACCGATGGCCATGATTGTGTCCCCACTCCAACTAATATCCCTGTAGTCGCAGAAGAGGGCGATGCCAGGGCCCAGCCATCTCCCGCGAGAGGGGAGCGGGCCCTGGTACTTTTGTGCTGCCCGGCGAACAGGAGCGTCGGGAGGCCGCCCGGGTCCGGGCGGATCACGAGAGCGGGCGGGCAGCGATCACAATGGTGATGCAGCAGCCCACCACCCATATGGTCAGCACCGAGATCTTCATGGCGACCCGTCGGCTGGAGATTGAGGCGGCAGAGGGGCGCGTCGTCCAATTGGAGGGCGCCGCCGAATCCGCCGCCGACGAGGCCTCCCGCGCCCGGTCGAGATGGAGGCGCGGGAGAAGGAAATATCCTCCCGGGAGGGATGCGTCCGGGCCCAAGAGGCTAGGCTCGTGGCCCGGGAGCATGAGGTCACTGTGCGCAAGGAAGCCATGGTGGTTCACGAGGAGGCACGGAAAGCCGTGGCCGAGACCGCTGCAACGGTAGCAGGGATCTTCGACCGCGGCGAGCACCTCATGGAGCCGATGACCGACGAGGAGTCCGAGGAAGATGGCGGTCGTCTTCTGACACCGCCCGGGTTCCAGTCCGAGGAAGACAAGTGACCTCCCCCAGCCTCCGCTCATGCTTGTGCTCTTTGCTTATTGTGTCTGTCTGCTGCTGCTGCTGTTGTTGTTTTTTTTTTGTTGACTTCCCGGGCCCGGGAACGCCGAGTACCAGGCGCCATCCGACTCCGAGCGCCAGCAGCCGCGAACGGCCGTAGCACCTAAGTCCCCTTTCTAGGTCCTGAGGCAGCTGCCTGCCCCGGGGGCTCGGTCCCTGGGTCGGTTAAGTCCGTCTTCCGGTCCTTGCCGCCTCGGGAGCTCGGCTCCCAAGGGCAGCGAGCGTGATAGTCGCCCGCCCCGGGAACTCGGTCCCCGAGACGGTTAAGTCCGTCTTCCGGCCCCTGCCACCCCGGGAGCTCGGCTCCCAAGGGCAGCGAGCGTGATAGTCGCCCGCCCCAGGAACTCGGTCCCCGATGACCGCGAGCAACTAAGCGCGAGTCTTCTGGGCCCGGGGGCCCTCCATGCCCCCGAGCGCTACTGGCCCCGGGAGCATAGCGAGGCCGCGGGGAAAGACTGCTAGAGAGAGAGAAAATATGAAAAGATGCCTCGCGTGTGTTTGGTATGGCCGAAGTGCTAAGCTCGAGCCTCTTGACTCGCCGGGAGCCCCTCAGGAACCGGCCTTGACCGTGCACGGGGTCACCAGGCAGCGAAGCACCCGGTGCTTCGGCGGTGGTCGAGGAGGAGCTGGCTAGGCCGAGCACCGCTGCCCGCCCCGGGAATCTAGGCTGGCCCGACAGGGGGTTCTGCCCGAGACCCCGGGGCATCGACAGTGCCCGGGGCGCGGTCCACGACTCGACCATCAGGCCTCGGCAACCAGGGCAGCACTAACCCGGCGGCCCTCGCGCCCGGCTCTGGCAAATTCCGCTTTGCCCCCGGGGCCGAGGAGAACAAAACACATGGCCATACAAATGGGGAAAGAATAGAAATTGAGCAATGTGTATAGTCGGATAAGATTACGTATCTGGATGTTGAAAAAAGGGTGGTGTGGCTCTGCGAGCATGATCTCGGGGCCAGGAGCGCTGCTAGCCCCCGGCCCAGAAATTGCACTGGAAATAAATCTAAGATGGGGCCCCCGGCCAGCGTCCAGGTTTGGAAAACCTGCTAAAACCTTCCGGGGATGGGTCTAATCTGCACACGATGAACTGTGAGGGTACTTGGCTCGTCCCTTTGTCCATTCCATGCTATGAATCGTGGCATCTACCACCTCCCAAGGGCCTCTTCGCGGTCGCGACCGTGCGGAGGAAAGGATTGCGCATTAGTATTTTGCCCCTAGCAGCGGAAAAAACCAAGCCTGAAGCCAACCAGGCGGGACACCGCAAGCCAGCGGGGGCCTGGGGCGCCGTGCAGAGGGGCGCACCCACGGCCCCGGGGCTTGGACAATGTCCGGGGTTTAGCAGGATGGGACACGGTAGCTCGCTAGTAGGGAACCAATAATTATGCGCAAAACCCAGCTGCTGCAAGGGCGCGGCCCGATTATGCCCCCAGGGGGAGACCGCCACGAACGCAACACACAGAAAAAGGACAAAGGGCACGAGAACATAAAGCATACTAAAAAAGCTGCTTAGTAAAGCGAATGCACATGGGGGCCCCGGCCAGCACTGAGATTTGGAGAAATCCGGCGCTGGCCCGGGCACCCCGCAACTTGCAGAATGTGTTTACGGATAAAATGTGAAAAGATGCTCCCAGGCTTACCGAGCCCGGTCGGGAGACACCGATCACCAGGAAGGGGCCTTCCCACATGGGGGAAAGTTTTTTCTTTCCGGCACGTGTGAGGACACGGCGGAGGACTAGGTCCCCGACCTGGGGTGATCTGGCCCAAACCTTACGCTGATGATAGGGCTTAAGCTGGTAACGAGTGACGCCGAGCGAGGCGCGCCGTTGTCGGAGTACCTTGCTGACGAAGTACACCGGCTTTTGTTGTGCGCGCGGAGGGCTCGATGTTCCAGGGATTGGGAAGCGGGGTCCCATCCTCCCGGCCTAGTCTTACCGAGCCCGGTCGGGAGACACCGATCACCAGGAAGGGGCCTTCCCACATAGGGGAAAGTTTATTCTTTCCGGCACGTGTGAGGACACGGCGGAGGACTAAGTCCCCGACCTGGAGTGATCGGGCCCAAACCTTATGCTGATGATAGCACTTGAGGCTCTGCTGGTAACAAGCAAATTTTGCGCTTAGGGATAGTGCGATTTGGCATCACGGAGTACCTCGCTGGCGAAGTACACCGGCTTTTGTTGCATGCTCACCGATCCCGGCCTGACGGGGGCCGGGAGCTCGGGCTCAGCTCCCTCGGGAGGGAGCGAGCTCCTGTGATCGGGAACAGATATGTGCCCGGGACCCGGGGGCCCGGGCTGAGATATGGGATGAATCGGGATGACTTCCCCAAACCCGCTCTCGCGAAGGCGATGATGTCCGGGTAATCACACCCTGTCTGGTTGTGAAAATGTTGAAGTTGTTCCGGGTGCCACGTCCCCAGACTCGCACTCACCTCGGCAAGGCTGCCCGGTTTCGGGCTTCCCAGTGTCGGGCCTGGGGCGCGGATCCTAGGACATGGACCCGAGACCCCAGGGCCCCGGCTCGAATGTGGTGGATATGTGCCCGGGACTCGGGGGCCCGGGCTGAGATGTGGAATGAATCGGGACGACCTCCCCGGACCCGCTCTCGCCAGGACGAAGCTGTCCGGGTTATCGCGCCCTGTAGTTGAAGTTGTTCCGTGTGCCGCGTCCCCAGACTCGCACTCGCCTTGGTGAGGCTGCCCGGTGTCGGGCCAGGGGCGCGGATCCCGGGACATGGACCCTAGACCCTGGGCCCCGGCACCAATGTGGCCCGGGCGGCCGATCTCGAGCCACGCGTTTGTCGGGCAAGGGGCGCTCGTTGACAAGCGCCGCGCTCACCACTTGCGGGGTTGCCGCTATGTAGAGCAACAGGGGCTCATCTTGAACCGGTGCCACGAGGACAGGGGGAGTTGTCAGGCACCTCTTGAGCTCATCGAGGGCTTGATCAACCTCATCCATCCAAGTGAACTGCCCGGTCTTCTTGAGAAGCTTGAAGAGGGGGAGGGCACGCTCCCCTAGCTTGGAGATGAAGCGGCCAGGTGTAGGCATGCACCCGGTCAGCTTTTGAGCCTCCCTGAGCGAGCTGTCCCTCCCCGGGTACCCAGGCCGGATGGTCCTCGGGGCCGAAAGTGATCTGGGCTCCGGGCTACTGCTAGGCTCGGTGCGGCGGCCAGCAAGTCGCGCTTCATGGCTTTGAAGCCATGGCGCGAGGAGTGGGCATGCGCCCCGCCATCGAGGGTGACGAGGACGTTCTCGAGTTCTTAGAACTCGAGAGGTTGCTCCGAATTGGGAGCGGGCTTTGCCCGTTGCTGCTCCTGCTGGAACTTCTTGACGCGCTTGGCCAAGCTCTAGACGGCGCGGCACTCCGTGAGGTCGTGCCAGTCCGTCTCGTGGACGGTGCACCACTTCCGGGCCGCTGCCGGCGGCGGCGGCGCATGTGCGGGCTTTGGCCGCTTGCCGCCGTTAGCGTCGCCGCAGGCAGTGTCGCCCCGGGGGCCGCCTGTAGCAGCCAAGGCGAAGTTCTCAGTGGCCTCCTTGCCCTTCTGGCGCTTCCTCCTGTTCCACCGTGATGCGGAACGTGAGGGCTCGCCGTCCTCTCCAGGGCCCTGTTCAGGGGCCTCAAGGCATGGCTTGTTCCACGCTCGGGCCTCCTCCTTGCGGAGGAAAGGATTGTGCATAAGTATTTTGCCCCCTAGCAGCGGAAAAAACCGAGCCTGAAGCCAACCAGGTGGGACACCGCAAGCCAGCGGGGGCTCAGGGCGCCGTGCAGAGGGGCGCACCCACGGCCCAGGGGCATGGACAATGTCCGGGGTTTAACAAGATGGGATACGGTAGCTCGCTGGTAAGGAACCAATAATTATGTGCAAAACCCAGCCGCCGCACGGGCGCAGAGGTCGGTGAGGCTAAACAGCTGGGCCGCGGTCTGGACGCCGTGGGTGCCCAGCTTCTCGAGCATGCGCTTGTCGCGCACGCCCGAGCGAAACGCGTGAATAACCGCGTGATGAGCGATGTGAGGGATGGTGTTGCGTACCTGGCTGAAGCGCTGCAAAAAGCACCTCAGCGACTCGTCCCTGCCTTGACGTAGGGCATGGAGATCCGCCTCGGTCCCAAGGCGTGGGAAAGTGCCCTGGAAGTTCGCCACGAACTGGTGGCAGAGGTTCTCCCACGAGTAGATCGTACCCTCGGGGGGGTTCATCATCCAGGAGCGAGCCTGGGCCTTGAGGATGACGGGGAAGTAGTTCGCTATCACCTTCTCATCGCCGCCGGCCACTTGGATGGCGGTGGTGTAGATCTGCAGATACTCTGTGGGGTCGATGGAGCCGTCATACTTCTCTAGCAAGCTGGGCCGGAACTTGGCCAGCCAGCGCACCTGCCGGAGGCCTGGGGAGAGCACCAGGCAACCTGAGCCGTACTGAGCGGGCTCAGACGACAAACGACGGTTTCCCGCCGGGGGGTTGGAGCTGGAGGCCTGGGCCTCGGGACGCCCGATGGCGCTTGCGCGCCGTTTGCGCTGTCGCTCCAACGTGACCCGGGTGTCCTCATGGGACCGCATCCGGTTTAACTGGTCACGGAGGTCACCATGGCCATTCTTGGCAGGAGGCTTGCCGCGAGGCGCCACGCTCTAGGCTTGGATCTGCTTTGGGGCGGGGGGCCGGCCCACGCTAGATGTCGCGCGGTCGGCACTCCCGGCCCCTACACTGCTAACAGCAGCTACCTGGGGATGGGCCGAGTCTACCAGGTCGGCGACTTCGCTGAGCCGCCGCCACTCCCGGCTTCCGCCCCTAGTAAATGCCGCGGGGTGGCGCAGGAGGGTTTCCGCCGCCAGGAGGGCCCCCTGCGGCATCGTCGACTAGGAGTTGAGATGGCGGCGCGCCGTGGAGCGGCGAGTCCGCTCGCACCTCATAGATGAGGCCACGGCAGACCCAGCGGGGCACTTGCCGGCCCCCTCTGCAAGGGAAGGGGCCGAAGCCACACAACCAGGCCACCACGGGGGAAACTCGGCCCGCCAGGCACGCGCCGCATGCCCCCAGGAGGACGAGGAGGGGGAACGTGGTGGGCTCGCCACAGGGCTAACATCGGCCGGTGGGGTGAGGCCACCGGACTCCTCGTCGGAGTCCCGCGGACGATGACCTCCTGCCATGGAGCGTGCCGGCATTGGGGACGCCGGCGTGCCGCCTGGAAGTGAAACTCCCCCTACCTGGCGCACCAGCTGTCGGAGGAGGGAACTCCAACCGCGGGGAGTCTGGGGACCCCCCCTTTGAGATTCGGCCAGGGGAATTGTTCACAGGACGACTGCGACGTCGGGACAATGGCACGTAAGGGAAACAGAAGAAGTAGACAGGTTCGGGCCCCGCGGAGGCGTAATACCCTACTCTTGTGTGTATCTGCTATGTGGGAGATGAATGTGGTTTGCTCTTACAAGATGTTCTTGAGGGGTGCTCAGGAGCTAGCCCTGGCTTGGGAACTAAGTCTCTCTAGAAGCTCAACACCTCTAGAAACCTCCCTCCGGGAAAAGAGAGCGAGAGCTTCCCGTTTGCATGGATCCTCCTTTCATAGTTCAAGGGGAGTGCACAGTGCCCAGCTCACATCTGAGGAGAAAGCTTTTCTAGGTACGATATGTCTTGTCGCACACGTCCGCCTGCTGAGCCACGCCAGAGTTGGTTCGGCACATCTAGTCGTCACGTTGCTCGGCTGCTGCGGGCAGCTAGGTCATGGAGATGTGACAGTGCATGCCATCGCTGCCAGAGCATGGAAAAATGAAGCCCTCTTAGTCAAATATGTCTGACTAAACAGGAAGCGGGCGACAGGGGCGATGCGCCCCGTCGCCTCGCCATTAATGCGGGTAGTTGGAACAGTTGGTCGGCTCGAGTCAAGGCTCATGCCCGGGGCAGAGAGCTCATCGCGCCCTCCGTGCGCACAAGGTGTCGAGTTCCTTGGGGACCGAAGCTATGGGCCTCGGGACCGGGGGGCAAGACCCGGGGCCGGGAAGTCCTAGCAATGTGCCCCGGGGACGCGACCCGGGGCCGAGGCGGTGGGTCCCGGGATCGGGGGCGAGGCTCGGGCTTGGGAAGTCCCAGTAATGTGCCCCGGGGACGCGACATGGGGCTGAAGCTGTGGGTCCCGGGACCGAGGGGCGAGGCCCGGGCCCAGGAAGTCCCGGTAATGTGCCCCGGGGACGTGACTCAGGGCTGAGGCTGTGGGTCCCAGGACCGGGGGGCATGACCTGGGCCCCGGGAATATCCCAGCAATGTGCCCCGGGAACGCTCCCCGGGACCGAGCCTGTGGCTCCCGGGACCGGGGGGCGAGATCCGGGCCCCGGGAATATCCCAGCAATGTGCCTCGGGAACGCTCCCCGGGACCAAGCCTGTGGCTCCCGGGACCGGGGGGCGAGGCCCGGGAATATCCCCGGGCCATGGGGCCCGAGGCAGATGCGAGCGGTCGTCGCGGCGCGCCCGGGGAAGGTGCACCCGGGCCCGGGCAGTGCTCCGATGCGGAATGTGGGCCCCGGAGGAGTTGATGTGGCCGAAGATCCACGCGTTCCCGGGGTATGTGGAGCCCCCAGTCCCGTTTCGCTGACACAACCCATAGAAGTCAAGGATGCGGCGGAAGAAGAGGCAAAAGCGGGAAGGCACAAACCCTGATCGAAAAAAGAGGCAAAAACTACTGTTTTGCCAGATTGAGGATTTGGGACCGACTCACCCTTAGCCGGCCGCCAACGGATCACCTCCTGATTGGGCAACTTCAATTGACTCTCCAGCAGCCTCAGTTTCACCAAGCCGCAATCCGAAGTCGGCCAGGCATTCCTCGGCACACCCGCAAGATCCGAAGCTTTCGGCATGATTGGGAGCGGAAAGATTTTGGGAAAACGCGAAATGGGGGCTTGGAATAGACGAAGCGTACTGAAATCGCCCGAGTTCGAGCAGGGAATAGCAGCAGCAGCTAACCCTAGCTGAGCAAAAGGCGAAATTTGGGCGCGGAGACGGAAGACGAAACGATTGGCTGATTTGGGGAAGACGAAGGAATCTTTTTCTCTCTCCCCGTTATTTATAGAGCCTGTGCCGACTAAATGGGCTTGGGCCTACACAGTCGGTGTTGGGCCACCAAGATATGAGTTCCTACAGTAGCATGCTCCATGTGGGCCGCCCGCAGGCTAAGTTGAAATTATAGCGCTGGTGCTACTAACAGGAACCGATGAGGTAAACATATATGCTTCATGAGAGCCTTATTGCTAAACATATATGTTTGGGTATCTGTTTTATCCACCAGGTCTCGAGGATATATCCTTACAAGGATCACAAGCTGGTCTTCATTAAAATTGGGGATACAGGCATCTTTCTCGAGTACACCTGACCACGCCATGGATTTATTTTTATAAAAGTGGTACTCGGCCTACATGCGTGGCCAATAGTTGCCATGAGCAACATCATTCCAGCCGATATGACGCTGAAGAGTCAAACTTTCGAGTAGTGCACTACTCGGGAGAGACTATAAATTTCTCATTCCCACTGACATGATGCGGAGGAGTCTAGCTTTTGGGTGGGACGCCACTCAGGAAAGACTATAAATTCCCTTTCCAGCTGACATGACGCTGAAGAGTCCCATATATGAGTAGCATCCTACTCAGCAAGACTATAAACACACATTCCGACTGACATGAAGTCGAAGAGTCCTACATACGAGTAGTTCCCTACTCGGCAACACTATAAAGTTTATTCCGGTTGACATGATACCGAAGAGTCTCATATACCAGTAGTATACTACTCGGGAAAGACTTCCAGGTTAAAGATCATTGACTTTATGTTTAATTGTCTTCACAATTAAGCACAAAGTTGGGGGCTACACCTAATAGGTGCACCTATTAGTTGTAGCCCCCGACTTTGTGCTTAATTGTGAAACAATTAAACATAAAGTCAAAGATCTTTAACCTTTTAGCCTTTTCCGAGTAGTATACTACCCAGAAATTAGACTCTTCAGTATCATCTCAGCCGGAAGTATTTTCGCTCAAGGCAATTTTGGCTAAGCTTGTAAGCCGAGTACCACTTCATGGATTTTTAACCCAATATGTGGTCAGGTGTTCTTGAGAGATACCTGCATCCCCAATTTTAATGGTGATCAGCTGTTGATTCTTATAAGGATATGTCCTCAATACCTGTTAAATAATGCAGATATCTGAACACATGTGTCCAGCAATTAGGCTTAACATGAAGCATATCTGATTATTTAAGCGGTTTCTGTAAAATAGCATCTGCACTATGATTTTAACACAGCCAACAGTCGGCCAAATGGGGAATGCTATTTAGAAACTCATATCGTACAACCCATCACCAAGCTAGTCGGCCCAAGCCCACTAACCTAATTCAGGCCTTATAAGACGGCGGGAGCGAGAAAAGATTCCCCCTTCTTCCCCAATCCACCAAATCGCTTCGGCTTCTAGTTCCGCGCCCAATCTTCGCGCTTTTCGCCTCGCTAGGGTTCATTGCTAATCATGCCCCCAACTCGAGACCTGTAGAGCTCCATCCTGCTGCTTCAATTTCCAACCTCCGCATGCCTTTCCGTTGATCTCCCCTTCCCCCAGCAATGCCGAAGGCCCTGTTCAAGATCCCTGACATGGCGCCTAGAGTATGGCCAATATTAGATTGTGGCTTGGTGAAGTTCAAGCTCCTGGAGAAACGGATGATTTTGCAGCAGCAAGAGGTTATCCACTGGCGCACTGCTGAGGGGAAAACCGTTCCAGCCCCCAGACCAGGTGAGACTGTTGTCTTCACCTTATTCTTCGATTGTGGTTTAGCCCTCCCTTCTTCGGATTTTCTTTGCCAGCTTCTTGCCTTTTACCAGATCGAGCTAGTGAATCTCAATCCCAACTCGATTCTTCAGATTTCCATCTTCGCCACTCTTTGCGAATCCTTTCTGGGGGTCAAGCCGCACCTCAATCTTTTTCAATACCTCTTTCACATCAAGCCCCAGCCCTCCAAGAATAAGATCTAGACTATCGGGGAGGTAGGTCTTCAGCTCAGAAATGAGATGAAGAAAACCTACCTCAATGTCCCCCCTAAAAACTTCTTTTAAGGGATGGCACCGAGAGAGGTTTTACTATTCAAATCTTGAACCCTCTCTTCCCCTTTTTCTGGCTCTCCTCCAGCCGCCCTGTCCAGCTGGTCCTTTGTACCAATGTACGAAGAAATCGGGCAAGTGTACCAGCTGATGGAGAAGATTGACCTCTTGAAAAGCACGGGGTTGATAGGTCCATGGGTGGCAAGGTGCTTCTTGAACCGCCGCACTTGACCTCTGAAGGCCAGGAGCCATTTTGGTTGGGATTACTAGGGCAAAGACGACCCCAGCCGAGAGTATCCTGATGTTGTTGACAAAGACAAGGTAACTGACACTTTGTTAGGCTTCTTTGTCAATGGGGTTGTGGAGACCGAGGACGAGGAGCGAGCCCCCAAGCCCTACTGGAAGGGCAGGCCCTGGCCTAAGGTAATATGCAATGTCATTGCTGATATGTTATCCATCTATGATGAATATTGTGAATGCCTATCCAATTCTGCAATGTATGATGGACATTGTCCAAATATTTGCAGGACTATGAGGAATTCGATGCTGATTCCCAGGACCAGTCGGCCGTGGGATCTAGGAAATACCCAGCTAGCCCCTCTGCTGCCCAACCCAGCCCCAAGATGGTTGGGAAAAGACCGGTGACTAATCGAGGAAGAAGAAAAGCATGCCGAGTACGGCGCAAGGGAGCTTAAAAAACAAGGACCCCATCAGCTCAGCCCCCAGGTCGCCAAGGCGGAGGCCAGCACCACCGAGTGCCTTGACCCCCCAGTCGGCTGCATCTAGCACAGCGCCGACTAGGGCCAGCTCGCCTTCACCGATTGCCATGCCGACAAGCCCGACAGCCGGTGGCTCTCCGCCACCGAGTAGGCTATCAAGCCCCTCGCCGACCTCCACTGGAGCGCCCCTATGGAAGTTCAAGATTTCCAAGAGGTAGTAGAGAATCTTCAATCTTTTGAGAGACTTGAATATTGTTGTAGTATCCTGATTGTCGATGATTTTTGCAGGAAGCGAAGTGACACAGACCCCAGGGGGACTGCGCCATGAACCCCTGCTGTCGAAACCGTCTTAGCTGAACCAGAGCAAGCAATGCCACAGGCCGAGCCAGAGGCCGCCCTAGTTATTGAGGCAGAGGCAGTTCCAACAGCTGAGCCACCAGCACCAGCCAGCCAGGACATCGTAGTTGAAGTTGCAACTCTAGCCAATGAGCCAGCCCCAGAAGCCCTTGCAAAGGTTGAGCCAAGGCCCAGGGCCCCATCGCCGGAGTTGTCATCATCTTCTAAAGAGGGTGACCTCCCCAAGCTCGAAGCTCCTCCGCCAAGTAGCCCTAGAACATTTTACTGGGTTTCTCCTAAAGGACTGGTGAAGAGTTCTGAACACGAAGAGCAAGCATCACTGAGAGAGAGGACCAATCTAATGTATGCTGCAATTGTTGCATCAAAGGGGATACAGGTACGCAGTCAATCCTGTTGCATTTGCTGACTGATGACTTTTCTGAATCTTGTGCTCTGCCTGTCGACTTTGACTGATTCTGGTAAATCGTGAGCAGAAGGTTGTCGACCGCTCCAAAAAAATAGGCAAGGTCTTGACCTACTCTAGCTTCGCCAGTTCCAGGTGGCCAAGGACGACTTGGAGCGGACTAGCCAGGAGAGGGAAATATGGCTGAGGGGATCTGTGGACAAGCTCAGGGACGAAAACCAGGTCTAAGCCAAGAAGATAAGAAGTAAGTCTTCTTGTTGTTGTCTTCCCGAGTGAATCCCGAGTGCACTCCAATGCATTATGGAGCTTTTACTGTCTCATGTTGCAAACCTTGAGTCTGAGCTCATCGCCCAGACCAAGGAGAACAAGCGCCTTGAGAAGAAGCTGAAAGAAGTTGAGAAGGCCAAAGCGAAGGTGGAAGCCGACTACGCCAGTAAGTTTCCTGCCTGACTATAGATTAGCTCCGACTGCATGTTCCAGCAAACTGATATGCTTGTTGATGTGTGAGGAGCATCCCAGGCCAACTCAAAGATCCAGTTCGGTGCCTTTGCGGAGGAGATTAAGATTATCAAGGAATTGCGGCAGATCATCGTTGACTCCACAAAGACTATCCTTGACATCATGCAGCCACACCACCCTGGGTCCAGCTCTAGCTTGATTGCCCAAGTAGCAGAATGCCTCAGTGAAGCTCTGAGTATCTTGAAAAAGTACTCGGATGAGTGCGTTGCAGTTGGAGTCGCCCAGGCACTTGCCATGACCAAGTTGCTCTACCCTAGGGTAGACATCAAGGCCATCAGTGAGGTTTTTGCCGAAGGGATGACCCCAGAAGAAGGCATGGAGTTGGTAAGCCAGGTGAGGGCCACCATAGAGGCGATAGCTAGGGACCTGGTGATGTAAATATGAAACAATTATGCAGTCGGTGTCCACGGATGAACAAATGTAAATGTTGTAAATGTCTTGCCAATGTTTGCTAAATTCTGCCGAGTACTTGTCTGCTCTGAATCGTCATTAGCTTTACCTGACTAGATAGTTCACGCTGAGTGATTGGAGATAAACTCAGGAAACACGTTCACCTCGCAAAGCTATAGTCGGGCAAACTTAACAAAGTCGTTGTAGAACTTCATGACTCAAATAGAACAAGCTAATATTTAATTACCAGAAGCAAGGCATATAATACATGTAGCCCTCGACTCACTGATCGGTTGAGACAAGCGATGTAGTGAGTCAGAGAAAAAAGAAAATACAAGACTTAGGTATAGAAAGGACGTAGCTTTTCTATATTCCATGAGTTGCTGACTAGGACATCGTCTTCTGTCTTTAGTCAGCAGGCACCCGAGCATGTTACCTCAGAGATAATGAATGGCCCTTCCCATAAAGGGGATAGTTTATGCCTGTCTTTGGTGGTTTGTATTTTTCTCAGGACGAGATCTCCCACAAAAAAGGCGCAGCCACGAACATTCTAACTGTGATAATGGCATAGGCCTTGAAGATACATTGCCAATTGAATAGTTGTGATATCCCTTGCTTCCTCCAACTGATCGAGTTTGACCAGTCAATCTTCGTTTGATTTATCTCCTAAGTGGGCCCGAACTCGTTGTGAGCCAAACTCCAACTCGGTTGGTAACATAGCCTCAGCACCATAAACTAGGAAGAAAGTGGATTGCCGTGTTGCCCGACTAACCGTGGTTCTTAAAGACCAGAGAACCGATGGGACTTCTTGCACCCACCTCCCTGCATATGGTTGTAGTTGGTCAAATACCCTAGTCTTGATACCTTGTAAGACCATGCCATTAGCACGCTCGACCTGCCCGTTGCTTCGTGGGTGTGCCATAGAAGCATAATAGATCTTGATACCAAAGTCATCACAGAAATCTTGAAAAACGCCGCCAGTGAACTGAGTGCCGTTGTCTGTTATGATGCAGTTGGGAACTCCAAATCGGTATATGATACTCATGATAAAGTCTTTCGCCCTTGCCGCTGTTATGGTAGCAACTGGTTTTGCCTTGATCCACTTTGTAAATTTGTCCACTGCAACAAACAAGTGTGTGAACCCTCTTGGCGCTTTTTTGAACGGGCCGACCATGTCAAGCCCCCAAACTGTGAAGGGCCAAGAGATTGGAATTGTTAGCATCTGTAGCTGCAGTTAGCCAGAAAAAAACCCTGCCTGTAAGCCTTTCCGACTAACGTCCTGGATACAGCATGGTTGCCACAGATACTCGAGTGGATCGATTTCAAAATCTACTTACCCTCCTTAGGTGTGACGCAGCGCATGAGGACTCCGAATGCACTTCGACGATACAGGTCTTGTCGACTACAAGAAAACATTTGGTTCGACGTCTAATCCGTTCGTCTTCACTGCGATCTTCTAGGAGTTCGTCATCCAAAAGGAATCTGATGATTGGAGTCCACCAATCTTGAGAGATAATTAGTACTTCATTTGTTACCATGGTAGGTTCAGCCCCCAACTGCTCGAGTACTGTTTTTTTGACTGATGGCTCCAATAATTGCTCAACAAAAATCTCAGTCAAGACTACTTCTCGTTTGGATCCCATGTTGGCCAATTCGTCTACAACTTCATTGTATTGGCGCAGCACATGTGTTATTTCCAGCCCGTTGAACTTGTTTTCTAGTTTTCACACCTCCTGACAATATGCCGCCATGTTGTCGGTGAGACATGTCCAGTTTTCCATGACTTGGTTGACCACAAGTTGAGAAACCCCGCGTACTACTAGTCGGTGAATACCAAGTGATATGGCGATACAGAGCCCGTGGATGAGTGCCTCATACTCGGTGACGTTGTGGGATGCCAGGAAGTGAATCTAGAGGACGTACTTCAATTTTTCTCCAGTAGGTGACGTCAGAACGATGCCAGCCCCTGCTTCACCGATCCATAGGGAACCATCAAAGTACATCATCTAGTACTCCAGCCTATCTGTATTTGTAGCCGCTTGAACTTCCATCCACTCGGCCAGGGCTTGTGACTTGATTGCTGTCCGAGGTTGAAAAAGATGTCAAATGCCAGCAGTTCGAGCGCTCATTTAGCGATTCTGCTAGTAGCCTCGTGGTTGTGCAGGACGTCCCTGAGTGGGTATGACGTGACGATGGTTAATTGATGCAATTGAAAATAGTGCACCAACTTCCAGATAGTAATGAGTAGACCATACAATAGCTTCTGGACTTGAAAATATCTCGTCTTGGAGTGGGCTAAGACTTCATTGATGAAGTAGACTAGCCTCTGTATTTTCTGTATATGCCCTGGCTCTGCCCGCTCAACTACCAACACCGTGCTGACTACTTGAGTAGTTGCTACCAGATACAACATTAATGGCTCCTGGGGCATGGGTGATGCCAACACTGGTGGTGATGTGAGAAACTTCTTGAAGTCCTCAAAGGCTTGCTGGGCTTCGGGTGTCCATTGAAAATTGTCTGCTTTCTTCAGCACTTGAAAAAGGGCATGCCCCGTTCACCAAATCGGGAGATGAGTCGACTGAGTGCCGCCATGCATCCTGTCAGCTTTTGAACGTCTTTTTGACTAGTCGGGGGTGCCATATTCATGACAGCATTGATTTTCTCTGGATTGGACTCGATGCCTCGGTGTGATATGATGAAGCTGAGTAGTTTTCCCGAAGGTACTCCGAAGACGCACTTTTCCGGGTTCAACTTCATCTTGAATCTCCGAAGACTTTGGAAAGTTTCCTCTAAGTCAGTGATGAGATCTTCCTTGACTTTGGTCTTGATTACCACGTCATCAACATATGCCTCCACATTGCACCCGAGTTGAGTGTGAAGACACCGCTGGATAGCACGTTGATACGTTGCCTCGGCGTTTTTCAACCCGAACGGCATAGTGACATAGTAGTATGCTCCAAATGGTGTGATGAAAGAAGTCTTTGGGCAGCCCTCCTCTTTCAAACTGATTTGATGATATCCCGAATAACAATCAAGAAAACTGAGTAACTCACACCCTCCGGTTGAATCAACCACTTGATCTATTCTCGATAGACCAAATGGATCCTTGGGGCATGCTTTGTTCAAGTCGGTGTAGTCGACGCACATGTGCCATTTACCATTCTTCTTCCAGACCAAAACTGGTTTTACTAGCCAATCTGGGTGATAGACCTCTTTGATGAACCCGGCTGCAAGGAGTTTGGTAATCTCCTCCCAAATAGCATCTTTGCTATCCTGTGGGAAGCGCCGTAGCCATTGTTTGACTGGTTTGGCGTCCGGCTTGACGTTGAGGGAATGCTCGATCACCTCCCTTGGTACACCAGGCATGTCAGAAGGTTTCCAAGCAAAAATATCTTTGTTCGTCTAGAGGAAGGTGACGAGCACGTCCTCCTATTTTGGGTTGAGTCCGGTCTCGACGAGTGCAGTTTTGGAGGGGTTGGAAGGGTCCAGGGGGATCTTCTTTGTTTCTGAATCCGCTGAAATTCCCGATTTGGCTTCTTTTTTCATCGGAACTTGGTCATCCTCTTTTACAGTTGTCGCGGCCAGTTGGATGTTATGCTGCCCAACTGCTGCTTCTTGAGATTGGGCCAGCTCACAGCTCTCCGTGTTGCATGTGAAGGCTTGCTTGACATCGCTGCATAGGGAGAGTACTCTTGTTGGTCCTGGCATCTTAAGCACCATGTATGTGTAATGAGGCACTGCCATGAACTTGGCTAGTGCTGGTCGTCTGAGTATGGTGTGATACACGGTCTCGAAGTCAGCAACCTCGAAGCAGATATTCTCAGTGCGAAAATTATCCCGCATGCCAAAAGTTACTGGCAGAGTAATTTGTCCGAGTGGAGTAGAAGAGAGGCCAGGGATTACCCTGTGAAAGGGCACTGTACTTGGCCATAGCTCGGATCGAGGAATCTTCATCTCGTCGAGCATCTTGGCAAACAATATATTGAGAGCGCTTCCCCTGTCGATGAGGACCTTCTTCAGCTTGATACTTCTGATGACTGCATCCAGGATGAGTGGGTAATGCCCTGGGTGTGTGACTCGGTCAGGGTGATCTACACGATCAAATGTGATTGCCGTCTCTGACCATCGCAGATATTGGGGGCGTCTGTTGAGACCGAGTTGACTTCTCAGGCTGTTAGCTTATGTTTTCTCTTGGACTCGTAGGTAGACAGCCCTCCAAAGATGTGATTGAGCTCAGCCTAGGGATCTTGGTAGTCACCGGCTGCACCTAAGTCTGGCTTGTCTTTGTCTTTGTTGTTGCTAGATGTTGAGGTTTGCTCGGTAGCAAACTTCTTGAGCATGAAGCAATCCTTAGCCGCGTGTTTCCCCTTAGGATGGAAAGGGCATGGCCCGTTTATGACTTTCTGGTAGTCGTCCGTCCTTGGGGGTCATGGCCGAGTGCGCTCCATAGCAGCCACCACGTTGTCCGACTTGCACTTGTGGTTGCTGGACCTGTTCTATGTTGCCTCATCATTGTCTTTCTTATCCTTCTGCTGGTGCTCCTTTTTATCATCGAGGGCCTTAGCTACTGTGTCGGCCGAGTTGGCATACTTGTTTGCCATGTCAAACAGAGCTTTGACAGAGGTCGGAGGCTTCCAAGTGAACTTAGCGATGAACGGGGTATCCTTGACTCCCTTGCAGAAGGCGGCGATGACAAACTCGTCCATGATCTTTGGGATCAAGTTTCTCTTGTTAGAAAACCTCTTGATAAAATCACGAAGAGACTCATTCTTCCTTTGATGGCATTGATATAAATCATACTCGGAAGACGGCCTTTTGTATGTCCCTTGAAAATTTGCGATGAAGCATTCTCGGAGTTCTCCCCAGGAGCCGATTGATTGCTTGGGAAGTCCTGTTAGCCATGTCCTCGCCGAGTCGGCTAAGGCAATCGGGAGGTAGTTAGCCATAGCTTTGTGATCTCCTCCAGCCGCACGAAATGCCAGAGTGTAGACTATGAGCCAGCACTCAGGGTTGGTCTTCCCATCGTACTTTTCAATTCCAGTTGGCTTGAAGCCAGATGGCCAGTCGACTTGTTATAGCTTATGGGTGAACACCAGTACTCCTTTGTCTAAGTGAGGGCTCCGACTCCGACTGCAACAATGAAACCGCTCATGGTGGAGGCCGAAGCAGTCCTTCTCATCTTCTAGTCGGTGACGCTCGTCTTCCTCGCGTTCGAGTCATCGGGCGTTGACATCTTGCTATAGATCGCGCTGTAGTCGGTCTCGAGCATCCCGGTTGTCACAGCAGTCATCCTGATGTCATCGCCGCCAATTGTCGTTTTGCCTGCCCAGTGACGTGTGACGCGACGCCGTGTGTGGCAGACTGGAGCCAACAGCCCGGTGGCATATTGAGGCAGATGAGATCACCGTATCAGAAGCCGTCTGATTGGATGGTATGAGTGCGTCTCCCGACTGCTACCGCTACTAACATGCTACAGCATTGATCATGGCTATAATCCTTGCAATCATCGGGGTGGCCTGGTGATCAGGGCTAAACTGTAGTGTATCCAGTAAGGTAGCAGCGGCCACAATGTTCTATTGAGGAGTTACAAAGATGTCATGGTCGCTGACTTGGGTTTGGAGGATTTCTTGTTGAGCAATGCGCCCAACCTTGCGTAGATTGTCATTGCGACGTTGTGCTTCTTCCTCCTATTATTCATGTAGTCGGTGAGCCTCTTCCTCCTGCTGATCGCATAATCGGCGTGCCTCTTGAGTAGGGGTTGAGCCCTTGGACGCCATTAAGATTTCGCACGGAGAGAACCTTGCCGAACTGCTATCCTACTGAGAGTCGGAATCAGAGTAGTTGAGGGGGGTAATTACAACTCCAACCTCCCTAGATCCAAACTCGAGCGGCTCTGGGCCGTATCCGAGTTGAACTCCAAGGGATTGGGTCTGCTGCATCAGATGCTGATTAAAATTATCTACGGTGTTGTAGAGTCCGAACAGGAGGTTGACAATCTCCTCCTCTCTTAGCCTGATCTCGGCTGGCTCAAGACCAAGTCCAAGTCGAACACCGAAAGAGTCATCCCTGGATCTGAGCGTCTTGGGGAGCGCCAACTGTCAATGTTTTGTATCAGCAATAAGAATATAGGGCTACTTGTGAGACCTAAACTTGATGGATTGCAAAGGAACACGAAACGATTTATCCTAGTTCAGGCCCTCAAGGTGAGGTAATACCCTACTTCCAGCAGTTGTGTATTGCCTTTGAGGTTTCTCTGGTGAGATTCTCTTCTCTCTACCCTCAGGGGGCTCCCTGCCTCCCCTTATATACTAAGGAGGCAAGGCTATAGGGCAGGAATCCCAGTCGTACTCTGACCAAGGGATTTCCTTCTAGAGATACAACGTACCCGATAAGGACTATATCCTTTCCTTATCGTGTCCTTCACCGAGTCCTGTTGCATCCCTAATCATATGGTTAGGCCCATCCCCTGTTTGAGTGGCCTTAATGTTGCTCATGAGGTACCCGGGGCCCATGGCCTCCACACCTGCTATTCCGGTGTTGACGAGTGGGTCTCGCATGTCTATGAGGCAAGGCAGAGGAGCGCAAGGTAGAGCAGTGCCGGCGAGCTTCTCGGCGGTGGCGATAGCGAAAGGCGGCTTGGCTCAGGTAGCAACCAAAAAGAGAAAGGCAGAGGAGACTATGACGATGCTATGGGTGGTGGTCTCATCACCGATGGGGGTCAGAGCTTCACTGGCGAGAGGCACAAGCGGTGGAGGCAATTAGGTTGCCGAGGTAAATCAAATAGCAACTCGACCTAGGGCAACTTAGTGCATGCATGAGCTTCTAAAGGATTCCAGGAGGCTCACCAAAAGTTGTGCAGGGTTGGTGCAGTAGCGGCAACTATCGAAGATGGCTCGGCGGTGGTGAGATCTCTCGGCTCCACGGCGGTGGCTTGCTCCAGTCGATCTACGGGCGAGGCAAAGTGTCTCCAAGGTTAGGGGCTTCTTAGGGACAGCTCTTATATAGGGAATCGAACTGAGACCTACTGAGAACAGCGGAATCGACAGTGGCGACTCAGACAGGAGCTAGGGAAGACGATGGCTGATCTCGAGCTTCGTGGCACCACGGTTTGATTCCTCCAGTCAGCTGGCTCCTGAAGGCAAGGTGACGATGTTGGCGCGAGGATTTGGCTTGCAGCGTCTAGGATCAGCCGGAACGGCGACGACGTCACGACGGCGGTCTAGCGGAGCAGAGCGCAAGGAAGGCGGCGGCACAGCGACTCCGTCCAGTAAACCTAGGGCCATAAGGTACGAAAATGAAACGATTAGGAGATGTATATCATGTTCCTGTGGTTGGGGAAGGGTGGAGCTCACCAGAGTTAGCTCGGGCTCGATCGAACACTGTCAATGGTAGAGAAAATGCTCCTGTTTCCGACGGTCCTATGGGTCTTCTTCGGTTTTCTCAGCGGGAACATGAAGAGGAAGGGAGGGAGGAGTGGCTGGTGTGGTCTGAGGCGAAATGGCCGAAGTCTTCTAGGGATGATCTTGTCTAGGTGACTCTGTAGGCTGAGAGAGGGAGAGGAAGGAGAAGAGGGCAGGTTGGCTGTGGCTGCTGAGGTGTGTCCACTTCTACAGTGGCATGGGTGGGTCCCACTTTGCAAGAAATATTTTGTCACATACTTTAGGCTAGGTCTAGACACTAAATAGTGGGTCCATGTAGTGATGTTCTAGGAAGAAAGGAGGAGGATGGGTAGGAATCTTGGTGAAACACACTGTTCCAAGCAGTGCTGAGGCTTACAAGTGGGCCAGGGGTCTTGTGGGTCCCACATGAAAGTGAAATAGAGAGAGGAGTTCTCTAGAGTCTAAGTGTGGAAAGGTGTGCTAGTTAGCTGTCTTCCACATGTGATTCCACCAAGTTACAATATGTTTCTAGGGTTCACAAAATTACTGTGATGGATATGTGTTTTACTAACCTGCCAAATTCCAAAGCTTGAGGCCTTATAGTTTTAATGTGGCAAAAAGGTGAAATGGGTATTGTGACACAGTTTTCTGCAATCCAATTTATCCCCTAGGCTTTGCTCTCAACA
Source organism: Oryza meyeriana var. granulata (assembly GCA_003991445.1). Lineage (NCBI taxonomy): Eukaryota > Viridiplantae > Streptophyta > Magnoliopsida > Poales > Poaceae > Oryza > Oryza meyeriana. Next base: position 253,880 of record RYFJ01001748.1, on the reverse strand, counting down.
TTTTATGTGGTTTCCTTGAGGATTAAATTAAACCAAATTTTCTGGTTGAGAGGTACATCTTGATACACATTTTGGTAGAAGGACACTGCCTGATTAATCTTTATTTTTATTTGGTAAATTTAAGAATTAAACCAATTTATTCCAGCTAGCTACCAAGTATTGCTGATTTGAGAGATTTTATTGAAGTACTTATTGAAGTGATAAAATCATGCAAAATTTACAGTGGATCAATTATGTTGTGTAGTGCTCATAGGAATTTTTCCATGATTTTATGTTAAACCAATCATTTTTAGAAATTCCTTAGGCCATACAAATGCATATGCACCCTATTATCAAAATACACTTTAAAATCCAAAAAAATCAAAAGAAGGCATGCACATGAAATGGTAATGAATTTAGTTAGCTCCTCATTTTATGTCAAACTTTTATTTATACAACATTAGGCATATTACACTTTTCCATTTATAATTTAACTCTTAAGGTTTTCTTACACACCCAAACCTAAGGTATTTTGATAAAATCTCTTGTACATATTTGGATGAATTACTTCCATTTCATTTAGTCTACAGAATATTTTTAGAAATCAGTTTCATGGCCTCTAGAGTTGTGCCTTGTATTTTTCCTTAAGATTTTTATTTCGGGGTCCTAGGATGAACTTGAGAGTATGTTGAGAATTTGATTGTAATAGATTTGTGTGCTCATTTTCAAGATGTATTCTAGTTAATCTACCTCTTAATCCACTCCCTTGTGTAGAAACTATGAGATTTTACTTTCCAAGGATTTTTATTGAGTTAACTCAGTTCAAATTTCGAAATTTGGGTATGTTACAGTTCACCTGTAGGAACCGTCATTCGCTACGTCGTGAGGCTACAGTTCCCCACCACCAACAACACAACGGAGTATGAAGCAGTCCTCCTTGGACCGTGGAAGGTGAAGGCGTTGGGGGCCCGGCGATTGGTAGTCAAGACAGACTCCAAGCTAGTCGTGGGCCACATCGACAAGACCTTTGAAGCCAAGGACGAGGGAATGGCGAAGTACATGGACACCATAAGAGCCATAGAGAAGGCCTTCACCGGCATCACAGTGCAACACCTCCCAAGAGGAGAAAATGAAGAAGCTGACATGCTAGCGAAGGCAGCAGGCACTGGGGGTCCATTCTAGCCTGGGGTTTTCTTCACAGTGATCTACACGCCAAGTGCGAAGCACGAAGAAGACTCGCATCAAGTGATGGAGATCGATCATGGCACGCAAGACTGGTGAACACCATTTATGCATTTCCTTTTCAAAGGAAAGTTCCCCAATGACAAAGCCGAAGCAAAACGGCTGCAGGCAAGAGTGCAGCAGTACAAGCTCGTCGGAGGACAACTGTACAAGAGAAGAGATGATCAAGGAGGTGCATGAAGGCTAATGTGGCGTGCACTAGGCACCACAAGCAATGGCGGCCAAGATACTTCGCCAGGGGCTATACTGGCCCACAATTGCATGGAGGTGCGAAGAGCACATCAAGAAGTAACAAGAATGCCAAAAGCATGGCAAGTCCCAGAAAGCACCACAGTACAGGCTGCAACCGCTGCCCCCCAATATGGCCCTTCACCAGGTGGGGGCCGGATATCATAGGACAGTTTCCCATGGCCTGAAACAGCTACAAGTTTGCCATTGTAGCGGTAGAATACTTCTCGCGCTAGATTGAAGCCGATCCGTTGGCCAGTATAACTTCGGCAGTGGTCCAACGCTTTGTATGGAGAAACATTATATGCCACTTCGGCATCCCAAGAGAGTTTGTCACTAATAACGGGAAACAGTTCGACTCGGAGAAGTTCAAGGAGATGTGCGAGGGGTTGGACATGTACATCAACTTCGCATCCGTGGCACACCCGCAGTTGAACAGGGTAGTTGAAAGGGTGAACGGCAAGATCCTCGAAGCCCTAAAGAAGAGGCTAGACGAAGCGCCAAAAGAAAGATGGCCAGAGGAACTCACATCGATGCTCTGGGTGATTCGCACCACCTCGACATGGCCAACAATGTTCAGCCCAGTCATGCTTGTATACGGCGAAGAGGCCATGACCCCAAGCGAGCTGGGGGCGAACTCACCTAGAGTCACACTATCCGGAGACGAGGAGACGGGGCGAAAGGCCACCTTGGAACTGCTCGAAGGGGTGCGTGTCAAGGCACTGCAAAACATGGCAAAATACTCGGCCTTGACCAAAGAGCTGTACAACAAAAGGTATGGCTGAAAGAGATCTAGCTAAGGCACGCTGTGCTGAAAAAGAAAAGCAACCCCGTGGCGGTAGGCAAGCTCAAGTCAAAATGGGAGGGGCCATACCTCGTAACCCCAAATCGCACGAAGGGGCTTACAGGCTGGTGACCATGGAGGACGAAGAGCTAGACCACACATGGAACGCCGCTTCATTAAAGCGTTACTACATGTAAAGAGCATGTAAAAAAACTGGAGTAAGGTTATTATCCATAATGGAGGCCCGAACCAGCATAAAAATCCCTGTGTCTTCACATGTGTCGCAAATGAATCGAAAGGACAACGCCTGAATAGCGGTCTGTCAAACGGGGGAAGCGGAAAGATCGAAGCATGCTCGATCAAACGCTGAAATTGTGTAGTGTCATCCTATCGATGTTTTACACCGGCAATATGATTATAGGGCTACTCAGCAGATTGAAACTCGGTGGATTGCAAAGGAACACGGGGAGGTTTATTCTGGTTCAGGCCCTCGATGTGAGGTAATACCCTACATCCAGTTGTGGTGTATTCCTTTGAGGATGTGTGTTTGCTTCTATGAGCTTATGTGTTATTCTGTGCCTCCCCTTATATACTGGGGGACAGGATTACAAAGTAGGAGTCCCAACCGTACTGTGGCTAAGAGATCTCCTCTTAGAGATATAACTTGCCCGACTAGGACTGTATATTCCTTATCATACAAGGCAAAGTCTGCCGGGTTCTATCATATCTCTAATTACAAGGCTAGGCCCATCCTCTATCCGAGTGGCCCATATGCTTGTGATGAGGTACCCGGGGCCCATGGCCTCCACAGCAGCCCCTGAGACCTTCATAGTTAAGTCACAACTAATGCCGAGTGCTCATCCTCCACGGTGAAGATTGCCCGAGTGCATTGCTCCCGAGTACTCTTTGTCCGAGTGCTTCTTCTTCCCGAGTCCTGCTTCATGTCAGCTGGCAGCGAGGCTATGAAGGGCTCCATGTAGATGTATGGATAGTGTGCGCCGAATAGGCGCACCTATTAGGTGTAGCCCCCGACTTTGTGCTTAATTGTGAAAACAATTAAACATAAAGTCAAAGATCTTTAACCTTGTGGTCTTTCCCGAGTAGTATACTACTGGTATATGAGACTCTTCGGTATCATGTCAACCAAAAATAATTTATAGTCTTTGCCGAGTAGCATGCCACTCGTATATGAGACTATTCAGCTTCATGTCAGCTGGAAAAAATGTTTTATATTCTTTCCCGAGTGGCGTCCCACTTGGAAGCTAGACTCTTCAGCGTCATGTCGGCTAGAAAGAATATTTGCTCATGGCAAATGTTGGCCAAGCATGTAGGCCGAGTACCATTTTATGAAATTTAATCCATAATGTGGTTAGGTGTACTTGAGAGATACCTGCATCTCCAATTTTAATGAAGACCAGCTTGTGACCCTTATAAGGATATATCCTCAATACCTGGTGGATAATACAGATACCCGAACACATGTGTTCAGCAATTAGGCCTTCATGAGGCATATCTGATTACCTCATCAGTTCCTATTGGTAGCACCAGCACCATGATTTTAACACAGCTAGCGAGTGGCTCACATTGAGAGTGCTACTGTAGAAACTCATATCTTGGTGGCCTAGTACCGACTTTGTAAGCCCAAGCCCACGAATCGGAACCGGCTCTATAAAAGGCGGGGAGAGAGAGAAAAGATTCCCTCATCTTCTCCAATCCACCAATCGTTTTGTCTTCCAGCTTCCGCGCTAAAATTTCACCTCCCACCTCGCTAGGGTTCGCCATTGCTTGCTCTTCCCCATTGAAACTCGGGCGATCCCACTCCTCCTCTTCCATTCCAAGCCCCCAGCGACATTTCCCCCAAATCTTTCGCCCTTAACCATGCCGAGAGCTTTTGATTTCTTGGATGCAGCGGATGAGGTCTGGCCGACTTCGGATTGCAGGTCGGCTAAGCTGAAGCTTCTGGTAAAGCAGCTGAGATTGCAAAGCTACGATGTCATCAAGTGGCGTCCGGCTGAAGGTGAATCGGTTCCGGAGCCCCAGGCTGGTGAGACCGTTGTTTTCGCCTCTTTTTTCAACCGGGGTCTCTCTCTTCCATCTTCCGAGTTCTTCTGCCAGCTTCTTGCCTTTTACGAACTCGAGTTGGTGAATCTGAATCCCAACTCGATCTTGCAAATTTCTATTTTTGTGACTCTTTGTGAGTGTTTCTTGGGTGTGGAACCCCATTTGAATCTGTTCAGACATTTGTTCCTCATCAAACCCCAGCCCTCCAAGAACAAGGTCCAGGTGATTGGGGGCCCGGTATCCAACTTAGGAGTGAGATGAAGAGGACTTATATCAATATTCCCCTAAAGTCTTCTCTCAAAGGCTGGCATAAGGAATCATTTTACTGTTCCGATCTTGAACCAAGCCTCCCCCCTTTTTTGGGTTTGCCTCCGACGGTTGTGCCCAACTGGTCATCTTTGCCCAGCTTTGAAGAAATGGGCCAAGTTCATATACTAATTGAAAGGATTGACAAGCTGAAGAGCGCCGGGCTTACTAGTCCATGGGTGGACAGACGTTTCTTAACTCGGTGCATCAGGCCACTGTTAACGCCAAAATTTGGTATGATTCTTTATCAGATTCGGTTAGGAAAGAAATCACAGTCAAATAGCGGGGATTAATCTAGAGGAAGCCGAGTTTGGGAAGGGATCGTGAAGACCATGGAAAGGCAGTTAAAATCTTATCTATTAATTAGGCAATATTAGTATTTCTTTCCTTTAGGAAACCTAATCTCGTGTCCGATCGGGTCTTTTGAGTGTTTTCCTTCTATAGTTAGGAAATCGTGCGTTGTGTCCAATAAGAACTTGTATCAACTCAGGGTATAAATACGTATGCCCGGGTACCTTGTAAATTATCACACAGATCAATACAAATTCGGCGCATCGCCACCCTTTTCAACGGGTTCTTGCTTCTCGAGCCGGGCTGCATCGGTTAAGTTCGACCTCCTGCGAGAGGGTAAGTCTCGTTACCCCGACTATCGTACCGGCTAGGACTTTCTCGGTTAGGTCCGATATTCTAGTCGGTCTACGGTAATCGGCTTACCACGATGTATCTATTCTGTCTATGGCTGCATCAGTTAGGTTTGATCTCTTAGTCCGAATAGGCATATCACATCACACTTGAGTAGATTTATCAGCTTACTGGGTGTAATTTATCATCAGTTTGTGCTGCATTGGTTAGGTCTGAACTACTAAACTGCTAATGATAAGTTTTTCCTGCTAGGTTGATAGATTTTCACACAAGGGTCTTATCGGAGTGTATAGCCGATAAGTTATCGTATAATACATCACAATTGCATTAGATCTATCGGCTCATCGAGGTTCTTTTATTATTATTAATTTGTGCTGCATCAATTAAGTTTGACCTACTAGATTGATAATGATAGATTTATCCTTGTTAAGCCGATGGGTGTATATGTAATGTTTTATCGGAGTGACTAGCCGATAAGTTATCTTTTAAGCCGACTGCATTGTCTTATTGTCTACACTATCATCGGCTTTCTAGCCGATACACATGTTCTATTGGTAGTCGGTTGATTTATTTATTTTACCTATTTATGCCATCATCGGCTTCCAGTCGATGTATAAGTGCTTTAGTTCATATCGGCCGATGAAACGAGTCCAAATCGGCTTCCAGCCGATTGGCTCACTGGTCTAATATTTCTATTTCCTTGTCAATTGCAAGGTCAAATTGACTGGCACGCCTACGAACCTCAAATTTAGGACCTGCACTGGAGTTAAGCAAATCTCCTAGGCCTTCGCGTGTATAGTGCATCGAACCAGATCCTCAGCTCGTTCTCAACGCTGCTGGAGATTTTCGGTATCAACACATTTTTGGCATGCCCAGTGGGACACGGAATTTTGACATGGCCGGAAAAGAGATCAAAACAGACAACGTGATTCCGGTCAGCATGGAAGATCTAACTGACGAGCAGAAACAGCAAGTCGAACAGAATATGGCCAATTTTCAGAAACTCTGTCTGGAATCTTTTGGCATGACGCGACAAGGGCTGATTCAGAAAACACAATTTCCAAAACCGGTTCTAGTTGGTGAATCAAGCCGTGCATCACTTGAAAATCCACCAAAACCCTTACAAGAGATGGTAAATGAAGCAGTGCATCACGCACTTATCAATCAATCAGGAATATTGGTGAACACGCTGCATAACCTTATCAAGAAGGCAGTGGATGGGTCGATTGCTCAAGAGCCTAGTCGAGGTCCTGTTTACTTTTCGCCAAAAATAGAGCCAAATCAAGTCACTTATGGCACCAGAAAAGATGTATCGGAAAACTTGATTTCACAAATACAGAACCAGGCTGGGGGGCAACAAGATATTCCTTCAGGATACCAGCGAACGGCTTATTATGGGGGGTATCAACAAAATTATCCAAGAGGTGTTCCCGATTCAGATAATTATTAGAGAGAATATCCTAAGCAGAATTGGCTACCAACTCCACCTATACAATATCAACAGGAGATCCCAAGGGAGGAAGATTTATCGACAAGGGTTGCAGAAATAGTAAGAGAACAGTTTGGGATAAAACCAAAGGAGCAAACATTTATGTATCGGCATCCGTATCCTGAGTGGTTTGACAGAGTTCCATTACCACACTGATACAGAGTCCCAGATTTTTCTAAATTCTCAGGACAGGACAACATATCTACAGTAGAGCATATTAGCCGATTCTTGGCATAGTGTGGAGAGGCATCGGCTGAGGAGGCTCTGAGGGTTAGATTTTTTTTCCCTTGTCATTGTCTGGATCGGCTTTTACATGGTTCTCTTCATTACCACCCAATTCAGTTTGGGGATGGGCCGATCTAGAGAAACAGTTTCACAAGTACTTTTTTGCTGGGATCCACGAGATGAGGCTGACGGACCTAACATCGGTTAAACAGAGGCCAGACGAAACAGTACCGGAATATGTCTAGCGGTTTCAGGACGTTAGAAACCGATGTTATAGTCTGAATCTAAGCGATGGGCATCTAGCCGAGTTGGCTTTCCAGGGTCTCTTAACTCCCATAAAAGAGAGGTTTTCATCGGAGGAGTTTGAGAGTCTGGCGCACCTTGTGCAGAAGTTATCGGCTCATGAAAGCCGATTTCAAGAAGCAAAAAAGGGGAAGTTTCAGAGAAGGGTTGCTCAGGTGCAAGCTTATTCATTGGACTCATATGATGAAGGATCCGATGTTGAAGTCTGATTGGTGGAGTGGGCTAGAAATAAGAAATCAGTATCATGCCCGTGGGTGAAGGATAACGGCAAGGAGGAGCGATATGACTTTGACATCAATAAAGCCGATAAAATCTTCGATCTATTGCTACAAGAGAAACAGATACAGCTTCCGCCAAATCATGTAATTCCATCAGCCGAAGAACTAAAGAAGAAGAGATATTGCAAGTGGCATAACACGATATCGCACCACACCAATGAATGCAAAGTTTTTTGGCAACAGATTCAATCGGCTGTAGAACAGGGAAGGATCAAGTTTGAAGACAAAAGGCCGGTGAAAATTGACGGATATCCATTCCCCGTGAACATGGTTTATGTGGGATCATCGATGAATCAAGCCGATGAAGGAAGGTATCGAGAATTTAGAAGATCTAGAATTACTTCATCGCGGCTGATAGATAAATATTCAAAGCACAAAGAGGAACAACGGGCTTCGTCATATGAGGAGGGATACAATCCACATTGGGATTGCCCGTTCTTTCAATTTTGCTGGGAGCGAGGGATAAGATTGCCATCGATCAGAGATTGTCCTGGATGTTATGTTACAAGATCTCGGAATTTTGAGCATGAAGGATTTTCACAAGATCGGCCGCTTGAAAAACGAGCGTCGGTACGTAGCCGATTAGGGCCGATCCATGAAGAATTTTTTGAAGAAAATAATGGAGAGGGATTGCATGAAAAACAACAAATCCAAAATCCTCAGTGGTGTCCTAGTGGAATATTTACAAAAAATCAGAAAAGAAGGGCACAGCGGCTATGGCACCGAGAGCAACAGGAAGAACAACGGCGAGATCACGAGGAAGTCGATCATCGTCACAAGAGGACTAAATGGGCATGGCGTGTGAAGAGAAGTGACGATGAGGTCAATCCATCGGCTCCGGTAAACATGGTTTTCTTTTTGCCTCAGGAGTATAAAGCACTTTCATCTGATGAGGAGGGCAATGAAGAGGTTTTTGCTCAGTTAACGCTGCAACCCGATCGGGCTATATTTGATAAGCCTGAAGAATCAAAGCATCGGCATTTGAAGCCATTATATATCAAGGGTTATGTGAATAGGAAGCCGATGATGAAGATGCTGGTTGATGGAGGGGCAGCTGTTAATCTAAGGCCATATGTTACATATCGGAAGCTGGGGAAAACCGCTGAAGATTTGATCAAGACAAATATGGTGTTAAAAGATTTCGGCGGGAATCCATCGGAGACGAAAGGCATGTTGAACGTGGAATTAATAGTGGGAAACAAGACATTACCTACCACGTTTTTTGTTATCGATGGAAAAGGATCATATAGTCTGCTCCTTGGTAGGGATTGGACTCACGCAAACTGTTGTGTGCCCTCGACGATGCATCAAAGTCTGATACAGTGGCAAGGAGATCAAGTTGAGATAATCCTAGCAGATCAATCGACCAACATTGCAATGACCGATTTGCCGGTCTGGGAGGCCGAAGGCGTCGATTGTTTGTCTGGAAAAGTATGGGAGGGGGATTATCTTAAGATCACAGTCAAGAAATACAGCCAATCCGGCAAGTCGGCTCAGAATTATTACTCTAATGGGCACCATTGAAGATTTTGAAGGAAAGTTGGGACAACGGTTTACGTCGGCCAATGATTTGGAAGAAATTGATATAGGACCAGGAGATAGGCCAAGGCCGATGTACATAAGTAAAAAATTGCGTCCTGAATTTCAAGAAGAATTGATAAAATTGTTGAAAGAGTATCGGGATTGTTTTGCTTGGGAATATCATGAAATGCCAGGATTAAGCCGATCAATTGTTGAACATCGGCTTCCTATTAAACCAGGATATCGGCCGTTTAAACAGGCTCCAAAGAGATTTAAAGCGGAGTTATACGAGCCAATCAAAGCAGAAATCACAAGGTTATATGATGCAAAGTTTATAAGGCCATGTTGATATGCTGAGTGGGTTTCTAATATCATCCCGGTGGAAAAGAAAAATGGAAAATTGAGGATATGTATTGATTTCCGGGATTTGAATAAGGCTACACCCAAGGATGAATACACGATGCCGATAGCAGATTTGTTGGTAGATGCAGCATCAGGCCACAAGATTATTAGCTTCATGGATGGCAATGCAGGATACAATCAGATTTTTATGGCAGAAGAGGATATACATAAGACTGCGTTTCTATGTCCTGGAGCTATCAGCCTATATGAGTGGGTAGTAATGACGTTTGGATTAAAGAGTGCCGGTGCGACTTATCAGAGGGCGATGAATTATATATTTCATGATCTCATCGGCTTATTAGTGGAAATTTATATCAATGATGTGGTGGTTAAATCCAAGAGTGATGAAAGCCATATAGCCGATTTGCGAAAAGTGCTGGAAAGGGCAAAGAAATACGGATTAAGAATGAATCCCAATAAGTGTGCTTTTGGTGTATCGGCTGGGCAGTTTTTGGGGTTTATGGTTCATGAGCGAGGAATTGAAGTTAGTCAACGGAGCATCAGAGCCATCAAGAATACAGAACCACCAATCAACAAGACAGAGCTACAGTCATTGATCGGCAAGATTAATTTTGTAAGGAGATTCATATAAAATTTGTTAGGAAGGATTGAGCCTTTTACTCCATTGTTGAAATTGAAAGCCGATCAAGAGTTTGTGTGGGGGGCAGAACAGCAGAAGGCATTTGATGAATTTAAGAGTTATTTAAGTTCCCCACCTGTTTTGATTCCACTGTAGAGAGGAGTGCCATTCAAGTTGTACTTATCGGCTGATGAAAAATCCATCGGGTCTGTTTTAATACAGGAATTTGAAGGGAAGGAGCGAGTCGTGTTCTATCTAAGCAGAAGGCTTTTGGATTATGAAACAAGATATCCTGCGGTAGAAAAATTATGCCTTTGTTTATATTTCTCATGTACAAAGTTAAGGCATTATCAGCTAAATGTATGGTGGTTTGCAAGGCCGATGTGGTAAAATACATGTTGTCGGCTCCAGTCTTAAAAGGGCAAGTTGGTAAATGGATTTTTGCCTTGACAGAGTTTGACTTGAGATATGAATCGGCTAAAGCGATCAAGGGACAGGCAATAGCCGATTTGATTGTGCAACACAGAGGAGTTCGTGAAGATTATGTGGAGCCGATCCCGTGGACTTTATTTTTTGATGGATCGGTTTGCAAGCATGGATCAGGTATCGGATTGGTCATTGTATCGCCTCAAGGGGCAAGTTTTGAGTTTGCTTTTACAATTAAACCCTATCGGACCAATAATCAAGCGAAATACGAGGCGGTGCTGAAAGGACTTCAACTTTTACAGGAGATCGGAGCCGATATCATAGAAATTGTTGGAGATTCCTTGTTAGTAATCAAGAAATTGTCTAGGGAATATGAATGCAAAGATGATGTTTTAAGATCGTATTATGAGGAATGTAGAAATATATTGAAGGATTTCAGGATGGTATCGTTAGATCATATACCTAGAGAATAGAATTTAGAAGCTAATGATCTTGCGCAGATTGCTTCGGGTTATCGGCTGAATAGACAGATTGAGGTTGAAATAGCCGATAGTGATATTCAGGATAAAGCTGATGATTGGAGACATGAAATAATTGATTATTTACAAAATCTGTCGTAATCGGTTTCTAGGAAGCTTTGGTATAAAGCTACTAAGTATGTGTGGAGGCCATGGGCCCCGGGTACCTCATTACTAGTACATGGGCCACTCGGATAGAGGATGGGCCGAACCATGTAATTAGAGATAAGACAGCATCCGGCAGGCTTTGCCTTGTATAATGAGGAAACATAGTCTTAGTCGGATAGGACTCTATTTCTAAGGAGGAAATCCCTTGGCCGTATCCAGCTGGGATCCTTATCGTGTACCCTTGTCCCCTAGTATATAAAGGGAGGCAGGGCACCCCTCAGGGCAAGGACAACAAGATCATCGATCACCATACACCTCAGAGGAATAACACCTCAACTGGACGTAGGGTATTAACTCACCTTGAGGGCCTGAACCAGTATAATTCTCCTGTGTTCCTCTGCAGTCCACCGAATTAACCCTCGCCGAGTAGCCCCATAGTTTTATTGCCGGTGCAAAGCATTGACAGTTGGCGCGCCAGGTAGGGGCCCGGCGAATTCCCCATCAGAAGATTCGATGGATTCAATCAACAAGTTCTCCCCCGGAGATGCAATTACCTTTGGGAGCTTAGACTTCATTGCCGATCAATTCGGCAATCTCACCTTGGCTAAGGCAGATCCAATCTTGCCAGCCGGGGAACTAGCCGACGTTGCGCTAGTCGGCTCATAGGACGTCGCGATCTCCTTCTCCGACTTACTGCGGTAGTCCTTCACATCGCCAAGCATCGGGACAACCCTCTCCTTCGGCGTCTGACTTGCGCTAGGCCTCGAGCCAGCCTGGGTTGGGCCGAGAAGGGGAGAGGTCGTCAATCTCCCTCACAGCTCTGGTGACACTGCACATCAAAATCCCGTGCAGCAGACCCGATCTCTAGCAATTCAATTTGGACACGGCCAAGCGCCGTTTCAGATTGGATCTAGAGAGGTCGGAGTCATTCTCACTCCAATAAACTACTCGGAGTCTGACACTAAGTCGGATAGCGGTTCAAGACTCTAATTTGGCAAGCTTCCTCCTCTCCCGCAAGATCTTCATGGCTTCAACACCGCCTTCCGAGGTACGCCGACTTCAAGAGGAGCAACAGGAGGAGGCACGCTGACTACGACAAGAGGAGGCCAACCGCGAGGCCCGCAATGATGAGCTACGCCAGGCTAGGCGAGTCACTCAGCAACAGATCCTCCAAACCAAGATTGGCGACCATGACGTCTTCGTCACGCCACAACAGAACGTTGTGGCCGCCACAACTCTGCTGGACACACTCTAGCTTAGGGCCAATCACCAGGCCACCCCGACTATCGCTAAGATCAAGGCGATGATCACAGCTGCTGCCTGTCAGCAGCAACAACAGTCGAGCGACACATTTATACCGACCAACTGGTCGGGTTCTCCGGCAGCAGACTCATCTATGTCAACTCGACGCTGGGCGGCCGGCTCCAGTCAGCAACGCCAAGAGTCCCGGCAAACCATGCTCGGCAACACCAATAATGACAACCGGCAGCGTCGCCCATACAATCACCGACCCAACCAAGACCTCCAAGTGCGACTGCACCGCGACCTTCGCCACACCATAAACGCTCGACGTGAAGAACACGAAGAAGATGAACGCCGCCGACTGGAGGACGAAAATGAGGGCTTCGGTCTCCACCATGAGCGGCTGCACCGCCAAGATTGGTGTCGAAGCCCTCATGAAGACGAAGGCATCCCAACCTTCACTCGGGAGCTACAGGACATCTTTTGGCCGACTGGCTTTAAGCCCACCAGGATCGAAAAGTTCGACGGCAAGACAAACCCAGAGTCCTGGCTCACCGTTTACACCCTAGCAGTTCGAGCTGCCGGGGGCGACAGCAGAGTCATGGCTAACTACCTCCCAGTCGTGCTAGCTGACTCAGCGAGGACATGGCTGACAGGCCTCCCGAGGCGGTCAATCGGTTCCTGGGGACAACTCAGGGAGCGGTTCATCGCTAACTTCCAGGGGACCTACAACAGACCCGCTTCGGAGCATGATCTTTATCAACTGCACTAGAAGAAAAACGAGTCTTTGCGCGAATTCATCAAAAGGTTTTTTGAGAAGCGCAACCAAATTCCAACTGTCAAAGACGAAGCCGTCATCGCCGCCTTTCGCAAAGGGGTAAAAGACGCTCCACTTATCGCAAAATTCACTCGGAAGACACCATCCACGATCCGAGCGCTCTTCGACATGGCCAACAAATACGCCGACTCGGCCGAGGCGGTCGCTGAGGCCCTCGACGAGAAGAAGGAGCCCCGACAGAAGGACCAGAAGGCGAAAGCTAACAACGAGCTGTCTCAAAATAAGACTGGCAGCCGCAAGCGGAAGTCGGACAACGAGGTGGCCAACATGGAGCGCAGTCGGTCGCGGCCCCAGCGGAACAACGACTACCAGAAAGTCATGAGCGGGCCCTGCCCCTTTCACCCCAAGGGCAAGCACGCGGCCAAAGACTGCTACATGCTCAAGAAGTTTGCCTCCGAGTAGGCTTCATCGTCTGGCGCCGACAAGGACAAAGACAAGCCACACTCGGGTCCGGCTGATGATTTCCAAGATCCTCAAGCCGAGCTCAACCACATCTTCGGGGGGCCACTCGCATACGCGTCCAAGCGCAAACAAAAGCTCTCAGCGCGCGACATCAACACGGTCTCCGCGGCAGATACCCCCCAATACCTGCGCTGGTCAGAGATGGCCATCACCTTCAACCGCGCAGATAACCTTGCCGGTAACCTTCGGCACACGGAATAATTTCCGCACAGAAAACGTCTGCTTTGTGGTCGCCGACTTCGAGACCGCGTACCACGCGATACTCGGACGGCTAGCACTCGCCAAATTCATGGCGATACCGCACTATACATACATGGTGCTGAAGATGCCTAGGCCAGCAGGAGTCCTCTCCCTCCGCAGCGACATCAAGTAAGCCTTCACCTGCGACAAGGAGAGCTGCGAACTAGCTCAATCACAAGAGGCGGCAGTCGGGCGCGATAGCATTCGGCAAGCCGTCACAACAAAAGTCGAGCAAGATCAAGTTCTGGCGAAAAAAGCAGCGAAGTTAGGAATTTCAGCGGACTCTGACACGAAGAAGATCCCCCTGGACCCTTCTGACCCCTCCAAGACTGCTCTAGTCGGGACCGGACTCGACCCCAAATAGGAAGACGCGCTCGTCACCTTCCTCCAAGCCAACAAGGATATCTTCGCGTGGAAATCGTTCGACATGCCGGGCGTACCAAGGGAGGTGATCGAGCATGCCCTAAACATGAAGACAGACGCCAGGCTAGTCAAGCAATGGCTTCGGCGCTTCGCTCAAGACCGCAAAGATGCTATTCGGGAGGAAATTACAAAACTCCTCGTAGCCGGGTTCATCAAAGAGGTCTACCACCCGGACTGGCTGGCAAACCCAGTTCTGGTCTGAATGAAAAATAGTAAATGGCGCATGTGCGTCGACTACACCGACCTCAACAAAGCGTGCCCCAAGGACCCATTTGGTCTTCCTAGGATAGATCAGGTGGTTGATTCCATAGCAGGGTGCGACCTACTTAGTTTTCTCGACTGCTACTCGGGATACCATCAAATCAGCCTGAGGGAGGAAGACTGCTTGAAGACATCTTTCATCACACCGTTTGGAGCGTATTGCTATATCACAATGCCGTTCGGTCTGAAGAACGCAGGCGCAAGGTATCAAAGGGCTATTCAGCGGTGTCTACACACTCAGATCAGGCGCAACGTGGAAGCCTACGTCGACGACGTGGTGATCAAGACCAAATCCAAAGAAGACCTCATCGCTGACTTGGAAGAAACCTTCCAAAACCTTCGAAGATTCAAGATGAAGTTGAACCCAGAAAAATGCACCTTCGGTGTGCCATCCGGAAAGTTACTCGGCTTCATCGTCTCGCACCGCGGCATCGAGGCCAACCCAGAGAAAGTCAACGCCATCAGGCACATGGCACCCCCAACTAACCTCAAAGACGTCCAGAAGCTGACAGGCTGCATGGCGGCACTCAGCCGGTTTAACTCCCGACTGGGCGAACGGGGTATGCCCTTCTTCAAGCTACTCAAAAAGGCCGACAATTTCCAATGGACTCCGGAAGCCCAACGAGCCTTCGAAGACTTCAAAGAATTCCTCACATCACCCCCCGTGTTGGCGTCACCTCTGCCCCAGGAACCGCTAATGCTATATCTGGCGGCAACAACACAGGTAGTCAGCACGGTGCTGGTGGTTGAGCGATCCGAACAGGGTCATATTCAAAAAATACAACGGCCAGTCTACTTCGTCAGCGAGGTCCTTGCCGACTCCAAAACGAGATATCCGCATGTCTAGAAGCTGCTATATGGCCTACTCATCACAGTCCGGAAGCTGGTGCATTATTTCCAAGCACACCAAGTCACGGTGGTCACAACATTTCCACTCGGGGATGTCCTTCATAATCGCGAGGCCACCGGCCGAATCGCTAAATGGGCACTCGAGCTGATGGTGTTTGACATCACCTTTCAGCCATGGACAGCAATTAAGTCCCAAGCTCTAGCAGACTTCTTGGCCGAGTGGACAGAAGTCCAACTGCCTACACCAACAGCAAAGCTAGAGTACTGGACAATGTACTTCGACGGTTCTCTACGGATCGAAGGCGCCGGGGCCGGAGTCATATTGACGTCCCCCACTGGCGAAAAACTGAAGTATGTTCTACAAATCCACTTCCCGGCTTCCCACAACGTCGCCGAGTACGAGGCACTTGTTCACGGGCTCCGCATCGCTATATCACTCGGCATACGTCGACTGGTTGTGCGCGGGGATTCTCAACTCGTGGTAAACCAAGTCATGAAAGACTGGACCTGTCTCGACGATACCATGGCGGCATACTGTCAGGAGGTCCACAAGCTGGAAAACAAGTTCGACGGGCTGGAAATCACACATGTCTTGCGCCAATACAACGACGCAGCAGACGAGCTGGCAAACATGGGATCCAAGCGAGAAGCAGTTCCAACTAGAATCTTTGTCGAGCAACTTATGGAGCCATCAGTCAAGAAGAAATCGGCACCGGAGCAGTCGGGAGGCGAGCCTACCCCGACCATAGATGGGGTGCTTCACATATGTCAAGACTGGAGGACTCCTATTGTCAAATTTCTCCTGGACGACCAACTCCCAGAAGATCGCAGTCAAGCCGAGCAGATAAAGCGTTGAAGCAAAAGCTTCCTACTATTCGGAGAAGACCTGTACCGAAGGAGCGCATCCGATGTCCTCATGCGCTGCATCACCACCGAGGAGGGCAAGCAAATTCTGCACTCGATCCACTCGGGCATATGTGGCAACCACACCGCATCCAGGACGTTAGTCGGAAAGGCTTACCGGCAGGGATTTTTCTGGCCCACAGCAGTAACACACGCCAAAGACATCGTTCGCAAGTGCGAGGGTTGCCAGTTCTACGCCAGACAAACAAATCTTCCAGCCCAGGAACTCCAAACTATCCCCATTTCCTAGCCATTTGCAGTATGGGGGCTCGACATGGTCGGGCCTTTCAAGAAAGCGCCAGGAGGGTTCACACATTTATTCGTCGCAGTGGAGAAGTTCACCAAGTGGATTGAGGCTAAACCCGTTGCAACGATTACAGCGGCACGAGCAAAGGACTTCATCATGAGTATACTATACCGGTTCGGGGTACCTAACCGCATCATCACCGACAACGGTACTCAGTTTGCCGCCGGCATATTCCAAGACTTCTACGACGACTTCAGCATCAAGATCTGCTACGCATCTGTGGCACACCCTCGGAGCAATGGGCAGGTCGAACGAGACAACGGTATAGTCTTACAAGGCATCAAGGCCAGGATATTCGACCGACTACAACCATATGCAGGCCGGTGGGTACAAGAACTCCTATCCGTTCTCTGGTCTCTCAGAACCACGGTTAGTCGGGCAACAGGGCAATCCCCTTTCTTTCTGGTCTACGGTGCCGAGGCTATGCTACCTACCGAGTTATAGTTCGGCTCTCCACGAGTCCGGGCTTACTAAGAAGATAACTCCAACAATACCCGACTGGTCGAACTAGATCAGCTGGAAGAAGCAAGAGACACCGCAACTATCCAGTCGGCAAGGTATCTCCAAGGCCTACGTCGCTACCACAATCGCAATGTCCGTGGCCGCGCCTTTTTGGTCGGGGACCTTGTTCTGAGGAAAATACAAACCACCAAAGACAGGCATAAATTATCCCCAATCTGGGAAGGGCCGTTCATTATAGCCGAGGTCACGCGGCCAGGCGCCTACCGACTGAAGACTGAAGACGGCGTTCTCATCAGCAACTCATGGAACATAGAACAGCTACGTCCTTTCTATACCTGAGTTCTATATTTTTCATGTGTACAGTTCTTCTGACTCACTACGCCGCTTGTATCAACCGAGTAGTGAGTCGGGGGCTGCATGTATATATGTGTCCTGTCAATAACATACGAGCTTATCTTACTTCGGTTATGAAGCCTTACTATGACTGTCACGTTTGCCTGAGTACAGCTTCTTACTTTGAACGTTTTTATTAAGTTTTGACAGACTAACTCGGTGCATACTACACGGTCGAGTAAAGCTAATGACGACTGAGTAATAAGCTTGGCGGCATTACACACATATTTACACATGCTTGTTTAACAAAAGTTTATATACACCGACTACATAACATATTGCCCTCACAGACCCAGGTCTCGGGTAATTATTTCAGCAGTCGGCTTCGCCCGGGCAATCAGCTCCAGCGTCTCCTCTGGCGTCGTCTCTTCGGCAAACCCCTCCCCGATGGCTTCAATATCTGCCCTGGTGTATATGGACTTGGTCATCGCCAGGGTCTGGGCCACGCCGGTGACAACATGCTCATCCGAGTACCTTTTCAGGGCACTCGGTGCATCCTCGAGACGCGCCTCTATCTGGGGGATTCTGCTGCAACTGGTCCCCACAGGGCAGGGATCTATGAGGTCAAGGAGCCCTTTCACGGACCCGACGAGGGCCTCCCGTGACTCCCTGATCAATCTTATCTCCTCTGTGTAGAACCGGTACTGGGCCCGGACATTGGTTCCCATGTCTGCCCAGGTCCGCTGGCAAGTAAATTTGTCAGATTCGGATACAGATGGAATGACTAATGGATTGGCTAAGGTCACTGTCGGGTTGAGGACTTACTTTCGTAGTCGGCCTCCCACCCGGCCACGGTCTTTTCCAGTTCAGCTTTTTCCTTACCGAGCTTGGCGACGGTCTTCTTCAACTCGGCCTTTTCCCGGTCAAGCTCGGTGTTGGCCTTTGTCAGGTCGGCCTTGACCTTCTCAAGCTCGGCCCTGGCTTCTTCGGCCTCCTCCGGCTGCAATTCCCTCTCTGTTCGGGTCTTCAACTCCGCTTCGAGGGCTGCACCACAGATTAGCCAAGAGCTCAATCGTGCAGTCATGGCATAACTGGGCAGTCGGAAACAACACAGCTGGATGAATGCATCAACGGTCCGGTCGGGAAGATATATTTGGGGATCTTACCTCTGATCTTTCCGGCTAGGGCCCATGTCTCCTCCCTGAGCTGATCGGTGCCACTCTTCAGCCAGGCCTCCCTCCCCGCATGACGCGCCTCCATCTCGGCCTTCAACGCCCGGAGCTGCTTCAGTTCTGCAAGGTGGGGAGCCACCTCGACCAAGATTTCCGTCATTGCCTCATTGCGGTCGACAAGCTTCTGCTCAGGATAAAAGACGGATCAAGGACGGAGTCAGACATCAAAACAAGAAGATTGCCAAGGCTCTACCACAAGAATCATACTGCGACTCCCTGGGACCCGCTGATGGTGGCACGAAGCAAGCCTTCGCGCTCCCTCCTCGCGACAACTTCGTCAAGCCTGAAGCTCTTCGCTGTCCCATCGGGAGCCGTCCATGTGAATGTCCGGGGCATCACGCGTGGAGGAGCCTCGATCCGGGGTAGATGCGGGATCTCCGGCGGCAGCGACGGCGACGGCGACGACCACAACGGCGATGGGGTCCTGGCCTCAGCGCCACCGTCCCCCGCGACTTCGGGCACCGGCTCAGGGGCTCCATCCGCGGCTTCCGTGACGAGCGGCGCTTCGGGGGCTAGGGCCTCAGCCTCAGCAGCCACCTCTCGGTCGGGTGGTGGCAGCGACCCTGCAGTCGGGGCCACCTCGGTCTCCACGACCAGGCTGGCAACTGGCTCAACAGGTGTGTCCGCGGCCGCTAGCTCGGCTAGGACAGGCTCATCAAGTGGAGCTGTCGGGTCAACCTCCTTGAGATCGATATCGGCCCGCTTCCTGCACGACAAATCAATGCATCACGACACTGCATCAACACACAAGGATTTCAGAAGACCCGGAGCAGCGCACCTCTTGGAGAACTTCAGCTTCTTGCCGGGCGACCCGGCCCCCGGCGGAGCGCTAGCTCCGGCAGTCGGCCCGGTCGGCGTCACGATCGATGGCGGCGCACCAACCCGAGTCGACCCCGACTCTAGTGTGGCCGGCTTGGGCGCCTCCACCCCTGGCGGCGTCTGCTCTAGCCGGCCCCACGGTGACGCCGTGGCCGCTCGACAACATCGGGCTCGAACCCGCAGGTCTCAACCTGGGACTTGACCGCTTGGGCGTCGCCGCCGCGGCGTCGTCCCTTATCCTCAGGCTTCCGGCCACGGCGCGCGCCGTCATGGCCCCCTCACCCCGATATAATATCGGCTTCTTCCTTGCTCTCTTGGAGTCGGGTTGGGCAGCAGAGGGACTTCTCGGCCTCTTCTTCGACGCGACGGCCGACAACGGACGGGAGTCCTCATCAAACTCCACGCACCACTACAAGAAATTCAACAAGATACATAACATGCTGCCGGGGACTTAGACATCCGAGTCCACGGGCACGCGCTACAAAGGGAAGACGGATGTTACCTCGCACCGGGGCCATCTGCGCCTGTAAGATGCAATGCGTCTCTTCTTGTCCTCGGTCTCAATCACCTCGCTGGAGAAGTATCCGAACAGGGTTCCGTCAACCTTCCGCTCGTCGGCCGACTCCCGGCTGACCTGGTTAGGGTCATGCTTTCCCTGGTAGTCCCAGCCAAACGCGCTCCTCAGCTTCAGGGGCTGGAAGCGCCGAGTCAGGAACCGCCTAGCTACCCAGGGACCGGTTAGGCCGGCCTTCTTGAAATTATTCAGCTTCGTCAGCAGCTGGTGCACTTGACCCATCTCTTCATAGGTTGGGTCTGCCGACCAATTCGGCGAAACTACTTGTGGCAAGCCGGTGAATGGCCGCAAGGAGGGAGCAAGATCTGCGCAATAAAACCACTCCTTGTGCCAGCCCTTCAAGGAGGATTTCAAGGGACGATCAAGATACAACTTTTTCCTATCACCCCTCAATTGAAGACCAGCCCCCCCAATTACATTGATGCTATTTTTGGAAGGCTGAGGTTTAATGTGGAACAAATGCCTAAAGAAGTTGAAATGGGGTTCCACACCCAAATAGCACTCGCACAGAGTGACAAAGATGGAGATCTGAAGAATCGAGTTGGGGTTCAAATGCACCAACTCTAGCCCGTAGAAGTCAAGGATACGGCGGAAGAAATCAGAAGACAGAAGGCACAAGCCTCGATCGAAAAAAGAGGCGAAAACTGCCGTCTCACTTGGTTGGGGATTCAGGCTCGACTCGTCCCTAGCCGGTCGCCAGTGAATCACCTCTTGGCTGGGCAACTTCAGTTCACTTTCCAGCCACTTCAGCTTCATCGAGCCACAATCCAACACCGGCCAAGAACTTCCCGGCGCCCCCACAAGATCCGAAGCCTTTGGCATGACTGGAGGTGATGAGATTTGGGGAAAAGCAAATCGGGGGCTTGGACCAAACAGAGAGGATCGGAATCACCCGAGTTCGGGTGGGAATGGCAGTAGCTAACCCTCGCCGAGCAGGAGGCGAAAAGTTGGGCGCGAAGGCGGAAGGCGAAGCGGTTGGCTGATTTGGGGAAGATGAGGGAATCTTTTTCTCTCTCCCTACTTTTATAGAGCCGATGCCGACTAGATGGGCTTGGCCTACACAGTTCCGCACTGGGCCAACAAGATATGAGTTCCTACAGTAGCATGCTCCATGTGGGCCACCCGTAGGCTGAGTTGAAATTATAGCGCTGGTGCTACTGACAGGAGCCGATGAGGTAAACAGGTATGCTTCATGAGAGCCTTATTGCCAAAACATATATGTTTGGGTATCTGTTTTAATCACCAGGTCTCGAGGATATATCCTTACAAGGATCACAAGCTGGTCTTCATTAAAATTAGAGATACAGGTATCTTTCTCGGGTACACCTGACCACGCCGTGGATTTATTTTCATAAAGTGATACTCGGCCTACATGCGTGGCTATCGGTTGCCACGAGCAACATTTTACCCGCTGACATGATGCGGAAGAGTCTAACTTTTGAGTAGTGCACTACTCGGGGGAGACTATAAATATCTTTTCCCGCTGCCCTGATGCGGAGGAGTCTAACTTCCGAGTGGGACGCCACTCGGAAAAGACTATAAATCCCTTTTTTCCAGCTGACATGACGCTGAAGAGTCCCATACATGAGTAGCATCCTACTCGGCAAGACTATAAACACATATTCCGACTGACATGAAGTCGAAGAGTCCTATATACGAGTAGTCTCCTACTCGGCAAGACTATGAAGTTTATTCCAATTGACATGATACCGAAGAGTCGCAAATACCAGTAGTAATCTACTCGGGAAAGACTTCCAGGTTAAAGATCTTTGAATTTATGTTTAATTGTCTTCACAATTAAGCACAAAGTCGGGGGCTACACCTAATAGGTGCGCCTATTCGGCGCACACTATTCATATATTTACATGAAGCCCTTCATAGCCTCGCTGCCAGCTGACATGAACAGGACTCGGGAGAAGACTTACTCGGACAAAGAGTACTCGGGCGCACTGCACTCGGGCAACCTTCACCGTGGAGGACGAGCACTCGGCATCAGCTGTGACTCAATTATGAAGGTCTCAAGGGCTACTGTGGAGGCCATGGGCCCCGGGTACCTCATTACTAGTACATGGGCCACTCGGATAGAGGATGGGCCAAACCATGTAATTAGAGATAAGATAGCATCCGGTAGGCTTTGCCTTGTATAATGAGGAAACATAGTCTTAGTCGGATAGGACTCTATCTCTAAGGAGGAAATCCCTTGGCCGTATCCGGCTGGGATCCTTATCATGTACCCCTGTCCCCTAGTATATAAAGGGAGGCAGGGCGCCCCTCAGGGCAAGGACAACAAGATCATCGATCACCATACACCTCAGAGGAATAACACCTCAACTAGAAGTAGGGTATTACCTCACCTTGAGCGCCTGAACCAGTATAATTCTCCTGTGTTCCTCTGCAATCCACCGAATTCACGCTCACCGAGTAGCCCCATAGTTTTATTGCCGGTGCAAAGCATCGACAGTATGTGTTGCTTGATGGAGAGTTATATTATCGGACTTTTGAAGGGGTTCTACTAAGATGCTTAAATTTAGAAGAAGCCAAAGTGGTTATGTGCGAAGTGCATGAGGGTGTTTGTGGAACTCATCAATCGGCTCATAAGATGAAGTGGATATTGAGAAGAGTTGTCACAGCCCTAGATTTAATCTCAGGTAATTGGTGTATGCCCAACTGTCATTAGAGTGCATAATTTAGTTTTTGCTTTGTCACTTCATGTAAATTAAAGTTGCTTTAATTAAACCCTAATCGGCAAAAACCAAACATTACCAAAATGTGCATCAAATTGAACAAAAGTGTATATGGGAAATAATTTATTCAAATACTAGTTTATTTATCATGAATTAACATGATTTTTCCAGAATTTAATTCATTAGTTTGGACCCATTAAATATTCCAACAAATTTCAGCCAGTGTCCTTTTCTTTGACACATGCATTTGTACAGTCTAAGGAATTTCTAAAGATGATTGGGTGCACATAAAATCATGGAAAACTTCCTGTAAACACTATCCCACATAATTGATCCACTGTAAATTTTACATGATTTTATCACTTCATTGAGTACTTCAATAAAATCTCTCAAATCAGCTAGACTAGGGAGCTAGCTGAAAATGAATGGGTATAATTCTAAAATTCACCAAATGAAAATGAAGTCTAATTAGACAGAGCCCTTTTTCCAAAGTGTGTGCCAACATGAACCCTACCACCAGTAATTTTTTCTCAATTTAATTCCCAAAGAAATCACATAAAATAATAAGGGCAAAGCCCTAGGGACATAAATTACGCTGCAGAAAAACTGGACCATTATGCCTACTTTGCATTTTCACCAAAGACAAGCCAGACCACTTCTAACCCTGAAAATTGGTCAGCAGGTTAAACACATCTTTCTCTACCTCTAATAATTTTCCCATAATTTATATCCCTTATTAACCTACTGAAATCACACATGCAAGACAGCTGTCCATACAGCTCACAACACTTAGTCTAGAGAATTCTCCTCTCATTTCTCACTTCCAAGTGGACCCCACAAGACCTGGCCCACCTGTAAGCCTCAAATATTCTTTGGACAGTGTGTTTTACCCAATTTCTACCCACACCTCTCTCCTCTCCATAGGTCTTCACTACTTGGACCCACTAGTCATAGACTAAATTTAGCCAAAAATGTGTAGAAAAATATTCTCTTACATGTGGGACCCACCAAGGACACTGTGGAGCTGTAGCAACTCAGCACTGCATGTCACACGTGTCATCACCTCCTTTCTTCTTCCTCCCTTAGTTTACACAGCACCTGGACAGCTTAGCACTTGGAGACCTCGGCCATTTCGCCTCAAACTTCACCAGCAGCACCTCTCTCCCTTCCTCTCCACATTCCCACCGAGAAAACCGACTAATACACCGAGGATCGCCGGTGGCAGCCTCATCCTCCCCGCTGCCGAGAGTGTTTGACCGAGCTCGAGCTAGCTCCGGTGAGCTCCATCCCTTCTAAGCCTCGGGAACATGATCTACACCTTCTAACAGTTCCATTTTTGTACTCGGCAGCCTTTGGAGCGCTAGCCGAAGTCGCCGTGCTGCCGCCGTGCTTTGTCTCTGCGCTGCCAAACCGCCGCCGCGACGACATCGCTGTTCCGACGGCCCCAGGGCATCTCGGGCCGAGCCACCTCGCCGCCAGCGTCGCCTCACCTCCAGGAGCTCGCCGACCAGAGGAATTGAACTGCAAAGCCCCGAGCGAGGAGATCGGCCGTCATCTTCTTCGTCTCCGGCCAACCCTCCGCCGAGCCGTTCCTGTCCAACCGGTGAGCCTCTTTCCGATTCCTCGCTCTCTCGCCACCCCTAGGGGACCTCTAACACGATGGACATCTTCCCTTGGCAGTTGTCGAACGAATCGAGCCACCGCCATCACTCAGTGGATTTCTGCTGCCGCCGGGCTATCTTCAGAGATGCCATTGCCGTCCTAGCTTCGCCAAGCCTAGCGCGACCTCTGGTGAGCCCCCTGGAGCCCTTTAGAAGCAGCTGCATGCACTAAGTTGCCCCAGGTAGAATTGCTATTCGATTTGCCGCAGCATCCCGAAGTACTCCGCCGCTTGCGCCATCACTGCGCCCAGCTCTAGCCACCATAGCACGTGCCACTGCCACCCATATCTTCGCCTCAAACTTCTCTTCACTTTCTCTTTTGGCCACACCATCTGAAACCCCGCCGTTCGCCGCCGACGCCGCCGGGAAGCTCGCTGGCCACGCGCGCCTCCCCTGCTCTGTCTCACTAGCGTGTGGGCCAGGCTGGGGAGAAAAATAAGAAAAGAAAAGAAATGTTAAACCGAAATATTTTTCCAACAAAAAAATAGCCAAACTTTAAAAATCCATATCTAATTCATTTTAACTCCAAATTTGATGAAACAAAATTTTTGGAAATCACCAAATTATTCACTTTAATTCTGTGGAATAAAATCTGGGGAAACCAAAGCCTAAAACTTCTCAAAAATAATAATCATCATAAAGTATATGAACTTTATATGAATTTAACCATTTTCTGTTTACTTTAAATTAAGGTTTGGTAAATCCATAAAAGGTTGACCTTTCATGAAGTGAACTGACATCTAGTTATACTTACATAAATGACACTTTGTCTATATAAATCATACACTAGGATTTAATTGATATAAAAGAGGAAAGGATTAATATATTTATAGATTTCCAAGTTGCATAAAAGTTTCATTTCTTTTTCAAAAATAAATTGGACCTAGGATCAGTAAGCTCCTCTTAGCATGTTTGTCACTTTTGTAAAGTATCTTGTAAAACTTTTGTATATGTTTTCTACACTAAAATGTATTTCAATAATCGCTAATATATATAGGGAATTCAAACTCTATAATAAATTGATTATAAATCCAAATTGAGTAAACTCAACTTTGTTAGAACTAGTAGGTTATGCTCTTTTATATAAAAATACTTTCCTTCTTGATATCTTAATAGAAAATGTTAGTCAAATATAACAACTTAAGTTTACAATATAAATAATTACAAAACTGCCATTTTCAGCCTTTTCATCTTGTTATTTTTGTAACTCATAAACCGTAAAAGATTTTGAAATGATCCTTTCACTAAATTTCACTTTAGAATGTGGCCTACCTACTGTATTTATCACAGCATTTATTGATCATTTTTGCATAAGCATATTTAATTGATTCTTATTTGCATATCCACTTTTTATCGGTAGATTCAGACAATTCAGCGTACGTGGAGTAAGAACCAGAAGTTGAGTGTGAACCATCGCAGCAGCAAGGCAAGCATCTAAGCATATTGAACCTATGTCTTCTATAAATTTATTTGTTTGCGAAAACAATATCTATATGCGTGTTTCAGTCTATTTAAAATGGGAAAACGGGTAGAGTCAATATTGCCCAATTGTATGCATTTCTATTCCTTGGTTGTTGATTCCATGTTTATACCTTGTCACCCCTGGTTAAGGACTTTGGGATACTTTTTATTTTATCAAATGCTTAGCCATGCTTATTTCTAGACTTAGAAAAATCCGATAGATGGATTTATCGGTTCAAAACTAGTTTAATACGAATGGATGGGTGAAAATCTGAAAAGAATAACTTCTGATTCATAATTAATAATATGTTTGCCTTGGACGGATGATAGGGCGATGACGGGATGGTGTTTCCCCGATGCACGTAGCTCCGTCTGGGTCGTTAAGGATCGAACATGTTGACATCGAGCACCCTAGTACTTCCACACGCCGGGAATGGGATGGCTTAACTAAGTAGCACAGGAGGCTGTGGCCATCTACGCCCGTCCGTCAGTCGTGAAGAAGGTTATTCCTTTGGAGCACCTCGAGCGCGCCTGGTTTTGGCCGGAGGTGCCTCCCGCGACGGTGAGCCCGCCTTAGTCACCACGCACGCACGTGACTAAGTCGTCGGGGGCCCAGACGTGGTTTAGGTGGTTGGAGCTAAGCGTGGGAAAGGTTTTGTTGTGACCTCTAGTCTACACTCAATGTGTAGAGTGTGGGTACCGACGGGTACGGATCAAACTAGAGTGTAGCCATTTGGCTTCTATCACATCGTGTGGGTAAAGATGTACACCTCTGATCAGAGTAAGAACTATTCGAATAGCCGTGTCCATGGTTACAGGACGACCGCTTGATGTGTTAGTCACTCATGTTAGCATCCAACTTGGGATATGTGGGTATGGGATTATGTTGTTATATCATGATTTAGGATAGTCATGGATGGATGGGTTTATATAAAAGGCTTTGATGTTAAATATGACTTGGTTTAGTCATGAAAAATGGTATGCTTGTGTAGCATATATAATTGGGCAATGGTGGCCCATGGATGATGATTAGAGCATGGTTTGTGCTTATTTATATTCCATTTTCAGGACTATATGCTTGCTGTCTTAAAATTTCAGATTTCTATATTTTGCAAATGCTTATGGTTTCAAGTATTATCTTGCTCAATAAACTTAGCTTTATGCAAAATCAGTTCAACTTAGCCCTATTCCTTGATGTAGAGACTAGCATTGCTCCTTTGTACTATTAATATTGTATAAGTCTAGCTGAGTACCATTCGTACTCACGCTGCATCTTTTCAGGTGAGGACAACGACGATGCTGATGTGGTCTACTATTATCTTGCCGAGGGTGGCAAGGATAATGTGTAGTTGAAGTTAAGTTCTGCCCTAGTCGGTTGCCCTGTGGTTGGGTTTGGCACCACTGGTTTTATCCTTGATGTTTATATTTTCCAC
Source organism: Oryza meyeriana var. granulata (assembly GCA_003991445.1). Taxonomy (NCBI): domain Eukaryota; kingdom Viridiplantae; phylum Streptophyta; class Magnoliopsida; order Poales; family Poaceae; genus Oryza; species Oryza meyeriana. The sequence continues at coordinate 226,604 of RYFJ01001748.1, read as the reverse complement.
TGCTATCTTTTGTGTTACTTTGTGTTGGATTAAGGTGTGAACCCTCTATGTACTATATATAACCCTGCTGCACTTTTATCCATATTTAGAGTATTTGTGATGTTTATCAATTGCTTGCGATGAAAGTGTGAGGCTAGTCGCTTTCCTAGGGACTAGCTGAACATGAGTATGAGTTTAGAAATGATGAGATGCATGGATATTGATTCAACCATAGACCATGTCCACAGAAGTGTTTATCGTGTTTGGTCGCCACCTTCGTGTGGTTTGACGGGCACACTTCGCCATTTCGGACTGGTGAATCAACTATCCAAATATCTCCTTATTTCTGAATTCGACACTTTGGATTTGTATTATGAATGGGTAAATATTATGGCAAGGCAGCGATGAGGATGGATGGTTACTATACTTATTTGGTTTGATTCGAGATCCCATCCATCTAGATATTTCGCGTTGTCATAATAAGTACTCTCCATAATGCACTTCCGGGGTGTCCACAAGAGTAGGATATTTTTGGCCGACAATGTTGGAAGATTGCTTGAAATATTATAAAGGATGTCAAGATTGCCAGAAATTTGGAAATATACAGCGAGCACCAGCATCGGCTATGAATCCTATCATCAAACCGTGGCCGTTCAGAGGATGGAGAATTGATATGATCGGCCAGGTTTATCCTCCATCAAGTAAAGGACATAAATTCATATTGGCAGTAATAGATTATTTTACAAAATGGGTGGAAGCAATTTCTTTGATGAAAGTCATGTCTAGAGATGAGATTGAGTTTGTAAAAGAGCATATAATTTATCGGTTTGGAATTCCTCAGACGATAACCACCGATCAGGGATCTATTTTCGTGTCCGATGAGTTTCAACAATTTGCTGCCAGTATGGGAATTAAGTTACTGAATTCATCACCTTATTATGCTCAAGCTAATGGACAGGCAGAAGCTTCGAATAAGAGTCTAATCAAATTAATTAAGCGGAAGATTGATGAACAGCCGCGACGATGGTATACTACATTAGCTGATTCATTATGGGCCTATCGGATGGCATGTCATAGGTCTACTCAAGTACCACCATACCAATTGGCATATGGACATGAAGCAGTTTTGCCTTGGGAGACTAACATCAGTTCTAGGAGAATTTCTTTACAGAATCAGCTGACTGCCGATGATTATTATAATTTGATGATAGACGATGTCGGCGAAACGGGACTGGGGGTCCCCAGAGTCGCCGGGGACGCGTGGGTCTTCGGCCACGTCGGCTACCCCGGTCCCGGGAAGCCTCGTTCCCGGGGCGAGACCCCGGTCCCGGGAACCCTCTCCCCGGACCACGGCGCCCGGTCCCGGAACTCCGTCTCCCTGGACCCGGCGCCCGATCCCGGAGCCCGGGACTCGTCGGCACCCCCCGATGATTGGCTCCTCCGAGCTGATCGACCTCTTCGCTGATCGGCACCTCCCGCCCGGATTGGCCACTCAGCGGACGGCACCGGCTGACCAACTACAGCATTATGACAAGGCGACGGGGCACGTTGCCTCTGTCGTCCGCTCCGCCAAGCGTAAGTGTCTCAGGACGGCCCCCCGTGGACACCCGACTGCTGTCAGAGGCCTGTTGACTTCTGTGGCGAGGGCGTGCGCCGAAGTCCAAGCAGTCAGAGACTCTTCTTCAGCAGCGTGCTCCATCACATCCCATCACATCCTCACGACTCTACTGCCCGCCGCATACCTGCTCCGGCGTGGGCATAGCAGGCGGGGAGGTGAGCGACCAGACGCTCCACCGACTCCGGCGCAGGCTTTGCAGACGGACGGGGGCGACGGGACATTCCTCCAACTCCGGCATGGGCATCGCAGGCGGAGGGGAGGACCGGAGAACTCTCCAGAATCTCCCTCTCTCTCTCTCTCTGCGCATATGCAAGCTCGGCACTGTGGACTCCCCTGGGCTCTATAAAGGAGGATCCATGCCGTAGACGAACGCAGGCAGTGGAAGCCCCAACCTTAGACAACAGAGATCTCCCTCTCCTTCCTCGAGTCCGGTCGCTGGTAGAACGACCGACGCCACCTCCGGATTCCCGGTGAGCTTCCGAGCTCCCGGGGCCCTCCTTGTAAACCACAATACCACATTCATCTCTCTCTCTCTCATAGTCCAAAACACAGGAGTAGGGTATTACGCTCCGGCGGCCCGAACCTGTATAAATCCTCGCGTCTCCCTCGTGTGTGCTGTTCATCGTCTTCCCCGCGGGATCTCCTCGGTTCGGACGGTCCGGACCCTTCAGCCTCCGTCCTCTGCTTCACCGCGGTTTGGACGGTCCGGGCCCGCTGTGGACGGTCCGAACCCCGCAGTCTTTTCTACGTCTTCTTCGCCTATCTTTCTGCTACACCTGAAGCCGGCTCCGCCTGAGAACTACTCCCCTGGCCGAATCTCAAAAGGGGGTCTCCTGACTTCCTGCCGTCGAGGTTTCATCCTCCGCCAGCTGGCGCGCCAGGTAGGGGGAGTTTCCTTTTCAGGTGGTACGCTGGCGCCTCCGACACTGACGCGCTCCATGGCGGAAGGCCATCGTCCGCGGGACTCCAACAATGGCCATGGCGACCTCCGCGACTGGCTGGACCGGACGCGGGTTCAGGAGGACGCCCGGGTCACGAACGAGCGGCGCGCGAACGCTGCTGCAAGTGCTGGGGCCCCCGACCAGGATCCTGAAGAGGATGGCAAGCTTTCACGTTCCGCGCTGCGGCGGAACAGAAGGAAGCGCCAGAAGGCCAAGGCGGTGGCCGAGAGCTGCGCCTTGGCGGCTACGGGCAGCCCCCGGAGCTACGATGCCCACAGGGGCCATGGTCGCCGCAGGCGGCGAAAGGCCGCACGCCCGACGCCACCGCCGGCAACAGCCCAGAAGTGGTGCCCTCTCCACCAGACGGACTGGCACGACATTGCAGAGTGCCGCGCCGTCCAGCGCTCACCCGAGCGTGCCGAGCCGGCCTTAGCTCGGGGGTGGTGCGCCTATCACAACACGGACCGGCACGACATCACGGAGTGCCGCACCGTCCAGGGCATGGCCGAGCGTCTTAAGCCGGCCGCAGCCCGAGGTTGGTGCGCCTTCCACGACACGGACCGGCACGACATCACGAAGTGTCGTGCCGTCCAGCGCTTGGCCGAGCGTCTCGAGCCGGCCGAAACCCGGAGGTGGTGCGCCGTCCACGAGACGGATTCGCACGACCTCGTGGAGTGCCGCGCCGTCCACAAGTTGGCCGAGCGCGTCCAGAAGTCCCGGCAGGAGCAGTAGCGGGCCCGAGCTCGCTCCCTCTCAAGGGACCTGAGCCTGTCTGGTCGGAGCCCCTAGCTCCCGGGCACGCATATCTAGCCCCGGTCGCAGCCTTTGGCTCCCGGGTGCGAGCCTAGCCCTGGTCGGAGCTTCGCTCCCGGGCGCATATCTCCTCCCGGTCGGAGCTCGGCTCCTGGGAGCGGCTTTAGCCCCGGTTGGAGCTTGGCTCCCGGGTGCGTCCTTAGCCCCGGTCGGAGCCCTGGCTCCCGGGTGCGTATCTCGCCCCGGTCGAAGCGTGGCTCCCGGGCGCGCATAAATCGCCCCGGTCGAAGCCCTTGGCTCCCGGGTGCGTCCTTAGCCCCGGTCGGAGCTTAGCTCCCGGGAGCATGTTTAGCCCCGGTCGGAGCTTCGCTCCCGGGTGCATATCTCCTCCCGGTCGGAGCTCGGCTCCCGGGAGCGGGTTTAGCCCCGGTCGAAGCTTGGCTCCCTGGCGCGTATCTCGCCCCGGTCGGAGCATGGCTCCCGGGCGCGCATAAATCTCCCCGGTCGCAGCCCTTGCCTCCTGGGCGCATGTCTCCCCCCGGTCCGATCACGGAGAGCTCACTCCCTCTCAAGGGACCTGAGTCCGAGGTAGCTGAGCCCGAGTCCAGGCAGAACCAGTAGTGGGCCAAGCGCGCTCGAAGCGGTTCGGACGGTCCGAACCGTCGACGGACGGTCCAGTTGTAGCGACTCGGACCGTCCGACCCTTAGGCGGACGGTCCGAATCCCGCTCCCGATCCAGAATAGCTTCGACAGGGCGCAAGTACCCGGACAGCATTGTCTCGGCAAGGGCGGGTCCAGGGAAGTTGTCCCGACATGGTCCATATCCATAACTGGGCCCCTGTGCCCGGGCACATATCGATCATATATAACAATCCATATTTCAGTCCGGGGCCCTGGGTCCCGGACACATATTGAGCCGAGGCACGGATTCCCGAATCCGTGCCCCGGGCCCGACACTGAGGTGCCGAACCAGGGCAGCCCTCGCCAAGGCGAGTGCGAGCCTAGGAACGCGACACCCGGAATAGGGCGCGATAGCCCAGATAGCACCGCCCCAGCGAGAATGCTTCCGGAAGGTCGTCTCACACCCCATATTCAAGCCCGGGCCTCCGGAACCCGGCTTGTATCAAACCGTATCCTAGTCCGGGGCCCCTGGGTCCCGGAGGTATATCCTTAGCGCTAGCCGGGGCCCCCGGGTCCCGAGCACATGCCGGACTCGGGCTCGCGAGGGAAGCAAGTCCGAGCTCCATTCCTAGGCACATCAAGCATCTTCATGAATCTGCATGTATATACATCCTACCAATTCTCGGCAGGATTAAGCAGGCCTTCCGAACCTCGATGCGGCCTGCGGAGCCCGGCCTGACCGGCTCCTCCCCGGCAACAGCCGAGGTGCCAGGTGCTCCGCTGCTCCGCAGGCCTGGTCGGCTCCTCCCCGGCAACTGCCGTGGCAGTGGGTGCTCCGCTGCCTGGCCACCCCGTGCTCGGTCAAGTCCGCTCCCGCGACTTCGCGGCGCCCCGCTCCGCACCCCCGGTGCCCGGAAGACAGGAAGGGTCAAGCCTACAGGTTTAGCCATTTCCGCGGGACTCGCGCTCGGTCGCCCGCGGCCCCGTGGTACCTAGCTCCCGGGGACTTGGGCGCTAAGGCAGGTCACGGCGGATCAACCAGATGCTCGGCGCTCCGAGGGTGATCAACGCTCCTAGCCGCGGGATCGTGCTCGCGAAGCCATGTCGTCCTTCGCAATATCCAGATACGCTACCTCATCCAACCTTACATATCGCTCAAACTTGTATTCTTCCTCTATTTGTATGGTGTTTCTGCAGACAGCGAGCGTGGCGCTCGTCGTAGAGCGCCCCTCGCCTGGCAAACATACGTCCCGGGACTAACCTCCCGGGCCCGACTCTGAAGAACCCGACCCCGGACATACTTAGGGTATGACTGCCCGGACTTCATCGGACGCGATGGCAAGTCCGCGCAGTTTGTCCCGACACAGTCCGGGGCCTCCGGGCCCCTTAGGGTACGACTGCCCGGACTTCATCGGACGCGATGGCAAGTCTGGGCGGGTCGTCCCGACTCAGTCCGGGGCCTCCGGAAACATATAGGGGGTGGTAATCCAGGCCGCGCCGCCCTGTCGAGCGTGAGTCCGGGTAAGCCGCCCCCGGTGGACAAAATTCCCGGTTGATGGTCTTTTTCCCGGTCTCTCGAGTCCGCTCGCTCCTGGTTGAGCGGCCGCTCCCGGCTGATTAGTTCCCGGTTGATCGGCGGCTCCCGGTTGACCGACGGCTCCCGATAGATCGGCACCTCCCGGTTGATCGGCTGCTCCCGATGGAGCCACTGCTCCCGGGTTAACCCGCCGCTCCCGGTTGATGGTCCTTTTCCCGGTCTCTCGAGTCCGCTCGCTCCTGGTTGAGTGGCCGCTCCCGGTTGATTAGTTCCCGGTTGATCGGCTGCTCCCGGTTGACCGACGGCTCCCGATATATCGGCACCTCCCGGTTGATCGGCTGCTCCCGGTGGAGCCGCTGCTCCCGGGTTAATCCGCCGCTCCCGGTTGATGGTCTTTTCCCGGTATCTCGAGTTCGTTCGCTCCTGGTTGAGCGGCCGCTCCCGGTTGATTAGTTCCCGGTTGATCGGCTGCTCCCGGTTGACCGACCGCTCCCGATAGATCGGCGCCTCCCGGTTGATCGGCTGCTCCCAGTTGAGGATCTCCTCCCAGTGTCGTGAGCTCGCTCCCAAGGGAGCTGAGCCCGAGCACGGCCCCTGACAAGCCAGGACCAGAGAGCATGTAACAGGGGTCGGTATATTTCTTCGGCGAAGCGCTGCACCTCAGTCCGGGGCCCTGCGCCCCAGGCACATATTTGAGCCGAGGCACGGATTCCCGAATCCGCGCCCCGGGCCGGACACCGAGGTGCCGAACCAGGGCGGCCTCGCCAAGGCGAGTGCAGGCCTAGGACGCGACACCCAAAGTACAGCGCGAAAGCCCGGATAGCACCGCCCCAGCGAGAATGCGTCCGGAGGGTCGTCTCACATCCCATATTCAAAGCCCGGGCCCCCGGAACCCGGCTTATATCAAAAAAAAATATATATTGCAGTCCGGGACCCCAGGGTCCCGGACACTTATCCTCCGCATGATGGCCGGGGCCTCAGGTCCTGAGCACATGCCGGACTCGGGCCCACGAGGGAAGCGAGTCCGAGCTCCATCTCCAGTACAAGCGACCTCCAAAAAACACAATAGACCGAGGTACGAAATATAAACATAATCATATACATATACAAATGTCTCTCTTTGTACCAGACAGGCAAAAGGCCAAGCGTAAGCACGAGCGAGGCCCTGATCGTACGGGGGGCGTCACCGGAGTACTTCTGACCGGACCCCGGGTGACGACGGAAGGGGAGCACTCGGGGGCACGAAGGGCCCCCGGGCCCGGGAGGCGGCCGCGGATGGCGTCAGAAGGAAACCGGCCTCTTCCTCGACCCCTTCGTCAAGCATCGGCTCTTCAAGGCGCTCACCGCGGTTGAGGAACCCTGCTTCCGGGGCAGCGGACTCGGCCGCGACCTCCTCGCGAACCCCCGCGACCACCTCACAAATTACCGCAGCCTCCTCGGCAACCTCCTCACGAACTACCGCGACCTCCTCGCGCGCGGTGAACGCACACCCCCGAGACGCGAACCCGGCCTCTTGGGCCCAGACGCTTTCTTCTCGGGAGGGTATTTCCTTCTCCCGCGCCTCCATCTCGGACCAGGCTGCCTCAACACTCTATTCCATGTTTTCAACCTACATCAATCCATGGCGAACCAGGCGGACCCAGCGTCCCCTCATTTCTTCAAGACATGGCCCCGTTCCTGCCCGGAGCGGTTCCGGCCGAGCAACAGGGCCAGGGGCCACTGTCGGCGAAACGGGACTAGGGGTCCCCAGAGTCGCCGGGGACGCGTGGGTCTTCAGCCACATCGGCTACCCCGGTCCCGGGAAGCCTCGTTCCCGGGGCGAGACCCCGGGAACCCTCTCCCCGGACCACGGCGCCCGGTGCCGGAACTCCGTCTCCCCGGACCCGGCGCCCGGTCCCGGGACTCCGTCTCTCTGGACCCCGGCGCCCGGTCCCGGAGCCCGGGACTCGTCGGCACCCCCCGATGATCGGCTCCTCCGAGCTGATCGACCTCTTCGCTGATCGGCACCTCCCGCCCGGATTGGCCACTCAGCGGACGGCACCGGCTGACCAACTACAGCATTATGACAAGGCGACGGGGCACGTTGCCTCTGTCGTCCGCTCCGCCACGCGTAAGTGTCTCAGGACGGCCCCCCGTGGACACCCGACTGCTGTCAGAGGCCTATTGACTTCTGTGGCGAGGGCGTGCGCCGAAGTCCAAGCAGTCAGAGACTCTTCTTCAGCAGCGTGCTCCATCACATCCCATCACATCCTCACGACTCTACCGCCCGCCGCATACCTGCTTCGGCGTGGGCATAGCAGGCGGGGAGGTGAGCGACCAGACGCTCCACCGACTCCGGCGCAGGCTTTGCAGACGGACGAGGGCGACGGGACATTCCTCCAACTCCGGCATGGGCATCGCAGGCGGAGGGGAGGACCGGAGAACTCTCCAGAATCTCCCTCTCTCTCTCTCTGTGCATATGCAAGCTCGGCACTGTGGACTCCCCTGGGCTCTATAAAGGAGGATCCATGCCGTAGACGAACGCAGGTAGCGGAAGCCCCAACCTTAGACAACAGAGATCTCCCTCTCCTTCCTCGAGTCCGGTCGCTGGTAGAACGACCGACGCCACCTCCGGATTCCCGGTGAGCTTCTGAGCTCCCGGGGCCCTCCTTGTAAACCACAATACCACATTCATCTCTCTCTCTCTCATAGTCCAAAACACAGGAGTAGGGTATTACGCTCCGCCGGCCCAAACCTGTATAAATCCTCGCGTCTCCCTCGTGTGTGCTGTTCATCGTCTTCCCCGCGGGATCTCCTCGGTTCGGACGGTCCGGACCCTTCAGCCTCCGTCCTCTGCTTCACCGCGGTTTGGACGGTCTAGGCCCGCTGTGGACGGTCCGAACCCCGCAGTCTTTTCTACGTCTTCTTCGCCTATCTTTCTGCTACACCTGAAGCCGGCTCCGCCTGAGAACTACTCCCCTGGCTGAATCTCAAAAGGGGGTCTCCCGACTTCCCGCCGTCGAGGTTTCATCCTCCGCCTGACGAACTCGAGGATTTGGCTCAGAATCGGTTAAGGGAGGATCAGGGAAAATAAAGCTAGGGTGGTTAGGCATTATAATAAAAAGGTGATGAATAAATCGTTTACTGAGGGGGATCTTGTATGGAAGTTGATTTTGCCGATCGGGTCCAAGGATAGCAGATTCGGAAAGTGGTCACCTAATTGGGAAGGGCCCTATCAGATTAATCGTTGTGTACCTGGCAATGCTTATGTATTGGAAGATCTTAAGGGGATAGAGTTTGCTAAAGCATTTAATGGGAAATACCTCAAGAAGTATTATCTGAGCGTTTGGATCAACTCCTGAATCGGTTGAGTGCGGCCAATTTCTAAAATGGTTCAAAGCAAGAGCCGATGTTGTTACATCGCCTAAAGATAGCCGATATCAATTGGTATCACCTTTAGATAAAACAAATAAAGGTATTATCGAGCGAAGATGGAATAAGACGAATAGGTAACAAAGCCGACCAAATTATATTACAACAAAAGGGGATCGTGTTTCAAAGCAACGTCATAGTCATCAATGTTAAGATTTTACAATAATTTTTGGATTATTTCGATCGTGCGCAGGCGGATCCGGTCAATCTCGTCAATGGCATGAATGTCTTCTTCATCAGAACCTGGGATAGCCTTTAGATTTTTGCGCTAACGAACAACTTGACGCACTGCTGCTGCAACTTTGGCTTCTTGATTTTGTACAGCTTGTGGCAGGCCGATGAGCTGGGATTCTGTTGTTTCGATGTCCTTGCGAATTTCTTCAAGTTCTGCCAGCAAATCGGCTTCCCTTTTCTTTAGCTGGTCCAGTTTGGATTGGAGTTCTTGAGGGGCAGCTGCCATATCGTCAAGCCTTTTCTTTTCTATTTGAGCTGACAGCCAGTCGTTTTGGATATCTTGGGCCATTTTCTGTTGATCAGTACGATCGGCTATACGTTGCCTGAGCTTGATGAGTTGGAATTTGTGGGATTCCAGATATGCTACAGGAGTCAATGCATCAATGAGCTCTTCGGAAAATGATGCTCAATTCTACAAATCTTGCTTGGATCGGCCCGCAGTCTTCCACCAAAGCGTCGATCGGGTTTTCCAGCAGACGAATAATATTCAGCAAGTATTCACGCACGTCAGCTGGAAAAGATGGTTTGGTTACTGTGCTGGTGGCTGTTTCTTCAACTGCCTCCAAGTACTTGCTGATGTCGAAGGAGAACAAGTCGGCTAAGGACTGTAGATTGACATCGGTAAATGGATCAGTAATGAGTTAAAATGAAATATGGATGTAAAGAGGTTACCTGAGGAAAGACATCGGCAGCTTGAGTGACATTGGCATCAAATGGATGAGTGGGTTGTTCTTCAGGATGGCCGATGCCTGGCACTGAAGTTGTAAGAACAGCCTCAACGTCGGCTTGGGGGCTGGGTGCTGGAGTTGGAATGGCTGGAGAAATCATCGGCTCGATGCTTGTAAGGATGTCAGGTGAAGGTTGAGGTTCGGGAGCCGATGACTCGAGCTGAAAATAAGATTGATAATGAAAAGATGGGAAACAAATAATAATATCAAGAATTAGCACATACTCGCGGGGATGAAGGGGCCGATGTTGTTCCAATAGCAGGTGGCGCCATGACCATGACATCGGCACTGGTTTTTTGCTTCTTTTGGGAGGGGCGAGATGCCAGTTTCTTGCGTTTTGGTCCTATCAACCGTGACGTATGGAGGAGAGACGATGGAGGGGGAGCACCATGCCCCAAGTGTGGATTGGCCGATGGTGGTTGATATATGATCGGCCGGCCACTGGTGCTTGTTGTTGGCGGTTCCTCGTCGACAGCCTGCGAGATAAGATTATAAGAGATGATCGGAGAATGATTAAGGCTTATGGGATGTTACCTCTTCATCGGATTCGACGTAGTCGGGGTTGAGGCGAGAACAGTATTGGATGGCTGATGAGTTGAACAAGTGTTTCTTCCATTCTAACCACCATCGAGCAAAAAGCTGTGTTGGCAGTACAGGTCTCCATGCTGGTGGCGGTGCCCAGAGGTAGGGATTCTGTTAGAGTTCGCATCCGATCGTACTCTAAAGCACTGTTTACATTACCCCGGGCCTGAAGTTTATCAATGAAGAATAGGCCGATTGGAAGTTGACTGAGGCCGAGCTGGCGAGAACCGACCGATGGATGATAAAACTCATATGATGGTTGTTGCGATCGGCCCTGAGAGAAGCCAGTCAGCAGAAGGCAGGGGGTAAATGGCCGATAGAAATATGGTCTTGGATTCTTCATCGGCCAGAGCGTCAAGAGGATTGAACTTGAAGGGCATCTTGAATGATGCTACATCATCATATGAAAACCAGAGTGTGGCCTCCCTGGTGAAGCCATAATAAAAACCTTTGAATCATTGGCTGAGTCCAACAGGAGTCATTTTGCAGCCAGGGAGGGCCGATGTAGCTTCGCCAACAGAGATACATCGGTGGCAGATGGGTTCCTGTTCCTCTGCATGATCAGCTGGGAAAGTTAAATTGAGGAAGGAAGTCCCGGGGATTGCCTTGGATGTGTAGACATTGAGCCATAATTGCACAAACCACCAAGGACCCCCCAATATAGCTGACTGGCTGGCCGGCCGATAGCTTGACTGCCACCTGATGCAGCAGTTGATAAGTGGCACCGAGAAGGTATTGCCCCAAGGGGATTTGTTTTCGATCAACCAAGCATTATGCCAAACACTGCATGTTGGTTGTTGGGCCAAGGGTTGCACCACCAAAAACGAATCGTTCCAACCACAAGTTCAAGAAAGCAGCATGTTCCTGATCGTCAACTGGCCTAGTCCCCTTGTTGTGAATTGATATGTACTTGGTCCAACCGCTGTTGTTCTTCGTCTGTAGCCGATGAGTAGGCTTAAATTGGAGGTTGAGGGGGTTGATGTAACTTGTTGTGTTGAGGTAGGTGAGCATGGTTACATCCATCAGAGTTGGTGTCATCGGCCCGTGTCCGAACAAGAAGGCGTTGAGGGTGTCTGACCAGAAGTACGAAGCCGATGAGAGCAGAGGTTCATTCTTCTCCATCTCGGCTAGGGAAAGATTGATGCAATGGCCAATATCAGCTTCTTCCCAGAGAGTTTTCTTTGCGGCCGATACTCTGATGTACCAGTTCCTCCACCCAGGAAGCTTGCTAGGCCATGATCTGAAACTATTGGTCCAATCGCTAGCTAGCATGGCAGAGTTCTTGAAAGGGAGGCGTTGGGTTTCGGCGTTGATGAAGTCTATAGGGTCTTCGCTACCCATGGGACCATGGTAGAAGAAATTTGGATAATCGGCGGCCGAAATCAAGGTTTGGCTTTTAAGGTTCTGCAGTAAACAAGAACACGACGAAGAACGGGTGAAGATTGTAGCAGATTCAATCTATCCAAGTTACAGGGTAGAGAGGGTGATCAGACAAGAGGGTTACCTCTGGGACAGCGATTGCTGAAGCCATCGCGAAAGAAGAAGATGAGCAAAGGCCGGTGGTTGAGGAAGAAGATCACAGCGGTTCGCCTGGATCGCCGGAGCTCGTCGAGGTCTCGAGGGAAGCGAGAGAGTTCTGATGATGTGAAAGCGTAAAGAAAGGAGGCTAGGAAGGCGAAGTGATTTATAGAGGAATGATGACCGGGCGGGAATCGAGGCCGTTGGCACTGTTTCAAACAATTAAGGAAAGTGGGCTACCTTGGGCCGCCTCGGTGTGAAAGGAATCTGAAAGCCCAGATGGGAGAATTTCGAAGTCTTATGGAAAACTCCGAAATTGGGGGCATGTGTTAACGCTAAAATTTGGTATGATTCTTTATCAGATTCGGTTAAGGAAGAAATCACAGTCAATTAGCGGGGATTAATCCGAAGGAAGCCGAGTTTGGGAAGGGATCGTGAAGACCATGGAAAGGCAGTTAAAATCTTATCTATTAATTAGGCAATGTTAGTATTTCTTTCCTTTAGGAAACCTGATCTCGTGTCCGATCGGGTCTTTTGAGTGTTTTCCTTTTGTAATTAGGAAATCGTGCGTCGTGTCCAATAAGAACTTGTATCAACTCAGGGTATAAATACGTATGCCCGGGTACCTTGTAAATTATCACACAGATCAATACAAATTCGGCGCATAGCCAGCCTTTTCAATGGGTTCTTGCTTCTCGAGCCGGGCTGCATCGGTTAAGTTCGACCTCTTGCAAGAGGGTAAGTCTCGTTACCCTGACTATCGTACCGGCTAGGACTTCCTCGGTTAGGTCCGATATTCTAGTCAGTCTACGGTAATCGGCTTACCACGATGTATCTATTCTGTCTATGGCTGCATCAGTTAGGTTTGATCTCTTAGTCCGAATAGGCATATCACATCACACTTGAGTAGATTTATCAGCTTACTGGGTGTAATTTATCATCAGTTTGTGCTGCATCGGTTAGGTCCGAACTACTAAACTACTAATGATAAGTTGTTCCTGCTAGGTTGATAGATTTTCACGCAAGGGTCTTATCGGAGTGTATAGCTGATAAGTTATCGTATAATACATCACAATTGCATTAGATCTATCGGCTCATCGAGGTTCTTTTATTATTATTAATCTGTGCTGCATCAGTTAAGTTTGACCTACTAGATTGATAATGATAGATTTATCCTTGTTAAGCCGATGGGTGTATATGTAATGTTTTATCGGAGTGACTAGCCGATAAGTTATCTTTTAAGCCGACTGCATTGTCTTATTGTCTACACTATCATCGGCTTTCTAGCCGATACACATGTTCTATTGGTAGTTGGTTGATTTATTTATTTTACCTATTTATGCCATCATCGGCTTCTAGTCGATGTATAAGTGCTTTAGTTCATATTGGCTATCGGCCGATGAAACGAGTCCAAATCGGCTTCCAGCTGATTGGCTCACTGGTCTAATATTTCTATTTCCTTGTCAATTGCAGGGTCAAATTGCTGGCATGACTACGAACCTCAAATTTAGGACCTGCACTGGAGTTAAGCAAATCTCCCAGGCCTTCGCGTGTCTAGTGCATCAAACCAGATCCTCAGCTCGTTCTCAGCACTGCTGGTGATTTTCAGTGTCAACAGCCGCTGAAGTTGAGATGTCACTTTAGCTGGGACTATAAGGGCAAAGGTGGTCCCAGTTGGGAGTATCCCGACCTGATGGATAAGCACAAGGTGACCGACATCTTGCTGGGTTTCTTCGTCAGCGGGGTGGTCAAAACTGAAGACCCAGAACGGTCTGTGGCGGCTTACAGCCTGAAGAGCCGCCCACAGGTACTCTTGCTGATGTTGTCCTGTAGTTCATCTGTGATGAGTGCTTGTGGATATATGCTCAGGATTGCTTCGCAATGTGTAACATGTGTTGTTGAACTGCTTGCAGTCATGTGAGGAGTTTGATGACGACTCCCAAAATTTATCGGCCATGAAGTCAAAGAAGAAGAGGCCGTTAAGTCCTTCTGCTGCCCAGCCCGACTCCAAGAGAGCGGGGAAGAAACCTGTCGAAGATCAGGGCAACAAGAAGATTATCAGTCCGAGTGCTGCAACTAGGAGCCTAAAAATCAAAGACACCGCCAGCATAGCTCCCAGGCCGTCGAGTCCCAAACCAGAACCCGCGCAGTCAGGCTCAGCATCATCGAGCCCAAGAAGAGCGCCGCTAAGTACAAGGTCAGGTCAAGCACCGCCAGGCTTAGCAACATCGAGACCAAGGATGGCACCACTGAGTACCCGAGCGTCCCAGCCAGCCGCACCAGGAGTGAGGCCAACCAGGACAAAAACACCGCCATCGACTGCCACGCCGTTGAGCCCGACAGCCGGCAGCAGTCCACCACCGACATCAGGAGCCCCCGGGTGCAGGCTCAAGTTCGCCAAGAGGTATGTGACTTTGAGTCTTCTGAAAGTCCTGTTCAGCATTGTGGTGTGTTGATACTTAGCTTTTCATGTAGGAAACGGGCTAATATTGATCTCAAGGACACCACACCGGCTGCTCCTGTTGTTGAGCCGACCCCAGCCGAACCATTGCCAGCGAGCGTATCTACTGAGTCGGCGGCGGTCTCAGTTGCAAAAACTGAGATCATCTCGACTGCAGAGCCGCCGACATTGGCTGACCAAGGGGCTAATGTTGAAGCTGTCGCTCCAGCCCCAGAGCTTATCCCCGGAGCCCCAGCAGTCGCTGAGTTGGGGGCCAGGACCCCATCGCTATCGCCGTCATCGTCGTCTTCATAAGGGCCGGACCTCCCCAGGCTTGAAGCTCCTCCCCGCAGATACCCAAGGACATTCCGCTAGGTAGCCCCTGATGGAACTGTGAAGAGTTACAAACATGATGAAGTGGCAGCAGAGGGGGATTGTGAAGCCTTGCTTCATGCCACAATTGCCCTGTCCTGGGGGGTCCAGGTATGGTTTTTGCCATGATGAGTTCTTGTCAGTCTTCTTTATATAAGTGTGCTGACGATTGACTCTGCTTTGCTCTGCTTTTACCCCGAGCAGAAGATTGTCGACCACTTGGAGAAGATGAATGAGGTCCTGACCCAGCTTGCCCCCCAACTCCAGCAATTAGGCCAGCTCCAACCTCAAAGGCCGAATTGGAGCGGTTGAGCCGGGAGAGGGAAACTTGGCTGAGGGGAGCCGTTGATCAGCTCAGGGATGAGAACTGGGCTCTGGCCAAGAAGATTGGAAGTAAATCTTCCGTATTCGTCTTCCCGACTAAATCCCGTGCATATTTCTCCAACCTTGTTGTTTCCCGACTGCCCAGTTGCGTCCTAACTGCAATCTCGGGTTCTTGACCATTCTGATGTGCAGCCCTCGAAGCTAACGTGAACACCCGAATAGAGGGGGAATCCAAGCTGAAGGAGGCCGAGAAGGCCAAAGCTGAGCTTGAGAAAGATAAGGCTGACTTAGAAAGGGCCAAGGCCGAGCTTGAGAAAGAGAAGGCCAACTTGAAGAGGGCCAACAGCAAGCTCGGGAAGGAAAAGGTTGAACTAGAGAAGGCCAAAGCCAAATGGGAGGCCGACTACGAAAGTAAGTCTCCGCTCCAACAATGATCTTAACCAATCCATGAAGTACTCTGTCTGCAATTTTGCCTAACAAATTTACTTGTCAATGAACCCAGGTAGCTGCTAGAGCCAATGCCCAAATCCAGTTTCAGGCTTTTGCAGAGGAGATAAAAGTTGTCAAGGAGTCACGGGAGATCCTTTCCGAGTCCGTGAAAGGGCTCCTTGACGTAATGGACCCTCACTATGTGGGAACCAGCTCCAACATGATCTCCCAGGTGCAAGCGCGCCTTAATGAAGCCCCGAGTATCCTAAAGAGGTACTCGAACGAGCGCATTGTCATTGGCGTGGCCCA
Organism: Oryza meyeriana var. granulata; assembly: GCA_003991445.1. NCBI lineage: Eukaryota > Viridiplantae > Streptophyta > Magnoliopsida > Poales > Poaceae > Oryza > Oryza meyeriana. The sequence continues at coordinate 210,808 of RYFJ01001748.1, read as the reverse complement.
AACCCTAGCGATGGCCAAGTCAATCTACCCCAGGGTAGACATTGAAGCCATCGGAGAGGGGTTCGCCGAGGAGACGACACCTGAGGAGGCGCTGGAGTTGATAGCCACGGCGAGGCCAACTGCAGAGGTGATCACCCGAGACCTAGATATGTAAGAACAATCCGTCATGCAGTCGGTGTATTTTTGTAAGGACATGTGTAAATATATGTGCAATGCCGCCAAGCTTTAAGTTCTGGCTTAGTTATCATTAGCTTTACCCGACCGTATAGTCTACGCCGAGTTAGTCTATAGGAACTTAATAAAATTGTTCACCTCAGAAAGCTGTACTCAGGCAAACATAACAAAGTCGTTGCAAAACTTCATAACTTAAGCAAAACAGGCTCGTATATTATTGACGAAGCACATAGAATACATGCAGCCCCCTGACTCACTACCCGGTTGGAACAAGCGGCGTGGTGAGTCAGAGAAAAACTATACACATGGGAAAGTATAAAACTCAGGTATAGAAATGACGTAGCTGTTCTATGTTCCATGAGTTGCGGACGAGGGCACCGTCTTCAGTCTACAGTCGGTAGGCACAAGGCCGTGTAACTTCTGCGATAATGAACGGCCCTTCCCATATTGGGGATAGTTTATTCCTATCTTTGGTGGTTTGTATTTTTCTCAAGACGAGATCCCCAACCAAAAAGGCATGGCCACGGACATTGCGACTGTGATAATGACGCAGGCCTTGAAGATACCTTGCCGATTGGATTATTGCTATGTCCCTCGCTTCTTCGAACTGATCTAGTTCGACCAATCGGGTATTGTTTGAGATGTCTTCTGAGTAAGCTCGAACTCGCGGAGAGCGGAACTCTAACTCGGTTGGTAAGACAGCCTTAGCACCATAGACCAAGAAGAAAGGGGATTGCCCTGTTGCCCGACTAACCGTGGTTCTGAGAGACCAGAGAATAGATGGGAGTTCTTGTACCCACCGGCCCGCATATGGTTGTAGTCGGTCGAATATCCTTGTCTTGATGCCTTGTAAGACCATGCCATTGGCACGCTCAACCTGTCCATTGCTCCGCGGGTGTGCCATAGGTGCATAACAGATCTTGATGCTAAAGTCGTCACAGAAATCTTGAAAGACGCAGCCCGTGAATTGAGTACCGTTGTCCGTTATATGCAGTTAGGAACCCCGAATCAGTATAATATACTCATTATGAAGTCCTTTGCTCTTGCCGCTGTTATGGTAGCAACGGGTTTTGCCTCAATCCACTTCGTGAATTTATCCACTGCGACAAACAAGTGTGTGAACCCTCCTGGTGCTTTCTTGAAAGGCCCGACCATGTCAAGCCCCCATACTGCAAAGGGCCAAGAGATTGGTATAGTTTGAAGTTCTTGGGCTGGGAGATTTGTTTGTCTTGCGTAGAACTGACAACCCTCGCATGTGCGAACAATGTCTTTTGCGTCTGTCACTGCTGTTGGCCAGAAAAATCCCTGCTGGTAAGCCTTTCTGACTAACGTCCTGGATGTGGCGTGGTTGCCACATATGCTTGAGTCGATCGATTGCAAAATCTGCTTGCCCTCCTCGGTGGTGATGAAGCGCATGAGGACACTGGATGCACTTCTTCGGTACAGGTCTTCTCCGACGATTAGAAAGCTTTTGCTTTGATGTTTGATTTGTTCGGCTTGGATGTGATCTTCTGGGAGTTCATCGTCCAGGAAGAATTTGAGGACAGGAGTTCACCAATCTTGGGGTATGATTAGTACTTTGTCTGTTGTCAGGGTAGGTTCGCCTCCCGACTGGTCTGGCACTGGTTTCTTCTTGACTGATGGCTCCATTAGTTGCTCAACAAAGATCCCAGTTGGGACCACTTCTCTCTTGGATCCCATGTTTGCTAGTTCGTCTGCAGCATTGTTGTATTGTCGTAGGACATGTGTTATCTCTAGCCCGTCAAACTTGTTTTCCAGCTTTCGAACCTCCTGACAGTACGCTGCCATGGTATTGTCGAGACATGTCCAATATTTCATGACTTGGTTCACCACGAGTTGAGAGTCTCCTCGCACAACCAGTCAGTGGATGCAAAGTGATATAGCAATGCGGAGCCTGTGGATGAGTGCCTCGTACTCGGCGACATTGTGGGAAGTCGAAAAGTGGATCTGTAGAACATACTTGAGTTTTTCATCGGTGGGTGATATTAGTATGACACTAGCCCCGACACCGCCGATCCTTAGAGAACCGTTGAAGTAAATTGTCTAGTACTCTAGCTTCGCTGTTGATGTAGGCATCTGAACTTCTGTCCACTCGGCCAAGAAGTCGGCTAGAGCTTGTGATTTGATTGTTGTCCGTGGCTGAAAGGTGATGTCGAACGCCATCAACTCGAGCACCCATTTAGCGATTCGGCCAGTGGCCTCGCGGTTATGCAGGATGTCCCCGAGTGGATACGATGTGACCACCGTGACTTGATGCGATTGGAAATAGTGCACCAGCTTCCAGACAGCAATGAGTAGGCCATAGAGCAGCTTCTGGACCTGCGGATATCTCATTTTGGAGTCGGCAAGGACCTTGGTGACAAAGTAGACTGGCCGTTGAACTTTTTGTATATGACCCTATTCGGGTCACTCGACCACCAGCACCGTGCTGACTACCTGAGTGGTTGCCGCCAGATATAGCATTAATGGTTCTTGGGGCATAGGTGACGCCAACACGGGTGGTGATGTGAGAAATTTCTTGAAGTCTTCGAAGGCTTGCTAGGCTTGAGAGTCCATTGGAAATTGTCTGCTTTCTTCAATAGCTTGAAAAAGGGAATGCCCCGTTCACCTAGTTGGGAGATAAACCGGTTGAGTGCTGCCATGCAGCATGTCAGCTTCTGGACGTCCTTCTGGCTAGTCGGGGGTGCCATGTTCGTGATTGCATTGACTTTCTCCGGGTTGGCCTGGATGCCTTGATGAGATACGATGAAGCCGAGTAGCTTGCCGGATGGCACACCAAAGGCGCACTTTTCTAGGTTCAACTTCATCTTGAATATTCAAAGATTTTGGAAGGTGTCTTCTAGGTCAGCGATGAGGTCTTCTTTGGACTTGGTCTTGATCACCACGTCGTCGACGTAGGCCTCCACTTGCGTCCGATCTGAGTGCGTAGACACTGCTGAATTGCCCGTTGATACGTTGCTCCAGCGTTTTTCAAACTGAATGGCATAGTGATGTAGCAGTATGTGCCAAACAGCATAATGAAATATGTCTTTAGGCAGTCCTCCTCCTTCAAGCTGGTTTGGTGGTATCCTGAGTAACAGTCGAGAAAGCTGAGTAGTTCGCACCCCACGGTTGAATCCACCACCTGATCTATTCTTGGTGGACCAAATGGATCCTTGGGGCACGCCTTGTTTAGGTCGGTGTAGTCGACGCACATGCGCTATTTATTGTTTTTCTTCTGGACCAGGACTGGGTTTGCTAGCCAGTCTGGGTGGTAAACCTCTTTGATGAACCTAGCTGTGAGGAGCTTGGTTATCTCCTCCCGAATAGCATCTTTCCGGTCCTATGCGAAGCGCCGTAGCCATTGCTTGACTGGCTTGGCGTCTGTCTTGACATTCAAGGCGTGCTCGATCACCTCCCTTGGTACGCCCGGCATGTCAGACGGTTTCCATGCGAAGATGTCTTTGTTGGCTTGGAGGAAGGTGACGAGCGCGTCTTCCTATTTGGGGTCGAGTCCAGTCCCGACTAGAGCAGTCTTGGAGGGGTCAGAAGGGTCCAAGGGGATCTTCTTCGTGTCAGAGTCTGCTTAAATTCCTGACTTCGCTGCTTTTTTTGCCGGAACTTGGTCATCCTCGACTTCAGTTGTGATGGCTTGCTGAATGCTGTTGTGTCCGACTGCCGCCTCTAGTGATTGAGCCAACTCGCAGCTCTCCTTATCGCAGGTGAAGGCTTGCTTGACGTCGCTGCAGAGGGAGGGGACTCCTGCTGGCCCAGGCATCTTGAGCACCATGTAGGTATAGTGCGGTATCGCCATGAATTTGGCAAGCGCTGGTCATCCGAGTATCGCGTGGTACGCGGTCTTGAAGTTAGCGACCTCGAAGTAGATGTTTTCTGTGCAGAAGTTATCCTGTGTGCCGAAGGTGACCAGCAAGGTTATCTGCTCAAGGGGTGTTGAAGACAGGCCGGGAATTATTCCGTGGAAGGGCGCCGTACTCGGCCGCAGATCTGAATGAGGGATCTTCATCTCATCCAGGGTCTTGGCAAAGAGGATGTTGAGCGCACTGCCTCCATCTATGAGGACCTTCTTCAGGTTGATATTTTTAACGACTGGATCTAGGACAAGTGGGTAGCGTCCCGTGTGTGAAACCCGATCTGGATGATCTGCGCGGTTGAATGTGATGGACATTCTGACCAGTGCAAATACTGGGGGGCGTCAGCTGTAGAGACCACGTTGATGTCGCGTGCCGCAAGCTTCTGCTTTCTCTTGAACTCGTACGTAGACGGCCCTCTAAAGATGTGGTTGAGCTCGGCCTGGGGATCTTGGAAGTCATCGGCCGGGCCTGAATCTAGCTTGTCTTTGTCCTTGTCGGCGCCAGATGATGAAGTCTGCTCGGAGGCAAACTTCATGAGCATAAAGCAGTCCTTGGCCGCGTGTTACCCTTGGGATGAAAGGGGCAAGGCCCATTCATAACTTTTTGGTACTCATTGTTTCTTGGGGACCATGACCGAGTGCGCTCCACGTTGGCCACCTCGTTGTTCGACTTCCGCTTGCGGCTGTCGGACTTGTTCTGTGATGGCTCGTTGTCGGCTTTCGCCTTTTGGTCCTTCTGCCAGGATTCCTTCTTTTCGTCAAGAGCTTCGATGACAGCCTCTGCTAAGTCGGCATACTTGTTCACCATGTTGAAGAGGGCCCTGACAGATGTTAATGGCTTCCAAGTGAACTTCGCGATGAATGGGGCCTCCTTGACTCCCTTGCGGAAGGCAATGATGATGACCTCGTCCTTGATCATGGGGATCGAATTGCGCTTTTTGGAGAACCTTTTGATGAACTCACGTAGAGACTCATTCTTCCTCTGGTGCAGCTCATAAAGATCGTGCTCGGAAGACGGCCGTTTGTAAGTCCCCTAGAAGTTGGCTATAAAGCGTTCCCGGAGTTCCCCCTAGGAGCTAATTGATTGCCTCGGGAGCCCTGTTAGTCATGTCCTCGCTGAGTCAGCCAGGGTGACCGGGAGGTAGTTAGCCATGGCTTTGTGGTCACCTCCAGCAGCTCGAATCACCAGAGTATATATGGTGAGGCAGGACTCGGGGTTAGTCTTGCTGTCGTATTTCTCGATCCCCGTAGGCTTGAAGCCCGATGGCCAATCGACGTCTTGTAGCTCCTAGGTGAAGGCTAGTATGCCTTCATCTTCCTGAGGGCTCCGGCTCCTACTGTGGCGGTTAAACCACTCGTGGTGGAGACCGAAACGCTCGTACTCATCATCCAGTCGGCGGCGCTCGTCGTCTTCACGTTGGCGGAGCCGAGCGTTGATGTCTTGGCGGAGATCATGTTGTAGACGGACTCGGAGGTCTTGGTTGAACCGGCGATCATTCTAGTGACGCCGTCGATTGTTGTTGTTGGTGTTGCCAAGTGATGTTTGCCGTGACTGCTCGTGCGGCTGACTTGAGCCGGCCGCCCGGCGTCGTGCAGATGTGGACGAGATTGCCGCTGGAGAGCCCGACCAGTTGGTCGGTATAAGTGTTTTGCCTGACTGCTGGTGCTGCTGATAGGCAGCAGTTGTGATCATCGCCTTGATCTTGGCTATTGTCGGGGTGGCCTGGTGATCAGGCCCGAGCTGGAGTGTATCCAGCAGGGTTGCAGTGGCCGCGATGTTCTGCTGAGGTGTGACGAAGACGTCATGGTCGCCGACTCAAGTTTGGAGGATCTGTTGTTGAGCGGTTCGCCTAGCCCTGCATAGCTCATCGTTGTGAGCCTCGCGATCGGCCTTCTCTTGTTGCCGTAGTTGATGTGCCTCCTCTTGTAGTCGACGCACCTCCGGCGGAGGGGTTGAAGCCATGAAGATCTCTCGGGGCAGGAGGAAACTCGCCAGATTGGTGTCCGAACTGGTGTTCGAACCGTTGCCTGACTTGGAGTCGGAATCCGAGTAGTTGATTAGAGTAAGGACGACTCCGACCTCTCTAGATCCAATCTGGAATGGCTCTAGGCCATGTCCAAACTAAAGCATAGAGGATCGGGTCAGCCGCATGGGATGTAGATCTGCGGCATCGCCGGGTCTGCAAGGGAGATTGACGATCTCTCCCCTTCCTAGCCAGACCCGGGCCGGCTCAAGGCCAAGCGCGAGTCGGACGCCAAAGGAGAGAGTTGTCCCGAGACCCGAATAGGTGGTAGATTGCCACAGCAGATCGACGAGGATGGCTGCAGCGTCTTGCGAGCCAACTGGCGTGGAGTCGGCTGGTTCCTCGGCCGGCTAGATCAGGTCTGCGTCGGCCAAGGTGAGATTGCCGATCTGGTCGGCGACGAAGTCGAGGCTTCCGAAAGTTATTGTGTCTCCAGGGGAGAATTTGCCGCCATCGACTCCTGTTGTTTAATCCATCGAGCTTGTAGATGTAGATCTCGTAGAAGCCCCTACCTAGCACGCCAACTGTCAATGTTTTACACCGGCAATATGATTATAGGGCTACTCAGTAGATTGAAACTTGGTGGATTGCAAAGGAACACGGGGAGGTTTATATTGGTTAAGGCCCTCGATGTGAGGTAATACCCTACGTCCAGTTGTGGTGTATTCCTTTGAGGATGTGTGTTTGCTTCTATGAGCTTATGTGTTATTCTACCCTCAGGGTGCCCTGCCTTCCCTTATATATTTGGGGACAAGGTTACAAAATAGGAGTCCCAATCGTACTACGGCTAAGAGATCTCCTCTCAGAGATATAACTTGCTCGACTAGGACTGTATATTCCTAATTATACAAGGCAAAGTCTACCGAGTTCTATCATATCTCTAATTACAAGGCTAGGCCCATCCTCTATCCGAGTGGCCCATATGCTTGTGATCAGGTACGCGGGGCCCATGGCCTCCACACGTCCAAATGCACAATGCAAAAAATAACCTACTGAACAAGCGCCAAGTACTAACTTGGTGTCATCTGTCGAAGGTAGGGGACGGCGAGCAGCCGAAGCATCATTCGGCCATGGAAAAAATGCAACGAACACATAGCGCGAAAGTGAACCCACCGGACAAGCTCCAAGAACTAACTTGGCGCTATCTGTCGAAGGTAGGGGACGGCGAGCGGCCAAAGCACTGCTTGGCCACCGAAAACTACGAGATGTCGGCACATACATCGAACCAGTCGGATAAGCGCCAAGTACTAACTTGGCGCTATCTATCGAAGATAGGGGATGGCGAGCGGCCGAAGCACCACTCACCCTAAAAAGCTTCCACACCGAAACCCTATAATTCCCGAAGCCAAATGTTGTCGAAGAGACAATAAAAATGCAAGAGAATAATGTGAAGGGACTTTATTATGAAAAAAATCTCCGGTTACAAGCATTACATGACTCATCGAGTTACATACGGAATGCGTTACAACAAATTTACGAATCAAATCCCGAAGAGGACGATGCCTCACTTTCAGACGAACTATAGTCCACAGGACTCACTAAACTCCCAGTAGAACTGGGAGCAAAAAATCTAGGCTGAAAAATGTAGTCGCCCAAAGCCTCTCCCTCGCTCGTAGTCAAAGTGTCGCTGTTGATGATGATGACCGGAGAATCACAAGCAGGCGCTTTGCCCTTGACTGAATCGTTGCTATCCAGCACGACGGCGGGGACCTTGTGAGCGGGAGAATCAGCAGGGATGAACGCGTACCGCCGGTCCCGAATCCCTTGCTGACAAGCTAACATCTGAAAGTTTCACCAGAACTCTACTATATTGCCATGGCGAAGCTGGTAGTCTCGGTCGAAGTCGGATACGTCATGCCCGGGGTTCTTCTGCAGCCACTTCTCCATAGAGTGACGGGCGTAGCTTCGGCCGTTAATCACTATCACCGGGACGTGGTTTTCGGGACCAGGGTACCTCATCTTCCCAGGTGGCCAAGATGCAAGAAACTTCAAATTCATCGTAGGCTGCAGGTAGTCGAAGCGGGGAAAACAAAGTTTTCATCTAAGCGAAACCTGATATAGGCGAAAAATGCTGACCAGGGCCAGCTGCTCGGTGCCATGCTGAAGCAGATGAAACCACCGTGTCTGAAGCCGTCTTGTTTGACGGTATGAAAGTGTCTCCAGATTGTTGTCGCTGCTGGTATGCTGCAGCGGTGATCATTGCTTTGATCCTTGTGATGGTCGCGGTGGCCTAGTGGTCGGACCCGAACTGCAAGGTGTCCAATAATGTGGCAGCGGCCACGACGTTCTGCTGTGGGGTGACGAAGATGTCATAATTGCCTACTCGGGTTTGGAGGATCTATTGTTGTGCAGTCCGCCCAGCTTTGTGCAAGTTGTCATTACAAGCATCGCGCTCAGCTTGCAAGCATCATGCGTCTTCCTCCTGTTGCTCACGCAGTTGGTGAGCCACATACTCTCGCTGATCGCGTAGTTGGCATGCATCTTGAGTGGGAGTTGAACCCTTGGATGCTATGAACACTTTGCGTGGTGGAGAAAAGCTTGCCGATCTACTGTCCGATTGTGATTCGGAGTCAGAGTAGTTTAGGGGGGGTAATTACAACTCCAACCTCCCTAGATCTGATCTCAAGCAGCTCTGGGTCGTATTCGAGCCAAACCTTGGGGATTGGATCTGCTGCATCGGAGTGAAATTGAAGATTGTTGCAGCATTGTCAAGTCTGAGTGGGAAATTGATGATCTCGTCTCCCCTGGACCCAATCTCGATTGACTCGAAGCTGAATAGGCGCACCTATTAGGTATAGCCCCCAACTTTGTGCTTAATTGGGAAACAATTAAACATAGAGTCAAAGATCTTTAACCTTTAAGTCTTTCCCAAGTGATATGTTTCTCAGAAATTGGACTCTTTAGCCATATATTAGCTAGAAATTTTGCTCAAGGCAATTTGGCTAAGCATGTAAGCCGAGTATCACTATGGGGTAAATCTAATGTGTGATGAGGTGTACTTGAGAGATACCTGCATTCCCAATTTTAATGGAGACCAGCTATTGATCCTTATAAGGATATATCCTTAATACCTTAAAATAATCAAGGTACCTGAATGTATACACCCGGTTGTAGGCTTAGCATGAAGCTTATATAATTATTTAATCAGTTCTTGTAAAATAGCACCTGTATCACGATTTTAACGTGACCTACGGGCGACCCAATAGGGCATGCTAATTAAGAACTCATATCTTTAGCCTACTACTGAATAAGCCAGCCTAAACTGACATACCCTGCGCAGCCCACAAAATTGGCATCCCTCGCATGTCTGAACAATGTCGTTGTCTTCGGTAACCGCGGTTGGCCAAAGGAATCCTTGTCTGCAAGCCTTTCCGACTTACGTTCTGGATGCAGCATGGTTGCCACAAATGCTCGAGTGGATAGATTGCAGGATCTGCTTGCCCTCCTCAGGTGTGATGCAGTGCATGAGAACTCCAGATGCACGTTGATAATATAGGTCTTCTCTGACTATGATAAAGCTTTTGCTCCATCGCTTGACTTACTCAGCTTCGTTGCGATCTTTAGGAAGTTCATCTTCTAGTACGAACTGAATGATTAGGGTCTTCCTGTCTTAAAAAATAATGAGCACCTCCGTAGGTTCCGAGTTTGGTGCTACCTCCGACTAAAAGCTCCAGTAGTGGCTTGTTTCCCTGTTTTGACCAAATAGGTACCCGAATGCTGCACTAGCACAGGATTCGGCTAGCAACCCTCTTGGGGCGTACCCAACCTGGCAAAATGGTAGCTGAATAAGGTACCTGAACCTCACATTAGCATAGGATTTGGCTGGTGACGCTCATGGGGTGTACCCTACCCAGCAGAGTTGTGACCAAATAAGGTACCCGAACCACACATTAGCATAGGATTCGGCTAGCGACCCTCGTGGGGCATAACCTACGTAGCAGAGTGATACCCAAGCCCCGATTGGTGCCGAAGGTTGGTTATTGGCCCACATGGGGCGTACCAAGGTAAAGGTGACATCCGAGTCCCGATTGGCGCGAGTACTCGGGCGGTAGCCCTCGTGGAGCATTCCGAGTGATTCGTGAAGCGACGCACTCCAAGTATATCTTGGCAGACCGGTCCAGCTCCCGTGCGTAGGAGATCAGCTCGTAGCCATGAGTTCCTATTACGCATATCCAGAACTGACCCTGCATTATAAACATATTGGATGAGTAGCATATGATGAAGAAAACAATCACCCGAAGAACATTTATGTATTTTACAATAGATGTAAATATGTGTTCCTCCTCTTATTGATATTAATTTCCCCTAGTAGTTGACCCCTTACGTTTAAACACTCTGCCCGACTAGTCATAGCCCCCGAGTGTCGGGAGTCGGCTTATGGCTCTTTCCCAAACATGCATTTTGGGTGACTTGAGTTCACCTTTCATGGAGCAAAGCTTCATAGATCAGAATTTATGCTACTCAAGTACTTTTACAATCATTAAGAGCAAAAACAGAAAATGCGCAATATGTACACCTAATAAGCGACTGCGGCATTGGCTAGGCCAAGTGAGGAATTGACGATCTCATCCCCCCTAGATCCGATCCTGATTGGCGCTAAGCCGTATCCGAGTCAAACCATAGGGAAGTGAGTTGTCTCCAGCCCTGTTTAAATGAGAACATCATATAAGGAGAAAATATGTATTAGAAAACGACATAGCTGTTCGGTATTGCACAAGTTGGGAGTGGGGATGCCATCCTTGCTTTTGATCTTTTAAGCCCCCAGGCATGTCACTTGTCATTCTGATAATCTTCGGTTCTAGGAGGTCGAGGACTGTTGCGATCGACTGCCGCAATGAGGTTCTCAAATTTCCTCTTGCAGTTCCTAGGCTTGGATAGAGCCGCGTTGTCCCTCTCCCATCGCTCCTTCTATCTGGGCTTGTCGTCGAGTACCTCGGAGTTGGGTGGCTTCTGAGTGAACTTGGCGATGAATGGCGCATCTCTAACTCCCTTGCGGAAGGCGGCGATGATGACCTCGTCCTTGATTTTAGGTATTGAGTTTCTTTTCTCAGAAAAACACTTGATGAAATCATGGAGGGACTCGCTCTTCCTCTGGTGGCACTGATATAGATCGTACTCAGAAGACGGCCTCTCGTACGTTCCCTGCAAATTTGCAACGAAATGCTCACGAAGTTCTCCCCAGGAGCCGATTGATAGCCTGGGAAGCCCGTCAGCCATGTCCTCACTAGGTCAGCCAAGGCAACTAGGAGATAGTTAGCCATGGCCTTGTGATTGCCTCCGGCCGCATGGATTGCCAAGGTGTACACTGTGAGCCAGGACTCTGGGTTGGTCTTCCCATCGTACTTCTATATTCTAGTCAGCTTGAAGCCAGATGGCCAGTCAACTTGTTGTAGCTCGTGGGTGAACACCGGTACTCCTTCATTTGGGTGAGGGCTCCGACTCCGACTACGGTGATGAAATCGCTCGTGGTGGAGGCCGAGGCGCTCATGCTCATCTTCTAGTCGGCGGCGCTCATCCTCCTCGCATTCTCGGCGTTGAATGTTAATATCATGGCGGAGATCCCGCCGTAGTTGTCCTTGGGCGTCCTGGTTATCGTGGCGGTCATCATGATGATTTCGCCATCGATCGTTACTCTAATTGCCGAGTGACGTATGTCATGACTCCGAGTGATGCTGACCAGGGCCAGCTGTTCGGTCTCGTGCTGAAGCAGATGAAACCGCCGTGTCTGAAGCCGTCTTGTTTAACAGTATGAAAGTGTCTCTAGATTGTTGTTGCTGCTGGCATGCTGCAACGGTGATCATTGCTTTGATCCTTGCGATGGTCGGGGTGGCTTGGTGGTCGGGCTTAAACTGCAAGGTGTCTAATAATGTGGTAGCGGCCATGGCGTTCTGCTGTGGGGTCACGAAGACATCATAGTCGCCTACTCGGGTTTGGACGATCTCTTATTGAGCAGTCCGCCTAGCCTTGCGCAAGTTGTCATTGCGAGCATCGTGCTCGGCTTGCAAGCGTCGTGCGTCTTCCTCCTATTGCTCACGCAGTCGACAACCTCCTCCTCTCACTGATCGCGTAGTCAGCGTGCATCTTCAGTGGGAGTTGAGCCCTTGGATGCCATGAACACTTCGTATGGTGGAGAAAAGCTTGCTGATCTGCTGTCCGATTGTGAGTCGGAGTCAGAGTAGTTTAGGGGGGTAATTACAACTCCAACCTCCCTAGATCTGATCTCGAGTGGCTCTGGGCTGTATTTGAGCCGAACCTTGGGGATTGGATCTACCACATCGGAGTGAAATTGAAGATTGTTGCGGCGTTGTCGAGTCCAAGTGGGAAATTAATGATCTCGTCTCCCTTGGATTTGATCTTGATCTGCTCGGCGCCGAATCCAAGTCGAATATCAAGAAAGAGAGTTGTCCCAGAACTCATAGATCTTGTGTGTTGCTGAAGTAGGATGTTGAAAACTATTGCGGCATTGAGTAGGCCAACCGGTGCTGAGTTGGCTTAGTCCCTGGCCGATCGAGTTGAAACCGAGTCGGACAAGTTGAGATTGCCAAGATTGTCGGTGATGAAGTCGAGGCTCCTGAATCTTATGGCTTGTCCAAGAGAGAAGTTGATGCCGTCGACTCCTATGGTTGGTTCCATCAGGCTTGATGACGATGATCTCAATGAAGCCCCTACCTGCCGCGCCAACTGCCGATGTTATGTATCAGCAATAATTATATGGGGCTATTCGTCATACCTAAACTCGATGGATTCGAAAGGACACACAAGGTTTATACTGGTTCAGGCCCTCGAGGTGATATAATACCCTACTTTCAGTTGTGGTGTATTGCTTACGCGGTATATCGAATCCTCTGCCCCAAGGGGCTCCCTACCTCTCCTTATATACTAGAGAGATGAGGGTTACATGGTAGGAAACCTAGTCGGATGCGACCAAGGACTTTCCCTTTCTAGTCTTTCTCTTTTGATGTTGCAAAGTTGAAACCCAGAAATATCTATTACTTTCCTGATGTTTCCGAACACTTTCAATAAAACCCTCTCGTAGAAGTATTTTAATAATGTTTTCGGTAATATTTGTAGATACTACCCGAACAGTTCCTTTTTTATTCATGTCCGCGTTTCTTATAGAGGTTAGTAAATCAGCAATAGTGTCCTTGCCCAAAAGACTCTAATTCTAGGTTCCTCCTAATTTTTCTATAATCAACATGTTTTCTTTTTTCTTTTCATTTTGGATTCTAAAGCATATACATGAAACACAATCTACTAATTTTTTATTTGATCTATATCTTGTCTACTAGTATTTATAATACTTCAGGAGCTAATGAAACTATTTTAGTAAAATTCAATTCTCTCAATTCCTTGACGATCGTGCCAAAAATGCGAGTTCCCTTTGGATTTCCTTTTTGATCGATGATAACCGCTGCATTGTCGTCATAGCGTATTATTATACCGTCTTTGCATTTGAACTCTTTACATGTACGTACAATTACAGCTCAAATTACTTCGGATCTTTCTAGAGGCATTTGGGGCACTGCCTCTTTGATTACAGCAACAATAACATCACCAATACGAGCATATTGCTGATTACTAGCAGCTCCTATGACTCGAATACACATCAATTTTCGAGCTCCACTATTATCTGCTACATTTAAAAGGGTCTGAGGTTGAATCATATTATTTTGATTTCAATTTGTTATTTCAATGCAAAAGGATGAAAGAAATATTGTCTTTCCAGAAAGAAAAAGAAGAACCTGGTTTTTTTATTTTCAATACTACTTTTTTTGGGGGGGGTTATATTTCTAATCGAAGAAATTGACATCATATGGGCATTTTACTAGAAGCTATGGAAATAGCTGCTCTAGCTACAGTTTTGTATACTTCGCCCATTTCATAAAGTATTTGACCTGGTTTAACAACGGCTACCCAATATTCGGGGGATCCCTTTCCCGAACCCATATGTGTTTCCGTTGGTCTTATTGTAACCGGTTTGTCAGGAAATATACGTACCCAGATTTTTCCACCACGACGTGCATATCATGTCATTGCTCTTCGTCCTGCTTCTATCTGCCTCGCCGTAATCCAAGTGGGTTCAAGTGCTTGAAGAGCATATCTACCAAAACAAATACGATTGCCTCGGTAGGATTTTTCCTCTATGTTGTTTACGAAATCTAGTTCTTTTGGGGTTATAGTCGATGGTTCTCTCTTAGTTCCATCTCTACTGCAAAACTAGACATGAGAGTTTCTTCTCATCTAGCTCCTCGCGAATCAAATGAGAAAGTGTGCAAATTTCTCTAATTCCACAATATTCTCAAATATTACGGATAGATACACATTAATAGAAAATAGAAAAGTTAAGATTTTTTTTAATATTGAATTTATTAAAATACTAAAATATATAGTCAAGAAAGAAGATCTAGAATATATCTAGATGTGTATGTTTATTTATCTATATTCTATATTTAATGTAATCCATTTATAGATAATGTAATCCTTTTTAAAAAAAATCTCCTTTTTATATTTTACTCTTATTGAATCACGGTAAAGTATTCTAATTCAATAAAAATTTCACAGGCAAATATTTACTCTTTCATGTCTTATTTGTTAATTCATAACCTTATCAAATCAAATAAGGCAATTTTTTTGGTTTGTTCCGCCATCCCACCAATGAAGTATTGGGATTCTTTTCAAGAAAATCCTATCCAGTCATAGGTTCTCAAAAAACCCCTTTCCCAAACTGTACAAGCTTCTTCCAAAGCATACGGCTTTCTAGATGTATATGACGATCTCTAGACAGATGGATGTTATATGAATCATATGATGAAGTACCACATGAGTGGATATATAGGAAAGGAATCCAAATATGCCAAATCGCTCATGTTATGATCTTCTACATCCTAGGTCTTTGTGTTCCGTCATCTGGCTTATGTTCTTCATGTAGCATTCAGATTGAATGACTCTATGAAATTACGTCGATACTTCTACATATTATGGGTAACGTAGGAGACATCCCTATTTTCCCTTGGGGGTCTTAATTACCAGTGCTTAGCTTTCAATTCGCTTGTGACCATCAAATTAAATGTGAATAACCCGTCCTCCTCTCTTTGAAACAAGGGGCGCTTCCGGTTCTGTGCGTGCTTCAAACAATTTTGTCTTCTCCATATTACCATATCTCTAGAGTCAATAATTTTCTATGAGGAACTACTGAACTCAATCACTTGCTACCGTTACTCAATAGTTTTCTATTGAGGTCTATCCCGTGGAGGTAGTCAAATTGGAACAGTGATCGATTTCTAGGTTTCGTCGTAAACCTAGTTGGTTATTTCCAATTACGTAAATCAATAGTTCAAACCGCACTCAAAGGTAGGGCATTTCCCATTGATATAGGAACTTTTGTACCAGAAACAATAGTATCTCCAATTATAGCCCCTCTGGGATGTAAAATATATCCCTTCTCACCATCCCCATAGTGTATGAGACAAATGTACGCATTTTGATTAGGGTTGTATTCTATGGTTACGATTCTACCTGATATGTCTTTTTGATTCCGTCGAAAATCGATTTTACGGTACAGGTGCTTATGACCTCTCCCTCTATGCCTTGCGGTAATGATTCTTCTAGAATTATGACCTCTACCACAACGGTGCCGTCCATGGATCAAATTATTTCGTGGATTGGATTTCACTTGCCTATCTATGGTTCCCTTGGTGTGCTCAGGATAGGTGTTTTGTATAAATGTTTCGCTGTATTATTAAGTATTCTCCTTTAGTTTTTTTCTCTATCTAGAAGTGGAATAGAATAACCCGGTTGAAGGGTAATGATCATACGTCTGTAATGCATTGTATGTCCCAGAATAGGGCCCATTCTTCTACCCTTTCCAGGTAGTCGATGGCTATTCATAGCTACTACCTTAACACCAAAAAAGAGTTCGACCCAATGCTTTATTTTTGTCTTAGTGAATCCTGATTCAACATTAAAAGTATATTGATTCTTTCCCAATAAACGAAGACTTTTTTTGTAAATACTGTGTATTTGATTCCATCCATAAATTGACTTTCCCTCCTATGCTAGGACAAAAACACCACCGCCGACTGCCGCGCCATCCAGCCCGACAGCCAGCAGCCCTTCGCTGCCGACGTCCGAAACCCCCGGGTGGAAGTTCAAAATCTCCAAGAGGTAAGTAACTTTGATTCTTCTGAAAGTCTTGTTTAGTATAGTAGCATCTTGATATTTGACTCATCCTGCAGAACGAGGGCCAATATTGATCTCAAGGAGACCACACTAGGCGCTCCCGTTGTCGAGCCAGCCCTAACCGAGCCAACACCAGCGATCTAATCTACGGAGTCGGTGCCCACCCCTGTCATAGAGACTGAGGTGGTTCCGACAGCAGGGCCACTAGTGCCGGCTGACCCAGGGGTAGATGCTGAAGCTGCTGCTCTAGCCCCTAAGCAAGTCCCCGAAGCCCCATCAGCTGCCGAGTCGGGGGCCAGGACCATATCGCCGTCTATGTCATCATCGTCTTCAGAGGAAAGGGATCTCCCTAGGCTTGAAGCCCCTCCTCGTAGGTTTCCAAGGACGTTCCACTAGGTAACTCCCAAAGGGACTGCGAAGTGCTACGAGCATGACAAGGAGGCAGTGGAGAGGGAGTGTGAAGTGCTCCTTCGCGCCGCAATCGCCGTGTCCCAAGGGGTCCAGGTGCGTGGCGAGCCTTGCAATGTTGAGTTCCCTACGACTTCCCTTATTTCTGATATTCCGCTGATTGACTCTGCTTTGCTCTGTTTGACCCCGAGTAGAAAATCGTTGACCGCTCGGAGAAGATAAACAAGGTCCTGACCCAGCTTGCCCCCCATCTCCAACGATTGGGCCAGCTCCAGACCTCGAAGGCCGACTTGGAGCGGTCTAGCCAAGAGAGGGAGACTTGGCTGAAGGGAGCAGTCGACCAGCTCAGGGATGAGAATTGGTCTTTAGCCAAGAAGATCAGAAGTGAGTCTCCTATACTTGTCTTCCTGACTAAGTTCCAAGCATATTCCTCCATCTTTGTTGTTTTCCGACTGCCCAGTTGTGTCCTGACTGTAAGCTCGAGTTCTCGACTATTCTGATGTACAACCCTCGAAGCCGAGTTGAAGACCCGGATAGAGGGGGAAAGCAAGCTGAAAGAAGCTAAGAAAGCCAAAGCCGAACTCGAGGAAGCCAAGGCCAGACTGAAGAAGGCCAACAGCAAACTCGAGAAAGAAAAGGCCGAACTGGAGAAGGCCAACGCCAAATGGGAGGCCGACTATGAGGGTAAGTCTTCCCTCTGACAGTGATCTGAACCAATCCTTTAGGTGTTCTGACTACAACCTTGGCTAACAAGTTTACTTGTCTGTGAATTTGAGCAGCCGCAAGGGCCAACGCCCAAACCCAGTTTCGAACCTTTGCAGAGGAAATCAAAGTCGTCAAGGAGTCACGGGAGATTCTTGCCGAGTCCGTGAAAGGGCTCCTTGACATCATGGATCCTCATTACGTGGGAACCAGCTCCAACACGGTTTCCTAGGTGCAGGCGCGCCTCAACGAAGCCTCGAGTATCCTGAAGTGGTACTCGGATGAGCGTGTTGTCGTCGGCGTGGCCCAGACCCTCACGATGACCAAGTCGATATACCCCAGGGCAGATCTTGAGGCCATCGGTGAAGGGTTTGCCGAAGAGACAACACCTGAGGAGGCATTGGAGTTGATCACCCAGGCGAGGCCGACTGCAAAGACGATCACCATGGACCTAGGAATGTAAGAACAATCCATCATGCAGTCGGTGTATATGAATCTTTTGTAAGATATGTGTACAATGCCACCGAGTTCTTGGTTTTACTTAGTTATCATTAGTTTTACTCAACTATATAGTCTATGCCGAGTTAGTCTATAGGAACTTAATAAAATTGTTCACCGCAGAAAGATGCACTCGTGAAACGTAACATAGTTGTTGTAAAACTTCATAACTTAGATAAAACAAGCTCGTATATTGTTGACAAAGCACATATAATACATGTAGCCCCCGACTCACGACTCAGTTGAAACAAGCGATGTGGTGAGTCAGAGAAAAACTTCATACACATGTATGAGAAAAGACACAGAACTCATGTATAGAAAGGACATAGCTGTTCTATGTTCCATGAGTTGCTGACTAGGGCGCCGTCTTTAGTCTTCAGTCGGTAGGCGCATGGCTGAGTAAACTCGGTGATAATGAACGGCCCTTCCCACAACAATAAGACCCACGGAAACACGAATGGGTTCAGGAAAGGGATCCCCCGAATATTGGGTAGCCGTTGTTAAACCAGGTCGAATACTTTATGAAATGGGCGGAGTATCCAAAGCTGTAGCTAGAGTAGCTTTTCCATAGCTGCCAGTATAATACCCATACGAAGTCAATTTCTTTGATTAGAAATATAACCCCCCTAAAAAAAAGTAGTATTGAAAATAAAAAAACCAGGTTCTTCTTTTTCTTTCTGGAAAGACAATATTTCTTTCATCCTTTTGCATTGAAATAACAAATTGAAATCAAAATAATATGATTTAACCTTAGACCCTTTTAAATGTAGCAGATAACAGTGGAGCTCGAAAATTGATATGTATTCGAGTCATAGGAGCTGCTAGTAATCAGCGATATGCTTGTATTGGTGATGTTATTGTTGCTGTAATCAAAGACGCAGTGCCCCAAATGCCTCTAGAAAGATCCGAAGTAATTCGAGCTGTAATTGTATGTACATGTAAAGAGTTCAAATGCGAAGACGGTATAATAATACGCTATGATGACAATGCAGCGGTTATCATCGATCAAAAAGGAAATCCAAAGGGAACTCGCGTTTTTGGCGCGATCGCCGAGGAATTGAGAGAATTGAATTTTACTAAAATAGTTTCATTAGCTCCTGAAGTATTATAAATACTAGTAGACAAGATATAGATCAAATAAAAAATTAGTAGATTGTGTTTCATGTATATGCTTTAGAATCCAAAATGAAAAGAAAAAAGAAAACATGTTGATTATAGAAAAATTAGGAGGAACCTAGAATTAGAGTCTTATGGGCAAGGACACTATTGCTGATTTACTAACCTCTATAAGAAACACGGACATGAATAAAACAGGAACTGTTCGGGTAGTATCTACAAATATTACCGAAAACATTATTAAAATACTTCTACGAGAGGGTTTTATTGAAAGTGTTCAGAAACATCAGGAAGGTAACATATATTTCTTGGTTTCAACTTTGCGACATCAAAAGAGAAAGACTAGAAAGGGAATATATAGAACTAGAACCTTTTTTAAGCGTATCAGCCGACCTAGCTTACGAATTTATGCCAACTATCAAGAAATTCCTACGGTTTTGGGCGGAATGGGAGTTGCTATTCTTTCTACTTCTCAAGGTATAATGACAGATCGAGAAGCTCGACTAAACAGAATTGGGGGAGAAGTCTTATGTTATATATGGTAATCACCCCGCTTGAACTTCCTATTTTTCAAACAAAAATACAATGTTTTCTTATTTGAAAATAAAAAAAGAAAAATAGGAGAAAAAATATGAAAGAAAAGAAAAATGGGGGAGAAAAAAAAACCGAGAGAAGCAAAAATTACTTTCGAGGGCTTAGTTACGGAAGCCCTACCCAACGGAATGTTCCGCGTTCACCTAGAGAATGACACCATCATCCTGGGCTATATTTCCGGAAAGATCTGGTCTAGTTCTATACGAATACTGATGGGGGACAGGGTCAAAATTGAAGTAAGTCGTTATGATTCAAGCAAGGGGCGTATAATTTATAGACTTCCCCATAAGGATTCAAAGCGTACTGAAGACTCAAAGGATACCAAAGATTTGAAGGATACCAAAGATTCAAAGGATTAGGTTTTTCTTTTTTTCTAGGGTAATAAATTCAAAGTTCTAAAATTCAATCAAAGAGACTTATTTTTCCCCAAAGATTAAATTCATAGTTTAAGAAAGGAATACGGAAATATGAAAATAAGAGCTTCCATTCTGTGGGAGCCATGGGCCCCGGGTACCTCACTACAAGCACATGGGCCACTCGGATAGAGGATGGGCCAGATCATGTAATTAGAGATAAGATAGCACCCGGCAGGCTGTGCCTTGTACAATAAGGAAACATAGCCTTAGTCGGATAGGATTCTATCTCTAATAATGAAATCCCTTGGTCGTATCCGACTGGGATCCTTACCATGTACCCCTGTCCCCTAGTATATAAAGGGAGGCAGGGCGCCCCATGAGGACACACCAGATCATTGATTACAAATCCACCTCAGAGGAATAACACCTCAACTGGACGTAAGGTATTACCTCACGACGAGGGCCTGAACCAGTATAAATCTCCCGTGTTCCTCTGCAATCCACCGAATTCCAGGTCGCCGAGTAGCCCCATAGTATTATTGCCGGTGCAAAGCATCGACAGTTGGCGCGCCAGGTAGGGGACCGGCGAATTCTTCATCAACAGATTCGATGGATCCCATCAACGGAGTCAAGGGCGACAGGTTCTCCAATGGAGACATCATCACCTTCGGGAGCCTTGATTTCGTCGCCGATCAACTCGGCAACCTTTCCTTGGCTGAGGCAGATCCGATCTTGCCAGCTGAGGAGCTAGCCGGCGTTGCGCCAGTCGGCCCCAGGGACGTCGCCATCTCCTTCGACGATCTACTACGACAGTCCCTCACATCGCCGGACATCGGGACAACTCTCTCCTTCGGCGTCCGACTCGCGCTAGGCCTTGAGCCAGCGCGGGTTAGGCCGAGAGGGGGAGAGATCGTCAATCTCCCGTACGGATTCGGCGACGCTGTGCATCTACAACCCGCGCAGCAGACCCGACCTCCAGCGATTCAGTTTGGACACGGTCATGCACCGTTTCAGATTGGATCTAGGGAGGTCGGAGTCGTCCTAACTCCGATAAACTACTCGGAGTCCGACACTAAGTCGGATGGTGGTTCGAGCATCAACTTGGACTCCACCTTGGCAAGCTTCCTCCTCCCCCGCGAGATCTTCATGGCTTCAACGCCACCTTCCGAGGTGCGCCGACTGCAAGAGGAGCAGCAAGAGGAGGCGCGCCGACTACAACAACAAGAGGAGGCCAACCGACAAGCTCGCAATGACGGGCTTCGACAGGCTGGGCGAGCCGCCCAGCAGCGAATCCTCCAAACCAAAGTCGGCGACCATGATGTCTTCGTCACGCCACAACAGAACGTCGTGGCCGCCACAACAGAACGTCGTCTCTGCTGGACACGCTCCAGCTTGGGCCGGATCATCAGGCCATACCAACTATCGCCAAGATCAAGGCGATGATTACTGCTGCCGCCTGCCAGCAGCAAGAACAGTCAGGCAACACTCACATACCGACCCATCGAATGGGCTCTCCAATGGCGGAGTCATCTGCATCAGCACGACGACGGGCGGCCGGCTCCACCCGGCAACACGAAGAGTCCCGCCAAACAACACTCGGCAATACCAACTACGACAACCGGCGGCGTCACCAATACGACCGCCGACCCAATCAAGACCTCCGATTGCGATTACAACGCGATCTTCGCCACACCCTAAGGGCCCGGCGCGAAGAACGCGAAGAGGATGAACGCCGCCGACTGGAGGATGAACACGAGCGCTTCGGTCTCCACTACGAGCGGCTACACCGCCAAAACCGAAGCCCAAGTCCTCACGATAATGAAGGCATTCCAGCCTTTACTCGGGAGTTACAGGACGTCCGCTGGCCAGTCGGCTTTAAGCCTACCGGAATCGAAAAGTACGACGGCAAGACCAACCCAGAGTCCTGGCTCACCGTTTACGTCCTAGCAGTTCAAGCTGCTGGGGGCGACAGCAGAGCCATGGCTAACTACCTCCCAGTCGCGTTATCCGACTCGGCGAGGACATGGCTGACAGGCCTCCCAAGGCGGTCGATTGGTTCCTGGGGACAACTCAGGGAGCGGTTCATCGCTAACTTCCAGGGGACCTACGAGAGACCGGTTTCCGAGCACGACCTTTACCAGCTGCATCAGAAAAAGAACGAGTCTCTACGTGAATTCATCAAAAGGTTTTCCAAGAAGCGCAATCAAATCCCAAGCATCAAAGACAAGGTCGTCATCGCCGCCTTCCGCAAGGGAGTAAAAGACGCCCCGCTCATCGCGAAGTTCACTCGGAAGCCACCATCCACTGTCCGGACTCTCTTCGACATGGCCAACAAATACGCCGACTCGGCTGAAGCCGTCGTAGAGGCCTTCGACGAGAAGAAGGAGCCCCGACAAAAAGACAACAGGGCGAAAGCCGACAATGAGCCGCCTCAGAACAAGCCTGGCAGTCGCAAGCGGAAGTCGGACAACGAGGTGGCTAACATGGAGCGCAGTCGATCGCGGCCCCAGCGGAATAACGACTATCAGAAAGTCATGAGTGGGCCTTGCCCCTTTCACCCCAAGGGCCGGCACGCGGCCAAGGACTGCCACATGCTCAAGAAGTTTGCCTCCGAGCAAGCTTCATCGTCTGGCGCCGACAAGGACAAGGACAAGCCAGACTCGGGTCCGGCTGATGATTTCCAGGACCCCCAAGCCGAACTCAACCACATCTTCGGGGGGCCACTCGCGTACGAATCCAAGCGCAAGCAGAAGCTATCAGTGCGGGACATTAACGCGGTCTCCACAACAGATACCCCCCAATACTTGCGCTGGTCAGAGATGGCCATCACCTTCAACCGCGCAGATCACCTAGATCGGGTTTCCCACCCGGGACGATACCCACTCGTCCTGGACCCGGTCGTCAGAAATATCAGGCTGAAGAAAACCCTCATCGACGGAGGCAGTGCGCTCAACATCCTGTTCACCAAGACTTTGGACGAGATGAGAATTCCTCGTTCAGAACTACGGCCGAGCACCGCGCCCTTCCATGGGATAATCCCCGGCTTGTCATCAACCCCACTCGGGCAGATAACCTTGCCGGTGACCTTCGGCACGCGGGACAACTTCCGTACAGAAAACATCTCCTTTGAGGTCGCTGACTTCGAGACCGCGTATCACGCGATACTCGAACGACCGGCCCTCGCCAAATTCATGGCGATACCGCACTACACGTACATGGTGCTGAAGATGCCCGGGCCAGCAGGAGTCCTCTCCCTCCGCAGTGACGCTAAGCAAGCCTTCACCTGCGACAAGGAGAGCTGCGAGCTGGCACAAACACAAGAAGCGGCAGTCGGGCGCGACAGCATCTGGCAAGCCGCTACATCTGAAGTCGATCAAGATCCAGTTCCGGCGAAAAAAGCAGCGAAGTCAGGAATTTCAGCGGACTCTGACACGAAGAAGATCCCCCTAGACCCTTCCGACCCCTCCAAGACTGCCTTAGTCGGGACCGGACTCGACCCCAAATAGGAAGATGCACTCGTCACCTTCCTCCAAGCCAACAAAGATATCTTCGCGTGGAAACCGTCCGACATGCCGGGCGTACCAAGGGAGGTGATCGAGCACGCCCTACACGTAAAGCCAGACGCCAAGCCGGTCAAGCAACGGCTGCGGCGCTTCGCTCAAGACCGCAAGGATGCTATCCGGGAGGAAATCACCAAGCTCCTCGCAGCCGGCTTCATCAAGGAAGTCTACCACCCGGACTGGCTGGCCAACCCAGTCCTGGTCCGGAAGAAAAACGGTAAATGGCGCATGTGCGTCGACTACACCGACCTCAACAAAGCGTGCCCCAAGGACCCATTTGGTCTTCTCAGGATAGATCAGGTGGTTGACTCCACGGCGGGGTGCGACCTACTCAGTTTTCTCGACTGTTACTTGGGATATCATCAAATTAGCTTGAGGGAGCAAGACTGTTTAAAAACATCTTTCATCACGCCATTTGGAGCGTATTGCTATATCACAATGCCGTTCAGTCTGAAAAACGCAGGCGCAACCTACCAAAGGGCTATTCAGCGGTGTCTGCACACTCAGATCGGGCGCAACGTGGAAGCCTACGTCGACGATGTGGTGATCAAGTCCAAGTCCAGAAAAGACCTCATTGCCGACTTGGAAGAAACCTTCCAAAACCTTCGAAGATTCAAGATGAAGTTGAACCCGGACAAGTGCGCCTTCGGGGTGCCGTCTGGGAAGTTACTCGGCTTCATCGTCTCGCACCGCGGCATCGAGGCTAACCCGGAGAAAGTCAACGCCATCAAGAACATGGCGCCCCCGACCAGCCTTAAAGACGTCCAGAAGCTGACAGGTTGCATGGCGGCACTCAGCCGGTTTATCTCCCGACTGGGCGAAAGGGGCATGCCTTTCTTCAAGCTCCTCAAAAAGGCGGACACCTTTCAATGGACTCCGGAAGCCCAGCGAGCCTTCGAAGACTTCAAAGAATTCCTCACATCACCCCCCGTGCTGGCGTCACCCCTGCCCCAGGAACCACTAATGCTTTATCTGGCGGCAACAACACAGGTAGTCAGCACGGTGCTGGTAGTGGAGCGATCCGAATAGGGTCACATTCAGAAAATACAACGGCCAATCTATTTCGTCAGCGAGGTCCTTGCCGATTCCAAAACGAGATACCCGCAGGTCCAGAAGCTGCTATACGGCCTACTCCTCACAGTCCGAAAGCTGGTGCATTACTTTCAAGCACATCAAGTCACGGTGGTCACAGCGTTTCCACTCGGGGATGTCCTTCATAATCGCGAGGCCACCGGCCGGATCGCTAAATGGGCACTCGAGCTGATGGCGTTCGACATCACCTTTCAGCCACGGACAGCTATCAAATCTCAAGCTCTAGCCGACTTCGTGGCCGAGTGGATAGAAGTTCAACTCCCAACACCAACAACAAAGCTAGAGTACTGGACAATGTACTTCGACGGTTCCCTATGGATCGGCGGTGCCGGGGCTGGAGTCATACTGACATCCCCCACTGGTGAAAAGTTGAAGTACGTACTACAAATCCACTTCCCGGCTTCCCACAACGTCGCCGAGTACGAGGCACTTGTTCACGGGCTCCGCATCGCCATATCACTCGGCATACGTCGACTGGTTGTGCGCGGAGACTCCCAACTCGTGGTCAACCAAGTCATGAAAGACTGGACCTGTCTCGACGACACAATGGCGGCATACTGTCAGGAGGTCCGCAAGTTGGAAAACAAGTTCGACGGGCTGGAAATCACACACGTCCTGCGTCAATACAACGACGTGGCAGATGAGCTGGCAAACATGGGATCCAAGCGAGAAGCGGTTCCGACTGGAATCTTTGTCGAGCAACTTATGGAGCCATCAGTCAAGAAGAAACCGGCACAAGAGCAGTCGGGAGGCGAGCCTACCCCGACCACCGACGAAGTGCTGCACATATGTCAAGACTGGAGGGGTCCTGTTCTCAAATTCCTCCTGGACGATGAACTCCCAGAAGATCGCAGTCAAGCCGAGCAGATCAAGCGTCGAAGCAAAAGCTTCCTGCTAGTCGGAGAAGACCTGTATCGAAGGAGCGCATCCGGTGTCCTCATGCGCTGTGTCACCACCGAAGAAGGCAAGCAGATCCTGCATTCAATCCACTCGGGCATATGTGGCAACCACGCTGCATCCAGGACGTTAGTCGGAAAGGCTTACCGGCAGGGATTCTTCTGGCCCACCGCAGTCACAGACGCCAAAGACATCGTTCGCAAGTGCGAGGGTTGCCAGTTCTTCGCAAGACAGACAAATCTCGCCGCCCAGGAACTCCAGACTATCCCTATTTCCTGGACATTCGCAGTATGGGGGCTCGACATGGTCGGGCCATTCAAGAAAGCGCCAGGAGGGTTCACGCATCTATTCGTCGCAGTGGATAAATTCACCAAGTGGATTGAGGCTAAACCCGTTGCAACAATCACAGCGGCACGAGCAAAGGACTTCATCCTGAGTATACTATACCGGTTCGGGGTCCCTAACCGCATCATAACCGACAATGGCACTCAGTTCGCGGCGGGCCTATTCCAAGATTTCTGCGACGACTTCGGCATCAAGATCTGCTATGCATCTGTGGCACACCCGCGGAGCAACGGGCAGGTTGAGCGAGCCAACGGCATGGTCCTACAAGGCATCAAGGCCAGGATATACGACCGACTACAACCATATGCGGGTCGGTGGGTACAAGAACTACCATCCGTTCTCTGGTCTCTCAGAACCACGGTTAGTCGGGCAACGGGGCAATCCCCTTTCTTCCTGGTCTACGGCACCGAGGCCATGCTACCGACGGAGATACAGTTCGGCTCTCCGCGAGTCCGGGCTTACTCCGAGGACGACTCCAACGGCACCCGACTGATCGAATTAGATCAGCTGGAAGAAGCAAGAGACGCCGCAACAATCCAGTCGGCAAGGTATCTTCAAGGCCTGCGTCGCTACCACAATCGCAATGTCCATGGCCGCGCCTTTTTGGTCGGGGATCTCGTTCTAAGGAAAATACAAACCACCAAGGACAGGCACAAACTATCCCCCATCTGGGAAGGGCCGTTCATTATAGCCGAGGTCACGCGGCCAGGCGCCTACCGACTGAAGACCAAAGACGGCGTCCTCATCACCAACTCATGGAATATAGAACAGCTACGTCCTTTCTATACCTGAGTTTTACATTTTCCATGTGTACAATTTTTCCTGACTCACTACGCCGCTTGTTCCAATCGAGTAGTGAGTCGGGGGCTGCATGTATATATGTGTTCTGTCAATAACATACAAGCTTATTTCACCCCGGTTATGAAGCCTTGCCGCGACTGATGCGTTCGCCCGAGTATAGCATCTTACTCCGAACGTTTTTTATCAAGTTCTATCGAATTAACTCGGTGCATCCTACATGGTCGGGCAAAGCTAATGACAACCGAATAATAAGTTTGGCGGCACGACACATATATTTACACATGATCGTATATGAAAGCATATATATACACTGACTACAAAATGTATTGCCTTTACAGACCCAGGTCTCGGGTAATCGCTTCAGCAGTCGGCTTCGCCTGTGAGATCAGCTCCAGCGCTTCCTCGGGCGTCGTCTCCTCGGAAAATCCCTCCCCGATGGCCTCAATGTCCGCCCTCGGGTAGATGGACTTGGTCATTGCTAGGGTCTGGGCCACGCCGGCGGCAACCCGCTCGTCTGAGTACCTTTTTAGGGCACTCGGCGCGTCCTCGAGACGCCCCATTATCTGAGGAATTCTGCTATAGCTGGTCCCCAC
This sequence comes from Oryza meyeriana var. granulata, assembly GCA_003991445.1. Classification (NCBI taxonomy): domain Eukaryota; kingdom Viridiplantae; phylum Streptophyta; class Magnoliopsida; order Poales; family Poaceae; genus Oryza; species Oryza meyeriana. Next base: position 183,598 of record RYFJ01001748.1, on the reverse strand, counting down.
TGGGCGGGGATCTACAAGGTCAAGGAGCCCTTTCACGGACCCGACGAGGGCCTCCCGTGACTCCCTGATTGACCTTATCTCCTCCGTGTAGAACCGGTACTGGGCCTGGACGTTGGCTCTCATGCCTGCCCAGATCGGCCGGCAAGTAAGCTTGTCAGATTCGGCTACACACAGGGTGACTAATGTATTGGCTGAGATCACAGTCGGGTTGAGGACTTACTTTCGTAGTCGGCCTCCCACCCGGCCACGGTCTTCTCCAGTTCGGCCTTCTCCTTACCGAGCTTGACGACGGCCTTCTCCAACTCGGACTTCTCCCGGTCAAGCTCGGTGTTGGCCTTTGTCAGGTCGGCCTTGACCCTTTCAAGCTCGGCCTTGGCTTCTTCGGCCTCCTTCAGCTGCGACTCCCTCTCCGCTCGGGTCTTTAACTCCGCCTCGAGGTCTGCACCACAGATTAGCCAAGAGCTCAATCGTGCAGTCATGACACCACCGAGCAGTCGGGATCGACATAGCTGGATGAATACATCAACGGTCCAGTCGGGAAGATATGCTCGAGGATTTTACCTCTGATCTTCTCGGCTAAGGTCCATGTCTCTGCCCTGAGCTGATCAGCGCCGCTCTTCAGCCAGGCCTCCCTCCTCGTGTGACACGCCTCCATCTCGGCCTTCAATGCCCGGAGTTGTTGCAATTCCGTGAGGTGGGGAGCCATCTCGACCAGGATCTCCGTCATCGCCTCGTTGCGGTCAACGAGCTTCTGCTCGGGACGAGGAACAAACCGACGACAGAGTCAAACATCAAAGACAAGAAGATTGCTGGAGCTTCACTACAAGAATCATACCGCGACCCCCTGGGACCCGCTGATGGCGGCACGAAGCAGGCTCTCGCGTTCTCTCCTTGCGACGACTTCATCGAGCCTGAAGCTTTTCATAGTGCCGTCGCGAGTGGTCCACGTGAAGGTCCGGGGCATCACACGTGGGGGAGCTTCGATCTGAGGCAAATGTGGGATCTCCGGCGGCGGCGGCGGCGGCAACGGCGACGATGGCGATGACGATAACCATGATGGCGACGGGGTCCTGGCCTCGGCACCGCCTTCCCCTACAACATCGGGGACCGGCTCGGGGGTTCCGTCCCCCGCTTCCGCGACGTACGGTGCCTCGGGGGCCGGGGCCTCAGTTTCAACAGCCACCTCTTGGTCGAGTGGCGGTAGTGGCCCTGTAGTCGGAGCCACCTCGGTCTCAGTGACCGGGCTGGCCGCCGGCTCAGCAGGTGTGTTCGCTGCCGCTGGCTCGGCTGGGGCGGACTCATCAAGTGGAGCAGATGGGTCAACCTTTTTGAGGTCGATATCGGCCCGCTTCCTGCACAACGAAGCAAGACATCAGGACTGTATTTTAACATACAACGACTACAGAAGGCTCGGAGTAGCGCACCTCTTGGAGAACTTCAGCTTCCTGCCAGCCTGCCCGCTCCCCGGCGAAGCGCTAGCATCGGCACTCGCCCCGGTCGGTGTCATCGATGGCAGAGGCATACCGGCCTGAGTCGGCCTCGACTCTGGTATGGTTGGTTCGGGTTCCTTCGCCCCAATCGGCCTCTGCTCTGGTTGGCCCCTTGGCGGCGCTGTTGTTGAGTACGACAACGTCGAGCCCAAGCCTGCTGATCTCAGCCTGGGACTCGACCGCGTGGGCGTTGTGGCAGCGGTGTCCTTTATCTTCAAGCTGCCACTCACGGCGCGCGCTGTCATGGCCCCCTCGCCCCGATATAAAATCGGCTTCTTCCCCGCTCTCTTGGAGTCGGGTTGGGCATCAGAGGGACTCCTCGGCCTCTTCCTCGACGCGACCGCAGACAATGGACGAGAGTCTTCATCAAATTCCTCATGCCACTACAAGCAAGTCGACAAGATACCATCACGCAAGGTTGAACAGTCACCGTTCCACAGGCGTTCACCACAGAAGAAGGTAGAAGGTTACCTTGGTCCGCGGCCGGATGAAGCTATAGGCGGCAACTCGGTGGTTATCATCTTCGGTGGCAACGACCCCTTCAGAGAAGTAGCCAAACAAGGTATCGGTCACTGCCCCCTTGTCCGCCGTCTCGCTGCTCACCCGGTCGGGATCGTGTTTACCTTTGAAGGCCCAGCCGAAAGCGCTTCTCAACTTCAGCGGCTGGACGTGCCTCGTCAGGAAACGACGAGCCACCCAGGGCCCCGTCAAGCCGGCCCTCTTGAGGTCATCTATCTTCGTCAGCAATATATGTGCTTGGCCCAGTTCTTCAAAGGTTGGCTCCGAAGACCAGCTTGGCAACACCGCCGGCGGCATACCAGTAAACGGGCGCAAGGAAGGAGCTAGATCGGCGCAGTAAAACCACTCCTTGTGCCAGCCCTTCAGAGAAGATTTCAAGGGCAAATCGATATATGTTTTCTTCCCATCACTCCTTAGTTGAAGACCGGCCCCCCCAATCACACTGATATTACTCTTGGAAGGCTGGGGCTTGACATGGAACAAGTGTCGGAAGAGGATGAAATGGGGCTCAACACCCAGAAAGCACTCGCAAAGAGTAACGAATATGGAGATCTGAAGGATTGTGTTGGGATTTAAATGCACCAACTCTAGCCCGTAGAAATCAAGGATGCGGCGGAAGAAATCAGACGACGGAAGACACAAGCCCCGATCAAAGAAAGAGGCGAAAACTACCGTTTCACCAGGCCGGGGGTTGGGGCTCGATTCATCCCTCGCCGACCGCCAACGGATCACTTCTTGGCTGGGCAACTTCAGCTCGCTCTCCAGCCGTCTCAGCTTCACCGAGCCGCAATCCGAGATCGGCCAAGAATTCCCTGGCGCACCCGCAAGATTCGTCGCCTTCGGCATGACTGGAGGTGTTGAGGTTTGGGGGAAAGCAAATCGGGGGCTTGGAATAAACGAAGAGGATTGAAATCGCCCGAGTCCGGGTGGGGAACGGCTGCTGCTAACCCTAGCCGGGCGGGAGGCGAAAAGCTAGGCGCGAAGGTGGAAGACGAAGAGATTGGCTGCTTTGGGGAAGACGATGGAATCTTTTTCTCTCTCCCCATCCTTTTATAGCCTGAACCGACTAGATGGGCCCAGGCCTGCACAGTTGGTATTGGGCCGACAAGACATGAGTTCCTACAGTAGCATGCTCCATGTGGGCCGCCCGCAGGCTGAGTTGAAATTATAGCGCTGGTGCTACCCATAGGAATCGATGAGGTAAACAGATATGCTTCATGAAAGCCTCACTGCTAAACATATATGTTTGGGTATCTGTTTTATCCACCAGGTCTCAAGGATATATCCTTACAAGGATCACAAGCTGGTCTTCATTAAAATTGGGGATGCAGGTATCTTTCTCGAGAACACCTGACCACGTAATGGATTTATTTTCATAAAGTGGTACTCGGCCTACATGCATGGCCATCAGTTGCCATGAGCAACATTATTCCAGCCGACATGACGCTGAAGAGTCTAACTTTCGAGTAGTGCACTTCTCGGGAGAGACTATAAATATCTATTCCCGCTGACATGATGCGGAAGAGTCTAGCTTTTGAGTGGGACGCCACTCGGAAAAGACTATAAACTCATATTCCGACTGACATAAAGTCGAAGAGTCCTATATACGAGTAGTCTCCTACTCGGCAAGACTATAAATTATATTCCGGTTGACATGATACCGAAGAGTCTCATATACCAGTAGTAATCTACTCGGGAAAGACTTCCAGGTTAAAAGATCTTTGACTTTATGTTTAATTGTCTTCACAATTAAGCACAAAGTCGGGGGCTACACCTAATAGGTGCGCCTATTCGGCGCACACTATTCATATATTTACATGAAGCCCTTCATAGCCTCGCTGCCAGCTGACATGAAGCAGGACTCGGGAAGACTTACTCGGACAAAGAGTACTCGGGAGCATCGCACTCGGGTAACCTTCACCGTGGAGGATGAGCACTCGGCATCAGCTGTAACTCAACTATGAAGGTCTCAGGGGCTACTGTGGGAGCCATGGGCCCCGGGTACCTCACTACAAGCACATGGGCCACTCGGATAGAGGATGGGCCAGATCATGTAATTAGAGATAAGATAGCACCCGGCAGGCTGTGCCTTGTACAATAAGGAAACATAGCCTTAGTCGGATAGGATTCTATCTCTAATAAGGAAATCCCTTGGTCGTATCCGACTGGGATCCTTACCATGTACCCCTGTCCCCTAGTATATAAAGGGAGGTAGGGCGCCCCATGAGGACACACCAGATCATTGATTACAAATCCACCTCAGAGGAATAACACCTCAACTGGACGTAAGGTATTACCTCACGACGAGGGCCTGAACCAGTATAAATCTCCCGTGTTCCTCTGCAATCCACCGAATTCCAGGTCGCCGAGTAGCCCCATAGTATTATTGCCGGTGCAAAGCATCGACACATTCGTAAAATTTGTACAAAATGTCGACTGATTCGTAGGTGTGGATGAATTAGAGTCATTTGTTCCAATCCGAAGCATAAACAAAGACAGGGGTAATCTTTCGAAAAAAGAACTTGACTTTCTAAAAAGTAAAAAAAGTACCCGCGAAAATGTCCAAATTCCAATAAAAAAATTCAAGTAAAGGATATATTTTACCCTGGAACGGATATCTTTGTATCTTTTTTTTCTTTTTGTTATTTCTAACTCATATTTATGAGATAATAAAATATGACAAAAGCTATACCAAAAATTGGTTCACGTAGGAGAGTACGTACTGGTTTGCATAGGAATACGCATTTTAGTTATGGAAGAGTGCACATAGAATAACAAAAGGAGTTATTCATGTTCAAGCTAGTTTCAACAATACTATTATAACTGTTACAGACCCGCAAGGTCAGGTGGTTTTCTGGTCCTCCATAGGTACTTGTGGATTCAAAAGCTCAAGAAAAGCATCACCCTATGCTGGTCAAAGAACAACTGTAGATGCTATTCGTACAGTGGGTTTGCAACGAGCAGAAGTTATGGTAAAGGGTGTTGGTAGTGGAAGAGATGCTGCATTACGAGCCATTGCTAAAAGTGGTGTATGATTAAGTTGTATATGCGATGTAACACCTATGCCGCATAATGGGTGCCGACTGATGGCAACGGGGTGCCCGATCTTCCGTTAGGTAAAGATAACTATCGATTTGGTGGAGAATCGACACTCAAAATCCGGCTTCTGATCACCAAGACCTGAACCCTGCAATCGCAGCACCACGTCTCCTCTCGTTATCAACCGTGCGCTGCCCGGTTGACCTCGCCACGAAGGCTAATCCCTGCATGCGAATCGAAGAACACAAGCAAGAACAAGAAAGATTGCAACTTAATTGCAGATGAATGATTATACTCTCGAGTTGGGGTCTCACAAACCGATAAACGGCGAAACTGTTCACAGACAGATTAATCTAAGCAAAACCCGACTTAAACAGTGGTGGCTACAGAATATATACGAGTTAGGACGTCCAAGGATGAGGGTTTGCCCTGTGAGGGGCGCACTCCTCATGGGTTTAGCCCACGACACAATTACAAGGCCCACAGCCCAAAATAGACTCAGACTCGAAGAGGTACATGTCTTGTTTTGATGATTCCAGACAGCTTAGGAGGAATTTTGATGTGAAACTAAAACCATATGAAAGCAGACTTCATAAGCTTTCCAACAAGTACTTGTAGGCCCTGTAACTCCTTCTAGATCAAAAGTTATGGCCGTTTGAAATTGATGCTATCTCCCAGCTCGAAACTGAATCGGTCTCAGAAATAGGAGTTTATTTGCACTTGTTGTCTCCACTTCAATATGTGGTGTCTTGAGCTATTCTCCATGGTCTTCTCCCAGGTTCCTAAGAACAATAAAATCATCACAAGAATTAAATAGCATGCCATTCGTAGAAATATTCTCATGTAAGCTTAGGAACGCATTCACCTAGTGATTAAGTTGACGGCCACGTGTGCGAGTAATTGGTCCTTGGATCGGTTGCACATCTTGTTCATCATGAAGAGGTTGTAAGTGTGTATTTAAAGACATGATGTCCTCATCATCCTACCTCTCTTGATTTGGAGTCGTCCTCGACTCAAGGTTATCTTCTTCACCCAAGTAAGGCTTCAAATTAGCAACATTGAAAACATCACTCACACCAGAATCTACAGGCAAATCAATCTTGTATGCATTATCATTTATCTTCGCAAGAACTTTAAAAGGACCAGTAGCTCGAAACATTAATTTTGACTTGCGCAAAGTCGTAAATCTATCCTTTCTTAAGTGTAACCAAACAAGATCACCGGGTTCAAAAATAAGCTCCTTTCTACCTTGACTACCAGCAAGTTTATACTTTGCATTCATACGCTCAATATTTTTCTTAGTAGTCTCATGTAACTTAAGCACAAATTCAGCCCATGTCTTAGCATCAAATTTTACTTTTTCTAAAAAAGGTAAAGGCAATAAGTCAATTGGAGCGCGAGGGTTAAAGTCATATACCACCTGGAATGGGCTCATCTTTGTGGTGGAGTGCAACGAACGGTTATAGGCGAACTCCACATGTGGAAGACATTCTTCCCATATTTTCAGATTATTCTTCAAAACAGCCCGCAACATCGTGGACAAAGTACGATTCACCACCTCCGTTTGTCCATCGGTTTGGGGGTGTCAAGTTGTAGAAAATAGTAACTTCGTCCCCAATTTCCTCCACAACGTCATCCAAAAATGACTCAAGAACTTGGTATCTCGATCTGAAACAATTGTATTGGGCACACCATGTAGACAAACGACATCCCTGAAAAACTTATGACAAGGAATGAAATGGGCCATTTTGGAAAATCTATCAACAATAACAAAAACACTATCCCTCCCCCTCTTTGTCCTAGGCAATTCTAAAACAAAATCCATAGAAATGTCTTCCCAAGGAGCGCTAGGAACGGGTAGAGGCATATAAAGACCATGTGGATTAAGACGGGACTTAGCTTTGTTACAAGTGCTGCATCGTGCAACGTATCGTTCAATGTCACACCGCATTTTTGGCCAAAAGAAGTGAGTAGCTAGCACATCCTCCGTCTTCTTCACTCCAAAATGTCCCATCAATCCACCTCCATATGCTTCCTGCAAAAACAAAAGACGAACAGAGCTTGCAGAAACACATAATTTGTTAGCTCGATATAACAATCCTTCACTCAACACATATTTATTCCAAGTTCTTCCCGCTCGACAGTGATCATAAGCATCTTTAAAATCCAAATCAGTAGCATATAATTCTTTTATTATCTCCAATTCAAAAATTTAATGATCAAGTTGAGATAACATAGTATAGCGCCTAGATAAAGCATCAGCAATCACATTGTCCTTGCCTTTCTTATGCTTAATGATGTATAGAAATGACTCAATAAATTCTACCCATTTAGCATGTCGTTTATTCAATTTAGCTTGACTTCGAATATGTTTCAGTGACTCATGATTAGAATGTATGATAAATTCCTTTGGCCATAGATAATGTTGCCAAGTCTCTAATATTCGAACCAAAGCATACAATTCTTTATCATAGGTTGAATAGTTCAAACTAGGTCCTGACAACTTCTCACTAAAATATGCAACTGGCTTACCTTCTTGAATAAGCACACCTGCAATCCCAATCCCACTTGCATCACATTCAAGCTCAAAAACCTTACCAAAGTCAGGGAGTTGGAGTTGTGGTGCATGAGTCAACTTCTCTTTAAGCAAATTGAAGGCGTCTTCATGTGCTTGTCCCTATTGAAAAGGAACGCTTTTCTTTGTGAGCTCATTCATGGGTGCGGCAATGGTGCTGAAATCTCTCACAAGGCAACGGTAGAATCCAGCTAACCCAAGAAAGCTCCGCACCTGTGTGACCGATGTAGGCATCGGCCAACTCTTGATCGCTTCTATCTTGGTCTCATCAACTTCAATTCCCTGTGGAGTCACAACATAACCAAGAAAAGAAACTCGTTCCGTGCAAAAAGTGAACTTCGCGAGGTTACCGAACAAACGTGCATCTCTCAAAGCATTAAAAACAGCACGTAAATGTTCCTTATGTTCATCTAGAGACTTGCTATAAATAAGTATATCATGAAAGTAAACCACCACAAATCTACCAATGAAAGTACGTAAAACTTTATTCATAAGTCGAATAAACGTACTAGGAGCATTAGTCAAACCAAAAGGCATCACTAACCACTCATACAAACCAAATTTAGTTTTAAACGCGGTCTTCCATTCATCACCCAATTTCATTCTAATTTGGTGTATCCACTACGCAAGTCTACTTTAGAGAACACAATAGAGCCACTCAATTCATCAAGCATATCATCTAACCTAGGAATAGGATGACGATATCTAATAGTTATATTGTTAATGGCTCTACAATCCACACACATGCACCATGATCCATCTTTCTTAGGCACCAAAATAACAGGAACAACATAAGGGCTAAGACTCTCACGTACATACCTTTTTTCAAGCAAGTCTTGCACTTGACGCTGAATCTCCTTAGTCTCTTCGAGATTGGTCCTGTACGGTGCACGGTTTGGCAACGCAGCTCTCGGGATCAAATCAATTTGATGCTCAATTCCTCTCATAGGTGGCAGCCCCGGGGGTATCTCACTTGGAAATACATCAGCAAACTCCTGCAAAAGGTTAGTAATAGTAAGTGGCAAAGAAGGAGGCAAGTCCTCAAGTGTAAAGAAAGTTTCCTTGCAAACCAAAGCATAGCAAATAGATTCATTAACATTTAACTTAGAAATCTCAGATTTAGCAGCTAACATGGAAACTCCTTTCAACTTAAGTGTGTCTTTCCTAGCAGGTGGCTCTTTTTTCTCCTTTTTAGGTGGAAACACATCTTTAGCTACTTGCTGATTTTCAGACTTAGATTTTATTTTAGCACGTGCTATATCATCCTTCAAAATTTCAGCAAGGGTCATTGGTAGCAACTCAATCTTTTTGCCATTATGTGAGAAAGTGTATGTGTTAGTTCTACCACGGTGTAGCACATCTCTATCATATTCCCAAGGTCTACCCTAAAGCAAAGAACATGCTTGCATAGGTACGACATCAAAATTTGCACTATCATGGTAATTTCCAACAGAAAATTGCACTCTCACAACTTTACTCACCTTCAACTTACCACAAGAGTTGAACCATTGGATGGAGTAAGGCCGTGGATGTGGTTGTGTAGGCAAACCTAGCTTGTCAACCAAATCTGAACTAGCAAGGTTGCTACAGCTTTCGCTATCAATGACAACACGGCATGCTCTATTGTGAACCACGAACCTTGATTGGAACAAATTGTGGCGCTGATTTTGCTCCGCCTTCTCCATTTGAGCACTTAGCACCCATTGTGCTACAATGCTCAAGTACTTGCTTGAATCTTCTGCACCTATGTGCTCCACTTCCTCAACGCTCTCGTCTTCATCACCTGCATTGTTAGTGCCATGTGCTAATTCATCATCCACATCACTAGCACTAGTGTACTCACCATCATTTGTAGCAATGAGGACTCTCCGGTTCGGACAATCACGTTGCACATGCCCCATCCCTTTGCACTTGAAGCACTGGATATCTCTTGTTCGCCCCGTGGAAGCAACCGATGATGCACTTTTTGCGGGTACCTGCGAACGAACAGATTTACTCACCTCAGTAGCATGGGATGTTGGCACCGATGCCTCTGATCACGCCCGATTGGTGGAGGGTGTAGCAGTCCGGCCAGTGGTGGAGGTACTTTTTTCGGACCCAAAGGGAGGCCTCGATGTAGACGTGCTTCCCCAATTGTTCCTTCTCAATGGCTGCCTTCCCTGCAATGCCTGTTCAGCTAATATAGCTAGATGGAATAATCGGTTAAGAGAATTGTATTCTTTATATTGAATAATGTCCTGAATGTCACGTCTCAACCCCCCATAAAATTGAGCCATCTTATCCTCCTCATCCTCCTCTACCTCACAACGCAACATTCCTATTTGTAGCTCCTGAAAGTAATCTTCTATAGATTTTTCTCCTTGGTCTAAGCGTTGCAACTTATTTCTCAAATCACGTTTGAAGGAAGGAGGAATAAACCTACTCCGCATTGCTCGCTTCAACCTTGCCCATGTGTCAGGTTCTAAGCCAGTTTTAACTAGTTCATTCCACCAGATAATAGCAAAGTCCTTGAACTCACTAGTTGCTTGCCTAACCCTATGAACTTCAAGAACTAAATGGGAATTAAATTTCTGCTCTACGGTCATCTCCCAATCCAAATAAGCTTCAGGGTCATATTTTCCAGAAAATGAAGGCAAGGTAAATTTAACTTTAGCAAAAGGATCATTGTTACCTCGCCCTTGGTGGTGGTTACCTCCCATACCTCCCATACCTCGCTGGTTGAATCGCAGCCGTTGTCATAGGCGCTCTTCACGAAGTGCATCACGTGCGTCGCTATTGTCAGCTTCCTCTTCTTCATTATCTCCATCATTGCCAACAAGTGGTGGTGTTGGCTGACGGTTTGCTGCCAATTGCTCGACGTGGTTAGTGAGGGTGGTAATGCTCCCCATGATAGCCTGGAGGTCTTCCCGCATAGCATTCACAGCAGCTACATTCTCCTCAATCTTCTGATCCAGCTTAACGATCTCCTCTTTTGAAGCACAATTAGCGAAATCATTCACCTCACCTGCCATGGTTAGTAGAAAATAGGAAACAAACAGCAGAAAAGTATTATCCCTATCAACTACTACTATGCAAGGATAGTGGATACTCGCAAATGGAAGCACCTTACTGAGCTCTTACAAGGTTCTGAGACTAGCGAGCAAGGGATGGTACAACCGGTGGCTGGTTCGTGATACCTTGAGGGCGTGATCCAACGATTGCAAGGGTCGAGACCGTGCTGACTAGAAGTATATATGTGGAGCTTGGGAGACCAAAAATGTTAGTGGCACACAATTCAATAATAGATAGTAATGCTGAAAAAATGTCCCAAGCACTTGTCCAAGTTGCTGGCCTAAACGCGTTCTAACCCAGATGTGATAAACAAGGGAGACAAACAAATGTGAAAGGATAGCAGTAAGGAAATAAGGACAAGGCAAAAACACAGCACAAACAACACACAGATGGCTCCCTGGCGTGTCCTAAGTGCTCCTCTCCTTTTTCTTTTTTTTCTTTTTTTTTCTTCTTCCAAACCTTTTTTTTATTTTTCTTTTATTTTTTAGATATTTTTTCTCAACTAGGAGCACAGGAACGACAACCTCAGGAGGTGGCTGCTCAATCTGATATAAGACGTGGCCTGTGGAAATACATGAGCGTGCTTTAAAATTCGTGCTAGAACTTCAGAGTGCGAAAACCCAATCTTCCGGCCTGAATTTTGCAAAATTGATTTCGACGAACCCAACAAAGTGGGGGCGTAGCGGATGGGAAATTTTTCGTAGATGTCCGTAGACTATTTATTTGCCTGATTCCGACTCTGTATGTGAAAGTTATGGCTGTTTCAAGGAAGGTCCTCCGTATCAGTGTTTTGTGAAGGCTGAATCAGAATCAGGTGATGACACTGGGGGATGATATGGTGGCGGTGGCTACTGGGGAGGTGGATGGAGATGTAGGGTGATCAAGGATGTGATATATGACACTAAAACAGAACACACAAAGACCAACACTTGCACAAGATAGTTAGTATATGGGAAAACTGAGACAATGGTGGTGGTGGCTAGGGTTTGTAGGGGTGCGGTGGATGGATCACGAACTGGACTCACACACAATCTAAGCCAGCAACCAAACTTGACCTAGAACACCAACTCAACACTACGGACTCTAATACAGAATTATGCAAAAGACTAAACGTGGTTGTAGGACAGGAAAAACCTACGACTACCAATTTTGTTTTTGTGGCTTTTTCTGGACTCTAGGTATAGAAACAAAAATTGAAACAGGACGAAACAGAATAATACCTAGCGGGCAACCTTCACTCTGATACCACTTGATGGCAATGGGGTGCCCGATCTTCTATTAGGTAAAGATAACTATCGATTTGGTGGAGAATCGACACTCACAATCCGGCTTCTGATCACCAAGACCCGAACCCTGCAATCGCAACACCACGTCTCCTCTTGTTATCAACCGTGCGCTGCCCGGTTGACCTCGCCACGAAGGCTAATCCCTGCATGCGAATCAAAGAACACAAGCAAGAACAAGAAAGATTGCAACTCAATTGCAGATGAATAATTATACTCTCGAGTTGGGGTCTCACAAACCGATAAACGGCGAAACTGTTCACAGACAGATTAATCTAAGCAAAACCCGACTTAAACAGCGGCGGCTACGGAATATATATGAGTTAGGACGTCCTAGGATGAGGGTTTGCCCTGTGAGGGGCACACTCCTTATGGGTTTAGCCCACGACACAATTACAAGGCCCAAAGCCCAAAACAGACTCGGACTGGAAGAGGTACATGTATTGTTTTGACGATTCCAGATAGCTCAGGAGGAATTTTGATTTGAAACTAAAACCATCTGAAAGTAGACTTCATAAGCTTTCCAACAAGTACTTGTAGGCCCTGTAACTCCTTCTGGATCAAAAGTTATGGCCGTTTGAAATTGACGTTGTCTCCTAGCCCGAAACTAAATCGGTCTCAGAAGTAGGAGTTTACTTGCACTTGTTGTCTCCACTTCAATATGTGGTGTCTTGAGCTATTCTCCATGGTCTTCTCCCAGGTTCCTAAGAACAATAAAATCATCACAAGAATTAAATAGCATGCCATTCGTAGAAATATTCTCATGTAAGCTTAGGAACGCATTCACCTGGCAATTAAGTTGACGGCCACGTGTGCGAGTAATTGGTCCTTGGATCGGTTGCACATCTTGTTCATCATGAAGAGGTTGTAAGTGTGTATCTAAAGACATGATGTCCTCATCACCGACCTCCTAAAAAATGATGTTTGTAAAAGAATTAAACCCCCTTTCAAGAGAAATAAACGATTCAATGATCAAATAATAATACTAGTCTATATGGTTCGAGAGGAGGTAGCAGGGTCCACTCAAACACTACAGGGGAAGTGTGTTGAATCAAGAGTAGATAGTAAGCGTCTTTATTATGGTCATTTCATTTTGTCCCCGCTTAGAAATGGTCAAGCGGATACCGTTGGTATTGTCCTGCGAAGAGCTTTACTTGGAAAAATAGAAGGAACATGTATCACACATGCAAAATTTGGGAGCATGCCACACGAATATTCTACAATAGCAGGTATTGAAGAATCGGTACAAGAAATTTTACTAAATTTGAAAGAAATTGTATTGAGAAGTAATCTCTATGGAGTTAGAGATGCATCAATTTGTATCAAAGGCCCTAGATACATAACTGCTCAAGATATTATCTTACCACCTTCCGTAGAAATCGTTGATATGGCACAACCTATAGCTAACTTGACAGAACCCATGGATTTCCGTATTGAGTTACGGATCAAGAGAGATTGTGGATATCACACGGAAGTCAGAAAGAATGCTCAAGATGGAAGTTATCCTATAGATGTTGTATCCATGCCTGTTCGAAATGTGAATTATAGTATTTTTTTCTTGTGGGAATGGAAATGCAAAATATGAGATACTTTTTCTAGAAATATGGACCAATGGAAGTTTAACCCCTAAGGAAGTGCTTTATGAGGCTTCTCGTAACTTGATTGATTTATTTCTTCCTTTTCTTCACACGGAGGAAGAGGGTACTCGTTTCCAAGAAAATAAAAACAGGTTTACTTCACTCCTTTTAAGCTTTGAAAAAAGATTAACTAATCTAAAGAAAAACAAAAAAAGAATTCCATTGAATTGTATTTTTATCGATCAATTAGAATTGCCTTCTAGAACATATAATTGTCTCAAAAGGGCCAATATCCATACACTATTGAACCTTTTGAGTAAGACGGAAGAGGATCTTATGAGAATTGACAGTTTTCGTATGCAAGATGGAAAACAGATATGGGACACTTTAGAGAAGTATCTCCCAATGGATTTACCTAAGAATAAGTTATAGTTTTAAATCCATTGCAATTGTTTCCTCTTCTTCTTTTTCAAATTAGAATAAAAAGAAAAAAGAAAACATTTTTTCATCTTTGGGACAATCTATATTTTCACGAAATGGATCATAATAAAATAGCTTATCGGTATCTAGGGAAGATTCACTTGGAAGTAACTATTTCCTAGATACCTATGCATGGTACTTCATGATTGAATGAATCAAACAGAAAAATACCTAAAACAGACCTAAAGTTAAGGATTTTTCAATAGGTAATGTTGCTCCAATACCTAACCAAAGAGCTACTGCAGTACCGATTAAAAAAATGGTTGTAGCTACTGGGCGACGAAATGGATTTTGGAATTTATTGACATTCTCTAGAAAAGGTACTGTCAATAAGACCGTCAGCACAGAAACCATTAAGAGAATGCCCAATAACTTATTAGGTACTGTACGGAGTATTTGAAACATGGGAAAGAAGTACCACTCAGGTAATATTTCCAGAGGAGTTGCGAACGGATCTGCTGGTTCACCAATCATTGACGGCTCGAGAACCGCTAAACCTACATTACATGCAATAGTACCTAGAATTACTACTGGAAAAATATATAAAAGATCGTTGGGCCACACGGGTTCCCCGTAATAATTATGTCCCATCCCTTTAGCTAATTTTGCTCTTAATACAGGATCATTTAAGTCAGGTTTCTTTGTTCTTGGGATAGGTGAATTCTTTAAGATCCAGCTCCCAAAGGAACCGGACATGAGAATTTTTCCTCATCCGGCTCGAGCAAGAATGAAAGACATAAGACCGTAGAAGATCCATATAGAATAAGGTATATAATGGCTCAATGACTCTAAGTAAAAAAAGCTTTATCAGATTCTATTTTCCGAAGTTGCACCTGCAACTACTCATTGAAAAGAATCCTAATCTTATGGTGTGGAGGCCATGGGCCCCAGATACCTCATCACAAGCATATGGGCCACTCGGACAGAGGATAGGCTGAGACTTGTAATTAGAGATATAGTAGCACCCGGTAGACTTTGCCTTGTACAAAAAGAAATATGCAGTCTTAATTGGGTAAGATGTATCTCTAAGAAGGAAATCCCTTGGCCGTGTCCGGCTGGGATTCCTACCTTGTACCCCTGTCCCCCGGTATATAAGGGGAGGCAGGGCGCCCCATGAGGGCAGATCATCAAGAGTTCGTCAGAACCACCACTATAATCCTCAAAGGAATACATCTCAACTGGACGTAGGGTATTACCTCTCATCGAGGGCTTGAACTAGTATAAAATTTCTCCGTGTTCCTTTTCAATCCATCGAGTTTCCATCCGCTGCGTAGCCCCATAATCATATTGCCGGTGTAAAACATCGACAGTTGGCACGCCAGGTAGGGGCCTTGGCAAAATCAACATCCACAATCTCGATGGATCCAATAAGCGGAGTCGATGGCGACAAATTCTCCCCTGGGGACATAATAACCTTCGGAAGCCTCGATTTTTTCGCCGACCAGATCGGCAATCTCACCTTGGCCGAAGCAGAGCCAACTCAACCGGCCAAGGAACCAGCCGACTCGGTGCCAGTCGGCCAACAAGACACCGCAGCCACCATCATCAACCTGCTACGGCGATCTTCCACTTCGCCGAGCCTTGGGACAACTCTCTCTTTCGACGTCCGACTCATGCTAGGCGTTGAGCCAGCCCGGGTCGGGCTAGGAAGGGGAGATCGTCAATCTCCCACACGGGCTTGGTAACACCACAGATCTACATCTCATGTGGCAGACCCGATCCCTCACGGTTCAGTTTGGACATGGCTCAAAGCCGCTCCAGATTGGATACAGGGAGGTCGGAGTCGTTCTCACTCTGATAAATTAATCGGATTCCGACTCCAAGTCGGACAACGGTTTGAACACTAGTTTGAACTCCAGTCTGGCAAGTTTTCTCCTGCCCCGCGAGATCTTCATGGCTTCAACACCACCACCGGAGGTGCGCCGACTACAAGAGGAGCAGCAGGAGGAGGCACATCGACTACGGCAACAAGAAGAGGCCGATCGTGAGGCCCGCAACGACGGGCTACGCAGGGCTAGGCAAACCGCTCAGCAATAGATTCTCCAGACCTAAGTCGGCGACCACGACGTCTTCGTCACGCCACAATAGAATGTCGTGGCCGCTGCAACTCTGCTGGACACGCTCCAGCTCGGGCCTGATCACTAGGCCACCCCGACTATCACCAAGATCAAGGCGATGATCACAGCAGCCGCCTGTCAGCAGCAACAGCAGTCGGGCGACACACTTGTACCGACCAATCGGTCGGGTTCTTTGGTAGCAGGCTCATCTACATCAGCTCGATGCCGGGTGGCTACCTCAAGTCGGCCACACGAAGAGTCGCGCCAAACGTCACTCGGTGACACCAACAACAATAATCGGCGGCGTCACCAGTACGATCACCGGTCCAACCAAGACCTCCGAGTTCGTCTACAACGCGACCTCCGATACAACATCAATGCCCGGTGCCACCAACGCGAAGAGGACGAGCGCCGCCGACTGGAGGATGAGAACGAGCGTTTCGGTCTTCACCACGAGCGGTTTAACCACCGCGGTTGGAGCTGGAGCCCTCATGAAGACGAAGGCATTCCAGCTTTCACCCACGAGCTACAGGAAGTCGACTGGCCGTCGGGCTTCAAGTTTACGGGGATCAAGAAATACGATAGCAAAACCAACCCCGAGTCCTGGCTCACCGTATACACCCTGGCAATTCGAGCTGCCGGAGGCGACCACAAAGCCATGGCTAACTACCTTCCAATCGCACTAGCCGATTCGGCGAGGACAAGGCTAACAGGGCTCTCGAGGCGGTCGATCAGTTCCTGGGGAGAACTCAGGGAGCGGTTCATCGCCAACTTTCAAGGGACCTACGAGAGGCCATCTTCTGAGCATGATTTATACCAACTACACTAGAAGAAGAATGAGTCTCTACGCGAATTTTTCAAAAGGTTCTCCGAGAAGCGCAACCAGATCCCAATGATCAAGGATGAGGCTGTCATCGCCGCCTTCCGCAAGGGAGTAAAGGATGCCCCGTTCATCGTGAAGTTCACTCGAAAGCCACCATCCTCCGTCCGGGCTCTCTTTGACATGGCAAACAAATACGCCGACTCGGTTGAAGCAGTCGTAGAGTCCCTCGACGAGAAGAAGGAGCCCCGGCAGAAGGACTAGAAGGCGAAAGCCGACAATGAGCCATCACAAAATAAGACCGGCAACCGCAAGCGGAAGTCGGACAACGAGGTGGCCAACACGGAGCAAACTCGGTCGCGGCCCCAACGCAGCAACGACTACCAGAAAGTCATGAATGGGCCTTGCCCCTTCCACCCCAAAGGCAAGCATGTGGCCAAAGACTGCTTCATGCTCAAGAAGTTTGCTTCCGAGCAGGCTTCATCATCTGGCACCAACAAGGACAAAGACAAGCTGGATCAAGGCCCGGCTAACGATTTTCAAGATCCCCAGGCCGAGCTCAACGACATCTTCAGAGGGCTGTCTGCGTACGAGTCCAAGCGGAAGTAGAAGCTCACAGCACGCGACGTCAACTCAATCTCTACTGCAGATACCCCCTAGTTTTGCGCTGATCAGAGACGCCCATCACATTCACCCGCGCAGATCACCTAGATCAGGTTTCACACCCAGGACGTTACCCACTCGTCCTAGACCTAGTCGTCAAAAACATCAAGTTGAAGAAGGTCCTCATAGACGGAGGCAGCGCGCTCAATATCCTCTTTGCGAAGACTCTAGATGAGATGAAGATTCCTCGTTCAGATCTGCGGCCGAGTACGGCACCCTTCCATGGGATAATTCCCGGCCTGTCTTCAACACCACTCGGGCAGATCACCTTGCCAGTCACCTTCGGCACACGGGATAACTTTCACACGGAAAACATCTGCTTTGAGGTCACTGACTTCGAGACCGCGTACCACGCGATACTCGGACGACTGGCGCCCACCAGGTTCATGGTGATACCACACTATACATACATGGTGCTTAAGATGCCCGGGCCAGCAGGAGTCCTCTCCCTCCGCAGCGACGTTAAGCAAGCCTTCACCTGCGACAAGGAGAGCTACGAGTTAGCTCAATCCCAAGAAGTGGCAGTCAGACGCAACAGCATTTGGCAAGCCATCACAACTGAGGTCGAGGAAGATCAAGTTCCGGCGAAAAAAGCAGTAAAGTCAGGAATTTCAGCCGACTCTGATACGAAGAAGATCCCCGTGGACCCTTCCGACCCCTCCAAGACTACTCTAGTCGGGACCGGACTCGACCCCAAATGGGAAAACGCGCTCGTCACCTTCCTCCAAGCCAACAAGGATATCTTTGCGTGGAAACCGTCTGACATGCTGGGCGTTGTCGATGTTTTACACCGGCAATATGAATATCGGGCTACTCGGTGGATTGCAAAGGAACACGGAGAGATTATATACTGGTTCAGGCCCTCGATGCGAGGTAATACGCTACGTCCAGTTGAGATGTATTCCTTTGAGGATTATGGTGGTGGTTCTGATGAACTCTTGATGATCTGCCCTCATGGGGTGCCCTGCCTCCCCTTATATACCGGGGGACAGGGGTACAAGGTAGGAATCCCAGCCAGACACGGCCAAGGGATTTCCTTCTTAGAGATACATCTTACCCGACTAGGACTGTATATTCCTTTTTGTACAAGGCAAAGTTTGTCGGGTGCTACTATATCTCTAATTACATGTCTCGGGCCATCCTCTGTCCGAGTGGCCCATATGCTTGTGATGAGGTACCCGGGGTCCATGGTCTCCACAGTAGCCCCTGAGACCTTCATAGTTGAGTCACAGCTGATGCTGAGTGCTCATCCTCCACGGTGAAGATTGCCCGAGTGCATTGCTCCCGAGTACTCTTTGTCTGAGTGCGTCTTCTTCCCGAGTCCTACTTCATGTCAACTGGCAGCGAGGCTATGAAGGGCTTCATATAGATGTATGAATAATGTGCACCAAATAGGCGCACCTATTAGGTGTAGCCCCCGACTTTGTGCTTAATTATGAAAACAATTAAACATAAAGTCAAAGATCTTTAACCTTATAGTCTTTCCCGAGTAGTATACTACTAGTATATGAGACTGTTCGGTATCATGTCAACCGGAATATAATTTATAGTCTTGCCGAGTAGCATGTCAACCGGACAGCTCTCTCTGTTGGTGTTCGGCCCGAGCTAGGCCTAGAGTCAACTCAGGTCGGGCAAGGAAGAAGGGAGACCCTCAATTTCCTACTCGGATTTGGCGACGCCGCACGTCTACACCCCACGCGGCACTCCCGATCTCCTACGCTTCAGTTCGGACATGGCCCTGAGCCGTTCCAGATTGGATCTAGGGTGATCGGGGCAATTCTCACTCCGCTCAACTATGCGGATTCCGACTCCTAGTCGAATAACAGTTCGAACTCTAGTTCGGACACCAGTTCAGCGGGTCTCCTCATCCCCCGCGAAATCTTCATGGCATCAACGCCCCCACAGGAGGTTCGCCAAGCACAAGAGGAACAACAAGAGGAGGCCCGCCAACTACGACAACAAGAGGAGGCCCGTTGACTACGACAACAGGAGGAAGCCAACTGCGAGGCTCGCAATGATAGGCTCCGCCAGGCTGGGCGAGTCGCCCAGCAGCAGATCCTCCAAACCAAAGTCGGCAACCACAACGTCTTCGTCACACCACAACAGAACGTCATGGCCGCCGCAACCCTACTGGACATGCTCCAGCTCAGGCCTAATCACTAGGCCACCCCGACTATCGCCAAGATCAAGGTGATGATCACAGCTGCCGCCTGTCAGCAGCAACAGCAGTCGGGTGACACAGTTATACCGACCAATCGGTCGGGTTCTCCGGTGGCAAGATCATCTGCGTCAACGTGACACTGGGCGGCCGGCTCTAGTCGGCCACGCGAGGAGTCCTAACAAACCTCACTCAGTGGTACCCACAACAACAACCGGCGGCGTCACCAGTACGACCGTTGACCCAATCAGGACCTCCGACTACAACTACAACGCAACCTTCGCCACACCATAAACGCTCAGCGTGAAGAACGCGAAGAAGATGAGCGCCGCCGACTGGAGGATGAAAATAAGCACTTCGGCTTCCACCACGAGCGGTTATGCCGCCAAAGTCAGAGCCGGAGCCCACATGAAGATGAGGGCATTCAAGCCTTCACCCACGATCTCCAGGACATCGACTGGCCGTTGGGCTTCAAGCCTACGGGTATCGAGAAATATGACGGCAAAACCAACCCGGAGTCCTGGCTTACCGTCTACACCCTGGCGATTCGTGCAGCCGGGGATGATCATAAAGCCGTGGCTAACTACCTCCCAGTTGCTCTAGCCGACTCAACGAGGACATGGCTATCAGGTCTCCCGAGGCGGTTGATCGGTTCCTGGGGACAACTTAGGGAGCGGTTCATCGCTAATTTCCAGGGGACCTATGAGAGGCCGTCTTCGGAGCACGATCTTTATTAGCTGCACCAGAAGAAGAACGAGTCTCTGCGCGAATTCATCAAGAGGTTTTTCGAGAAGCTCAATCAAATTCCAACCATCAAAGACGAGGCTGTCATCGCTGCCTTCCGCAAGGGAGTAAAGAACACCCCATTCATCGTGAAGTTCACTCGGAAGCCACCATTCATAGTCCAGTCTCTCTTTGACATGGACAACAAATACGCCGACTTGGCTGAAGCGGTCGCCGAGGCCCTCAACGAGAAGAAGGAGTCCCGACAAAAAGATTAGAAGGCGAAAGCCGACAACGAGCCGTCTCAAAACAAGTCCGGTAGCCGCAAGCGGAAGTTGGACAACGAGGTGGCCAGCATGGAGCGTACTCGGTCGCGGCCCCAACGGAACAACGACTACCAGAAAGTCATGAGTGGGCCATGCCCCTTCCATCCCAAGGGCAAGCACGCGGCTAAAGACTGCTACATGCTCAAGCAGTTTGCCTCCGAGCAGGCTTCATCCTCAGGCATCGACAAGGACAAGGACAAGCCAGACTCAGGCCCGTCCCACGACTTTCAAGATCCCCAGGCCGAGCTCAATCATATTTTTGGAGGGCCGCTCGTGTATGAGTCCAAGCGCAAACAGAAGCTATCAGCGCGCGACATCAACATGGTCTCTACGACGAACACCCCCTAGTACCTGCACTGGTCAGAGATGGCCATTACTTTCAACCGCGCAGATCACCCAGATCGGGTTTCACACCTAGGACGCTATCCACTCGTCCTGGACCCAGTCGTCAGAAATATCAGGCTGAAGAAAACCCTCATCGACGGAGGCAGCGCACTCAACATCTTATTCGCCAAGACTTTGGACGAGATGATGATTCCTCGTTTAGAATTACGGCCGAGCACTGCGCCCTTCGACGGGATAATTCCTGGCCTATCATCAACTCCAGTCGGGCAGATCACATTGCCAGTAACCTTCAGCACGCGGGATAACTTCCGCACAGAAAATGTCTGCTTCGAGGTTGCCAAATTTATGGCGATACCGCACTATACATATATGGTGCTCAAGATGCCTAGGCCAGCAGGAGTCCTCTCCCTCCGCAGTGACGTTAAGCAAGCTTTCACCTGCGACAAGGAGAGTTGCGAACTGGCTCAATCACAAAAGGCGGTAGTCAGGCGCAACAGCATCCGGCAAGCCGCCACATCCGAAGTCGAGCAAGATCAAGTTCCGGCAAAAAAAGCGGCGAAGTCAGGAATTTCAGTGGACTCTGACACGAAGAAGATCCCCTGGACCCTTCTGACCCCTCTAAGACTGCTCTAGTCGGGATCGGACTCGACCCCAAATAGGAAGACGCGCTCGTCACCTTCCTACAAGTCAATAAGGTTATCTTTGCATGGAAACCGTCCAACATGCCGGGCGTACCAAGGGAGGTGATCGAGCACACCCTAAATGTGAAGACAGACGCCAAGCCAGTCAAGCAACGGCTGCGGCGCTTCGCTCAGGACTGCAAGGATGCTATTCGGGAGGAGATTACCAAGCTCCTTGCAGCCGGGTTCATCAAGGAGGTCTATCACCCGGATTGGCTGGCCAACCCAGTTCTGGTCCGGAAGAAAAACAGTAAATGGCGCATGTGTGTCGACTACACCGATCTCAACAAGGCGTGCCCCAAGGACCCATTTGGTCTTCCCAGGATAGATCAGGTGGTAGATTCCATGGCCGGGTGCGACCTACTCAGCTTTCTCGATTGCTACTCGGGATACCATCAAATCAGCCTGAGGGAGGAAGATATCTTTCATCACGCCGTTTGGAGCGTACTACTACATCACAATGCCGTTCGGTTTGAAAAATGCTGGTGCAACCTATCAACGGGCAATTCAGCGGTGCCTGCACACTCAGATCGGGTGCAACGTCGAAGCCTACATCGACGACATGGTGATCAAGACCAAGTCCAAAGAAGACCTCATCGCTGATCTAGAAGAAATCTTCCAAAATCATCGACGATTCAAGATAAAGTTGAACCCGAAAAAATGCTCCTTCAGAGTGCCATCCGGCAAGTTACTCGGCTTCATCATCTCATATCACGGAATCGAGGCAAACCTAGAGAAAGTCCATGCCATCATGAACATGGCACCCCCGACTAACCTCAAAGGCGTCCAAAAGCTGATAGGCTGCATGGCGGCACTCAGCCGATTTATTTCCCGACTGGGCGAACGGCGTATGCCCTTCTTCAAGCTACTCAAAAAGGCGGACAATTTCCAATGGACTCCGGAAGCCCAACAAGCCTTCGAAGACTTCAAACAATTTCTCACATCACCTCCCGTGTTGGCGTCACCCATGCCCCAAGAACCGCTAATGCTATATCTGGCGGCAACTACTCAGGTAGTCAGCACGGTGCTGGTAGTCGAGCGATCCGAATCGAGTCACATTCAAAAAATTCAACGGCCAGTCTATTTTGTCAGCGAGGTCCTTGCCGACTCCAAGACAAGATACCCACAGGTCCAGAAGCTGCTATATGGCCTACTTATCACTGTCCGGAAGCTGGTGCATTATTTCCAAGCACATCAAGTTACGGTGGTTACATCGTTTCCACTCGGGGACGTCCTCCATAACCGTGAGGCCACTAGCCGAATCGCTAAATGGGCGCTCGAGTTGATGGCGTTTGACATTACCTTTCAGCCAAGGACAACTATCCAATCAGAAGCTCTAGCCAACTTCGTGGCCGAGTGGACGGAGGTCCAGATGCCCACATCTACAACAAAGCTAGAGTACTAGACAATGTACTTCGACGGTTCTCTACGGATCGGCGGCGCCAGGGCTGGCGTCATACTGACGTCCCCCACTGGCGAAAAACTCAAGTACGTCCTACAAATCCACTTCACGACTTCCCACAACGTCGCCGAGTACGAGACACTCATCCACGGGCTTCGCATCGCTATATCACTCGGCATTCGCCGACTGGTTGTGCGCGGAGACTCTCAACTAGTGGTAAAACAAGTCATGAAGGACTGGACATGTCTCGACGATACCATGGCGACATACTGTCAGGAGGTCTGCAAGTTGGAAAACAAGTTTGACGGGCTGGAAATAACACATGTCCTGCGCCAATACATCGACGCAGTAGACAAATTGGCAAATATGGGATCCAAGCGAGAGGCGGTCCCGACAGGGATCTTTGTCGAGCAACTTATGGAGCCATCAGTCAAGAAGAAACCGGCACCGGAGCAGTCGGGAGGCAAACCTACCCTGGCAACAAGTGAGGTACTGCACACATGTCAAGACTGGCGGACTCCGGTTATCACATTTCTCCTGGATAACGAACTCCCAAAAGATCGCAGTCAAGCCGAGCAGATCAAGTGTCGAAGCAAAAGTTTTCTACTAGTCAGAGAAGACCTGTACCGAAGGAGTGCATCCGGTGTCCTCATGCGTTGCGTCACCACCGAGGAGGGTAAGCAAATCCTGCAGTCGATCCACTCGGGCATATGTGGCAACCATGCCGCATCCAAGACGTTAGTCGAAAAGGCTTATCGGCAGGGATTTTTCTGGCCCATAGCAGTAACAGACGCAAAAGAAATTGTTCGCAAATGCAAGGGTTGCTAGTTCTACGCAAGACAAACCAATTTCCCAGCCTAGGAACTCCAAACAATACCCATTTCCTGGCCACTTGCAGTATGGGGGCTCAAGACGGTTGGGCCTTTCAAGAAAGCGCCAGGAGGGTTCACACATCTATTCGTCGCGGTGGATAAATTCACCAAGTGGATTGAGGCAAAACCCGTTGCAACTATAACAGCGGCACGAGCAAAGGACTTCATCATGAGTATACTATACCGATTTGGGGTTTCTAACCGCTTCATCACCAACAACGGTACTCAGTTCACAGGCAGCGTATTCCAAGACTTCTACAAAGATTTCGGCATCAAGATCTGCTATGCATCTATGGCACACCCGCAGAGTAACGGGCAGGTCGAACGAGCCAATAGTATGGTCTTAGAAGGCATCAAGGCCAGGATATTTGACCGACTACAACCATATGCGGGCCGGTAGGTACAAGAACTCCCATCCGTTCTCTGGTCTCTCAGAACCACAGTTAGTTGGGCAACAGTGCAATCCCCTTTCTTTCTGGTTTATGGTGCTGAGGCTATACTACCGACAGAGTTACAGTTCGGCTCTCCGCGAGTCCGGGCTTACTTAGAAGACGTCTCAAACAATACCCGATTGGTCGAGCTAGATCAGTTGGAAGAAGCAAGGGACATCGCAATAATCCAGTCGGCAAGGTATCTTCAAGGCCTGCGTCGCTACCACAATCGCAATGTCCGTAGCCGTACCTTTTTGGTCGGGGATCTCGTCTTGAGAAAAATACAAACCACCAAAGACAGGCACAAGTTATCCCCACTTTGGGAAGGGCCGTTCATTATAGCCGAGGTCACACGGCCAGGCGCCTACCGACTGAAGACCGAAGACGGTGTCCTCATCAGCAACTCATGGAATATAGAATAGCTACGTCCTTTCTATACCTGAGTTTTATACTTTCCCATGTGTACAGTTTCTCTGACTCACTACGCCGCTTGTATCAACCGAGTAGTGAGTCGGGGGCTACATGTATTATATGTGTTTTGTCAATAATATACGAGCCTGTCTTACTCCAGTTATGAAGCCTTACTACGACTGTCATGTTTCGCCCAAGTACAGTTTCTTACAGTGAATGATTTTATTATGTTTTCCACAAAAGTTTATGCATACCGACTACATGATATGTTACTCTTATAGACCCAGGTCTCAGGTGATTATCTCAGTAGTCGGCCTCGCCCGGGCTATCAGCTCCAGCGCCTCCTCGGGCATTGTATCCTCGGCAAACCCTTCCCCGATGGCTTCGATGTCTGCCCTCGGGTAGATTGATTTGGTCATCGCCAGGGTCTGGGCCACGCCTGCAATGGCATGCTTATCCGAGTACCTCTTCAGGGCACTCGGCGCATCCTCAAGACGCGCCTCCACTTGGGGGATTCGGCTGCAGCTAGTTCCCACAGGGCGGGGATCCATCAGATCAAGGAACCCTTTCACGGACCCGACGAGGGCCTCCCTTGACTCCCTGATAACCCTTATCTCCTCTGTATAAGCCCAATATTGGGCCTGGGCATTGGCTCTGAGGTCTGCCCGGGTCCACCGACAAGTAAACTTATTAGGCATGGCTGCAAATGGAATGATTAAAGGATTGGTTAAGATCATTGTCGAGACAGAGACTTACTCGCGTAATTGGTCTCCCACTTGGCCACGGTTTTCTCTAGTCCAACTTTTTCTTCTCCGAGCTTGATGGTGGCCTCTTTTAACTCAGCCTTTTCCCGTTCAAGCTCGGCATTGGCCTTTGTTAGGTCGGCCTTGTCCTTTTCAAGCTCGGCCTTGGCTTCCTCGGCGTCCTTCAGCTGGGCTTCCCTCTCTATTTGGGTCTTCAACTCTGCTTCGAGGGCTGCATGACAGATTAGTCAAGAACTCAACCTTGCAGCCAAGACACAACTGGGCAGTCGGGAACAACACAGCTGGAGAAATACATCAAGGGTTCAGTTGGGAAGATGCGTTCGGGGGACTTACCTCTAATCTTCCCGACTTGGGCCCAAGTTTCATCCCTGAGCTGGTTGGCGGCATCCTTCACACTACTAATTTTTTACCCTATTACATCGGCACAATTTTGTTGTAATAGGGCCAAAATCGATGCAATTCCTTGGTGTGGCATTAATTTCTTGTTTGATGTGAGCCGATGCAAGAAACCTTGATGCAATAGGCTATCGCATCGGTTTGCTGTGATCAGTGCGAGATGCTTGCTATTGCATCGGCCATCCGTTGTCTCTTGCATCGGATTAGTTTGATGCAAAATGGTTATTGCATCAAAATCGTGTTGATGTGAGATCGCTGTTGCATTGGCCATGTATGTCTCTTGCATCAAAATAGAGTGGTGTGAAAGGTTATTGCATCAAAACATTGTTGATGTAATACATGTCATAAATTTGATGCAATAAGAAATCCTATTGCAACGACTAATGTTCGGTGCAATAGATCATATCGCATCGACATTACGATCGGTGCAATACAACTTATTGCATCACCCGTGAGGTTCGATGCAACATATACTATTGCATCGCCATGAGGTTCGATGCAACATATACTATTGAATCGACATTAGGTTCGATGCAACATATACTCTTGCATCGACAGTAGGTTCGATGCGACATATACTATTGCATCGCCATTAGGTTTGATGCAATTCAAAGTTTTGCATCGCTATTATTTTATTGCAACAGTATCTATTTGCGGCACAGAAATTCACTAAATCACAAAATCCAATGGACAAAAAGGCAATGATATTGATAACTTTGATCATCCATAGTTTGTACAATATATCAAAGGGCTTCCTATTTGCAAAGTTGAAACTGCATAACAGACTACTAACTTATATAATTTAAACAAATATACATGACTCTATTAGGAAGGTCTTTGTTATTGCAGGAGGTTTGATTCAGTTCATCTTGCCAATAGTCCTCAAGGTTCATCTCCCTAAAAAAGTTCAGATGACATATGCATCAGTAATATATATTGCATAACAGACTAGCTAGGCATCAAATATTATCACCACAAAACAAAATAGTCATGGAAAAAGTACTTTTACACCTAAACTGATGCTTTTCAGTTGTATGCCAGATAACAAATTACTTTCTTTTGGTTTTGTCTTGAGAAGCATCCATGTTTGTAT
The DNA here is from genome assembly GCA_003991445.1 of Oryza meyeriana var. granulata. Lineage (NCBI taxonomy): Eukaryota > Viridiplantae > Streptophyta > Magnoliopsida > Poales > Poaceae > Oryza > Oryza meyeriana. The sequence continues at coordinate 156,443 of RYFJ01001748.1, read as the reverse complement.
CAATATATTCCTATGGATTTAGCATTAGCTAATAGCATATATTATTTGTACTTGCTAGACAAAATACATTTCAACATAGATATTAACTGAATGAAAGTTTTTATAGTCTAGTGCTCACTAAATATAACTGGATTAAGCACGTGAAACCTTTTTTGTCTTGCCAAAAGAGATTTTGCAACAGTTCATGGCCAAAAAAAAATCATCACAGCATGGACAACAGCTTGACATAATCAATTGCACAAACATGCCAAAACTACATGAAAAAAAATCAAATAGCTACACCATTTTTCTAGATTCCACATTTAAATAGTTCAAAACTTAACAAATATAGACACTGATCCTTTGTAATCATCACAAGATTTCCAGCTCATACCTTTCCGCCTTTCTTTCTCATTTCTCACTTTTTAGATGCAGCATTATTCCTCAGTGTATGTGTTGAAATAAATTTCCCTGGTGCATTATTGCCTTTGTCATTTGGGAAAAGACTTTTTTTGGCAGTGCTGCGAGTGAAGCGGCTAGATTGTTGGCTGTTTAGTGTGCTCAATACACTTTCTGTTAGATTCTGCAAAATCAAGGAGATTGAAGAAACAATCACTTCTAAGCAATTATAAGAATCTATGTAACTGCAGGTGATATTTTGCAAATAGTTTACCTGTTGCACATGTTCTCCTAGGCTAGGAGTGTTAACAGCAGTAGGTTCATCATAAACATTATTATTCATGGCCATTGGAGTTTCCACCACAGTCTGCATATTGAACAGAAGATGCACACATCTAAGCAATTATAAGAATCTATGTAACTACAGGTGATATTTTGCAAATAGTTTACCTGTTGCACATGTTCTCCTCCTAGGCTAGGAGTGTTAACAGCAGTAGGTTCATCAGAAACATTATTATTCATGCCCATTGGAGTTTCCACCACAGTCTGCATATTGAACAGAAGATGCACACATTACCTCTAGATTAAATGTAGGTATCTATTACATTACAGTTGGCATTTGTCAGAAATTATTACCTGTGCTATATGTGCATCTTCATGTTCAGTAACTGGATTATCAGTAGCAGCAGCAATAGTAGTCAATTCTGTAGGTTGAGCGGTGGCTGTGATTGGTGCAGTAGTCTTGTATTGGAGTAATATGGTCAAATATTAGCACTAAAACATTGTTTAAATCCATGATGTTGCTAACAATTTCTTGTATTACCTGAGCCGATGCTTCTTTCTGTTGTGCCATTAGAGACAAAAACTCTCTCCTTAGTTCTTCTCTTGAATTCTCCAGTTGTTGTTCCAGCTGCAGAATTTTTGACTTGTCGCTCTCCCTCTCAGCGGCTTGAATGTTAAGTTGTTCTTTTAGCTTCTCTACCTCAGCTTGCGTCTCATTATTTTTTTGTTGGGCTACTGCTGCTAATGCAGCTGCACGAGCTTGCTCCTCAATTCTTTCATTCATCAGTTGGCTTCGGGTGGGATACTTCACCAAGTATCCTTGTCGAGGACCTTTGTTGGTCCTGCATCCAGTGGTTTCCTTGTAGGTTTGCCGAAGAATATGGCTTTCTTCGTTTTTTGAAAGCAAGGATGCGTCTGACTCAATTCTTTCTGTGATTTTGGACCATGTGGTTTCCTAGAGTTGAGAACATAATTAGTGTCTTAAACTTTGGTTGTTCAAAAAATTAAGAACACATATATAGGGTTAGTAATGAACAGAGTAGTGCATACACATATTTGCTCAGCAGCTTCAGAACACCATCAGCCTTCCTTGCTGCGTGAACTCTTCCAAAGAGCCAAATCATTTGGCTCTTCACCGGTCTCCAGGTCCCTCTAAGGTGACAAAATTGAACAGTCTTATTGTTTAAGCAAATAATGAAAGAAGATTAGGTTCCTTATCATTACTTGCTCATAACTAACTTGTGAAAATGGTTTTGATCCCGTAAGATGTAGTGTCTTTCGCTGCTAGGAATTGCCCGTGTTTTTGCTGCTAATTCGCTGATATAAACTCAGAGATATGTTAGTTGCACTGTACGAATATGCAAACAAAAAAAACATGAATGACAGAGGTTTGGAACCTGGAATTTGTTAGTTCCAAAATACAGGACCAAGTAGTGCCACTCAATAATGTCCAAATCTTCTGGCTTATGTCTCATTCTTTGATGATAACTGTCGTATGCCTTGTACGTAGAACTCAATTGAGCTCGCCATCCTCTGTAGCGCTCCTTTGCAATCTTCCATATCCTAGCCTTCTCATCATCATTGTTCTCAAGATCCCACCTAATCTGTACAAATGGGTGACCAACAAATTGTGACCTATTTAGATGTTATACATAAATTTACTTTGTAATATGTGGCAACAAAACTGTTACGTACCATTATATCACGTGCTATTTTGTCTTTAACACTCTGCTTGACATCTGCCCACTTTATAACTCCAATTAGTGGGGTCCTTTTTCTTGTAAACAGAACTATTTCATCAATAAATAGGCGATAGTTGACTCCTACAGGACCTCCGAGTGTGGACGAAAAATCTATATTAAGTTTCTCACTAGCAAGTTTAAATCTCTTAGCATTTGCCACAAATCCTTTCATGGTTCCTCGTCCAATCTTTCTCTTGTCGACAACTCGTTCTAAATAATTCATGTTATTAAAATAAACATATGTAAACATTAAAAATCTGCGTTTTCATATAATATTATTGTATGAACACTATGAAATGGTACATACCTTTCTGAGAGGGCTTTGGCCTCCTAGCATGAGATGGAAACTGCATTGGCGTTTCGTTGCTACCTCCACTTTCGTCTTCTTGAATGGTTCCATCATCTAGATATGCAACTGCACATACCAATAAGTGAAAGCACATAGTTACAATGGAGTTGAAAAAAATAGATGATATATAGGCTTCAATACTTCCAACTTGAAATAAAATCAGATTACGTATATCTTGAAGAAGCCCTTCCCACCTCAACCATTCCCTATATGTTTTAATCATATCTTCGCGGAAGTCATCGTTAAATTCTGCGAGATGCATATAGATATATCATATATATGTATGTGGAATAGTACATAAATATATTCAGATGTATTTTATAGAACATTATTACCTGGGTTCTCTGCATCTTGTGGCAGCTCATGTAACCACAACTTGTACACATCACAATCTTCATCATGAAATCTTTCTTCACTAACTTCCTCATGTCTACGTCGCTTAATGGGTGTTATTTCATATTCTACTTGGTCATTTTCCTCAGATTTTGAAACCACTAGTCTGATTTCCTTCTCTTCCCGAAACTTTTCAACCATTCTTAATGCATCTTCTTCGTAATCTAAAAGCTGCAGGAATGCTATATCAGTGCCACATCGCTTCTTATAATACATGAAGTCCCTCGAAGAATAACCCATCTTTGCTTTGAATTTTAACAAGTTGACAAAGGTAATCTTAGCACTGTCAATATTCAATGTGACACGGGTCTGGTCCCTCGATCCACCTATGAAATCAATAAATACTTTCCACTTCTCTCCCGTTTTCTCTTCTGTAGGCCTGCAAAATCACGTTTTTTAAAGCACACTCACAATTTTCTACAGGCCACATCTTACATCGGTTTGAGCTGCACCTTCATGAGATTTTGCTATTCTCGAGTTGCTAGTTGAGAAAAAATATCAAAAAAAGAAAAAAAAGTATTTTGCAGGCGGCCCCATGGCTGCCCAAAAACCGCCATTTAGTAGGTTCATATAGGCACTCCATTTTTTAGCTATGCAGTGATGTGATGTTCTTTATTACTACACCTGTCCAAACACGTCTGGGTATCCTTTGATGGCAGTATATAGTTGTCGGTTAACTATTTTGTAGTTATCTTAAAGTGTAATTCTGTGCCAATTAACTGCTCTGTTTTTTTTATGAAGGTTCTATATTACATTGACGCGGAGGACTCGTCGTATGCGTTCTACGAGGACGACCTTTCGAACGACCAAGAACAGGATGATACTTTGGACAAGGTTCCTATGACAGGTTCTGGGCCAACCTCAGGGACGGCGTGCTGTATCCCCTTTTGAAGAACAAGGGGGCTGCTCGCGAGTAGTGCATTGCAATACTGAAATGGAACTCTGACCTGGTGGTCATCTTTTGTAGTGGGTGATCGTCACTGTAATATACCACTATGTAAATGGAACTCTGAACTTGTGGTCATCTTTTGTAGTGGGTGATCGTCACTGTAATATACCACTACGTATGTGCTGGTGTTCGGAGTTTGGAATAAGTAATGGAGCACTGTATGTGCTGGTGTTTGGAAACACTAAGTATGTGCTAGTGATTGTTGCTGCAACGAGTACATAAATTGAATCACTAACTGCCTTCCAAAGTGATTATTATACTTGTCTTGCTCTTATTTCAGATTTTTGCAAGCTTTAACAGTCACACAAATAGGCAGCTTCACAAATGCAATGCAAGATACAAATTTGAGACCTGGTAGCTACTGCACACACACACACACACACGTTTTGCACGTACCAGATCAGGCATTTACTAGCAGTTCACTGTGCATGAAACAAAATTACGTTCCTTGTAAAAAAAACAGCAGTTCTGAGCACGGCCAAGAACATTCAAACGTCATTTAATGAAGTTTTGTGCAACATAGGAAAACTTGTTTGAAGGTAGAATATCAAGACTTAAACAAACAAATCATCATCAGCTTCATTGTCTGTGCCAACTGCAGGTGCGACAACCCCATCGTCAATATATGTGTCAACATCATCTCCGTCGTCATCACTGTAGTCTTCATCCATTGGTTCTGGTACAGATTTAGCAATTGCATTTTCAATAACAGAAGGTTCAATGGTTTCCCCATCCATGTCCGTTCGTCGCCAATTCATCAACTCTCCCTGGTCGCGTGTAACAGTCATGTGCTCCACCCCAACAACCAATGAGTCAACATCAACTTCTGCCTCCTCTTCACCACTTGCTGATTCCAGCATGGAGAAAAAGGTTTCTTGGTTTCATTTGAAACAACACTACACCAATCTGATTTCTTTGCGTCTTTGACATAAAACACCTGCTCTGCTTGTGTCGCCAAAATATAGGGATCATTTGAATATCTGAAACGGGTAGTATCAATATCTATAATTCCATATTGATCTTTCTTGTATCCTCTACCTTTGTTCTTTGTTGGAGCAGGGACATCATACCAATCACACTGAAACATCATGACTTCCTTTCCACCAGGGAATTGTATAGAGATAATTTTGTTAATAATGCTATACCAGTCCATATTACCCGTAGTTCATCGCCCTTGACAGGGACACCACTGGTTTTGTGTGATCAAGTGTTTTCTCTGCCAACACTGTCCGAAAACAGAAAGCCATTGATGACAACATCTATTGAATACACGAGCGATGATCTAGTCCTTGAGGAAGGTCATAAATCAACTCACTTGCTTTCCCTTGGTCATATTCTTTTTTGGTCTGCACTTAGATTAAACAAAATATTATAAGATGAAAAAATATTATTTCAAACGGCTTTCAATACGTGGATCATAAGATGAACAAAATATTTTCCTGCAACTCACTTTGTCCTCGAAACCAGCGAACAAATTGGCTCCCTGTGTCTTCTCTCAACATGTGGATTATATTTTTCAGTAAATCCTTATGTTCACTACACGTGTGAACCCAAACAAAGCCATTGCGAGAAATTAGTAATATATCATTTTAACAGAAATAATTATACAAGCTGAAATGTTAAATTTAACTCACTCAGGGGCAAAGTAGCACACTCATCAATTGTCAGTATGTAGTGCCCTCATGGTCAAGGCAACTCAGTGTCATTCAACTCTCGAAACTAAAGCCTTTCCTACTGTAGTCAAGGCTACCAAAGATGCTCAGACCAGATGGTGGTTCGATCACTCGGTTGTGTGTGCGCGCTGTTTCATGACGCCTTCTCCCCTGGACGAGTCGGCATACTCTTTGAAGAACTGAGAACAAAATGCCATGCACTCTCGGTGATATATCCCTCTGCTATTGAGCCTTCAGGGTGTGCTTTGTTCCTCACATAACCTTTCAGCCGGTCCGCAGATATCTCTCAACTGGATACATCCATCTATAGCATACGGGTCCACCAAGTGAAGCCTCTTCAGCTAGATGAACTAGCAAATGTACCATGATATCAAAAAATGCAGGTGGGAATATCATCTCAAAGGCGACAAAGAGTCTCCTAACTCGAAGCACTCATGCTAGGCAATATCCTTTTCGTCCAGCTCCTTGAACTAGCGAACTGAAGAACCTACTCAAGTCAAGCAATGGGACAACACTTCTTGAGGGAGAATGTTGCGTAATACTAATGGTAAAGTTTCTAGAATAATTATATGGTAATTCATGAGTTTTCAATCCGACAACACCAATCGATTGTTTTCATCCCACACATCTCCTTATATTGGAGCATACCCAACAGGCAACTTAACTTCATGTAGAAATTTGCATAAAAGTTTCTTGTCCTCTTTCTGTAATTTTGTACAAGCTGGTGGCATGTGAACTTACCATTCTCAAACACTGGATGTTGATCCTTCCTTATCCCTAGATGTTGCATGTCAGCCGAGCTTGACTCATTATCCTTACCTTACCTTCTACTTCTTAGGCAAAGTGCCCAATGCATGCTCTCACAAATTTTTCTCTAATATGCATGGCACATCCAAATTGTGCCTAATAAGCAAATGTTCCCAGTAAGGAAGCTGGACAAAAATACTCTTCTTCCTCCAGTTTGTGCCATCTTTTTTCTTCGTCACGCTGCTTCCTTTTTCTTGAATCGGGACAAATTTGACTTGACCTAAAACTTTCATACTATTCAACACCTGTGTGTCCAGTCAATGGTTCTGGAGGCTCCCTATTTTCTGTCTTGTTATTGAAGCTCACTTTGTTTCTGCGCGCCACTTGTGTCCAAAGGCAAAAAGCGGCGATGAGCCATGTAGCAATGCTTTGGACTGCCAATGCTTCAACCATAAGTAGTCGGTATGCTTATGGTAGTATGGACATGCAAACTTGCCCTTTTCGTACTCCATCCAGAAAGCATAGCATACGCAGGAAAGTCGATTATTGTCCACAGTACAAGTGCATGCAAATCAAAATTTTCTTTTCCTTTGATCTCCAGGTGTTGCACCTCTTTTCCAGAGAACTTTCAGCTCATCAATTAGAGGCTGGCAAATAAACATCAATGTTAACACCAGGAGATCATCGGTCCAAGTATGCATCATCGACATCATGCCAATATGGGTTGTTTCAAACACAGCCATGGCGGAAGGTTGTAAGGAATTAGGATCACCAGGTGCGCTGCTCTACGGAGCTAGTGGGGCGGGCAGCGGGATACCGCGGACCTTGTATGTCCCGGCGGCCGTCAGGGGGTGTGGGGCGAGCGGTGGCCAGCGGGTGTGGGGCAAATGGCGGCCGGCAGGTGTGGGGCGAGCGGCGGCCAGCGGGTGTGGGGCAAACGTTGGCCGGCGGGTGTGGGGCGAGCAGCGGCGGCACAGACACGTCGATGACCTGGGCGTTGGGCGAGAAGGAAACAAATCATGGGCCAAGCTGCCTCAGATAGGACCGTCCGCCTACGGATCGTTGGACCATTGCCACAGACAGGACCGTCCGCCTACGGATCGGATCGTCCGAAACCCCGATCGGCCTGTCCGAATACCCAAGATCGGACCGTCCTCCTACGGATCGGACCGTCCGAACCCCACAATCGTATCGTCCGAATCCCAGAGATCGGACCGTCTGTCTATGGATCGGACCGTCCGAATCCCCCGATCGGACCGTTGCTCGGACTAACCGTTGCCCACATCGGACCGTCCGACTATAGATCGGACCATCCGAATCAGCCAGATCTGGGGGATTCGGAAGGGCCGATCGGTAGTTTCGGACGGTCCGATCCATAGGCATACTCCATAGCAATTGAACATTCAGATTTTATTTACCGGTGAAACACATGTAACCTCTGATTATTTCGTCATTTTTGAAATGTGTCTATTGATTTTGTAAGCCAACAGCGACAGTTTTGCCTAGTGGATGCACAGTCTTGGAAGGAGAGGGCTTGGCGGAGCCGACGTCGAGGCCGCGGTAGACTTGGACTTCGTGACTGAAGACGCCGACTGCTCTGCTTCCATCCTCCCCGCCGGCCAACCGCGCCTCACCCGCTGCTCACAGATCCACTTTCGTCCTCCTTGCCGGCCGACTGCGCCTCACCCGCCGGCCGTACATGCCCACACTGCAGTTTCGCCCTGCTCCTTCGGCCTCTGCTTCCGGGTTCGCTCGGGGGATTTTAGGGCAAAGGATGGGGGCAAAGGGACGAGGATTGAAGACGGCTGAGATTGGTAGAGAAAGGATGGAGGCGCTCGGGATGAGGCTCGACAGAAGAAGAAAAGATGGAATTAATCAATTACCTAATTACCCTTGTTAATATTATTTCCTATTCCTAATTTACCCTTTAAACATCAATGGCTAATACTGTTTGGTTTAAAAGGTACGTCAGGTACCTTCCAAGCATTGTAAAAGGTGGTCATCTTTTGTAGTGTATATATATATATGCATGTGATGTGGAAGAACTGTATGAACTAATGGATGCACTATGTGCTGGTAGCATCTTGCAACGCAAAACTTTTGATGTAATAGTGGCAATGTATTGCATCAAAACAATCCTAAACCAATGCAATAAAAAATACATATTGCAACAGAGTTTATCACAATCAAACCGTTGCAATAGTACTATCTACTTGCACCCATACTCTAGATCGGTGCAATACCACCTACATATTGCATCAAAAATCAACACTAACGCAACCAAATTTGTCCGATGCAATAATTTCTATCTATTGCATCTCTTGTTCGAATCCGGTGCGATAGATCATACCTATTGCATCAACATCAATTACTATCGCATCCAAATCCTTCTCGATGCAATAACGACCACCTATTGCATCAGATTTGCAACATTGATGCAATAGAAGCCAGCTATTGCATCATATTTGTGTTTGATGCAAAGAGAAGCGATGCGATAGGGTCAAAAATTAGTAGTGTCAGCCATGCTTCCCTCCCTGCGTGGCGCTCCTCCATCTCGGCCTTCAACGCCCGGAGCTGCTCTAATTCCGCAAGATGGGGGGCCATTTCGATCAGGATCTCGGTCATCTCCTCATTACGATCAACAAGCTTCTGCTCAGGGAGAGAACAAGTCAAGAGCGGAGTCAGACGTCAGAACAGGAAGACCACTAGGACATCACCACAAGAATTATACCCGAACCCCCTAGGACCCGGCAATGGCGGCACGAAGCAAGCTTTTCATGGTTCCCTTTTCGCCGCGGCCTGGTCATTGAGCTTGAAGCCTCTTTGCGGTTCCATCGGGCGCCGTCCAGGTGAACGTCCGGGGGAACTTACGCAGAGGAGCTTCAATCCGGGGAAGGTTCGAGATCTCCGGCAGCGGCGACAATGACAACGACGACAACCATGACGGCGACGGGGTCCTGGTGCCCACGCTGGTGTCCCCTGCGGCCTCGGGGGTCGACTTGGGGGCTCCGACAATGGTCTCGGCAGCGGGCGTCAGCTCAGGAGCTGGGGTAGCAACCTCAGTAACCACCCCTTGGTCGGGCAGCACCAGCGGCCCCGTAGTCGGGACCCCCTCAGTCTCCATGACTAGGCTGGCCACTGGCTCAGCGGGTGTGCTCGTGGGCGCCGGCTCGGCTGGGGCGGGCTCTTCAAGGGGAGCAGTCAGAGCGGTCTCCTTGAGATCAATATCGGCACGCTTCCTACATGGCAAAATAGACATCAAAATACTACTGCAACAGACAAGAGTCTCAGAAGATCTATAGCAGCTTACCTCTTGGAGAACTTGAGTTTCCCGCCAGGCGATCCGGGTCCCGGCGGAGTGCTACGCCCGGTTGTTGGCCTGGTCGGCGAAGCAGTCGGCGGCGGCATGGCAACTGGAGGCGGCCCCGTTGGTGGCGTGGCCGACCTGGGTACCTGTGCGCTTGGCGGCGCTTGCTCGGACCTCGTACTCGACGGTGTTTTTGCCGGGCTCGGCAATGTCGAGCTCAGCCGTACTGGTCCCAACCTAGGACTTGATCGCCTGGGTGCCGTGGCGGCAGTGTCCTTTGTTTTCAGACCACCTACCACGGCACGCAGCGTCATGGCCCCTCGCCGATATAGAATAGGCTTTTTCCCCGCTCTCTTGGAGTCAGGTTGGGCACCAAGGGGGACTCCTTGGCCTCTTCTTCGATTTAACGGCTGACAACGGGCAGGAGTCCTTATCGAACTCCTCGCATTCCTACAGAAGATTCAATAACATATATCACATAATGCTGGGCAATCGCAGATACAAGTCCACAGGCATTTACAACAGAAGAAAGATGGAGGTTACCTCGGGGCGGGGCTGATTGTGGCTGTAAGACGCAATGCAGCGTTTATTGTCTTCAGTCTCAACCACCCCGCTGGAGAAGTAGCTGAACAGGGCTTTAGTCACCTTCTGCTCGTTGGCCGAGTCGTGGCTGACTCGGTCAGGGTCATATTTTCCCAGATAATCCCAGCCGAACGCGCTCCTCAGCTTCAGCGGCTGGATACGCCGAGTCAGAAAACGCATGGCTACCCAAGGTCTTGTCTGGCCGGCTTTCTTAAAGTTATCCAATTTCGCCAGCAATTGATGCACTTGGCCCATCTCTTCAAAGGTTGGGTCTGACGACCAATTTGGGGAAACTACTAGTGGCAAGCCAGTGAATGGACGCATGGAGGGTGTCAGATCTGCGCAATAGAACCACTCCTTGTGCCTGCCTTTCAAGGAAGATTTCAAGGGGAGATCAAGACATGATTTCTTCCCGTCACTTCTCAACTGGAGACCAGCCCCCCCCCCCCCAATCACATTGATATTATTCTTGGAGGGCTGGGGTTTGATGTGGAACAGATGCCTAAAGAAATTAAAATGGGGCTCCACACCCTAAAAGCACTCGCAGAGAGTAACAAATATGGAGATTTGAAGAATCGAGTTTGGGATTCAAATTCACCAACTCCAACCGTAACGAAGTCAAGATGCGGCGGAAGAATGCAGAAGAAGGAAGGCAACAAACCAGAACTGATCGAAAAAAGAGGCAAAACTACTGTTTCGCCAGATTGGGGATTGGGACCGACATCTACCTAGCAGGCCGCCAACGGATCACCTCCCGGCTTGACAACTTCAATTGATTCTCCAGCAGCTTCAGTTTCACCGTGCCACACTTCGAAGTCGGCCAGGCATTCCCCAACGCATCCGCAGGATCCGAAGCTTCGACAAAGTTGGGGGCGGAGTGATCTGGGGGAAAAGCGATTGGGGGCTTGGAACAGACAAAGAGGACTGGAATCGCCCGAGTTCGAGCGGGAAACAGCAGCAGCAGCTAACCCTAGCTGAGCAGGAGGAGAAAAGTTGGGCACGGAGGCGGAAGACGAAGCGATTGGCTGATTTAGGGGAGATGAAGGAATCTTTTTCTCTCTTCCCGCATTTTATAGAGCCGATACCGACTAACAGGTTTGGGCCACACAGTTGGTACTGGACTACCAAGACATGAGTTTCTACAATAGCATGCTCTATGTGGGCCACCCGCAGGCTGAATTGAAATTATAGCGCTGGTGCTACTAACAGGAGCCGATGAGGTAAACAGATATGCTTCATGAGAGCCTTATTGCTAAACATATATGTTTGGGTATCTGTTTTATCCACCAGGTCTCGAGGATGTATCCTTATAAGGATCACGAGCTGGTCTTCATTAAAATTGGGGATGCAGGTATCTTTCTCGAGTACACCTGACCACGCCGTGGATTTATTTTCATAAAGTGGTACTCGGCCTACATGCGTGGCCATCAGTTGCCATGAACAACGTTATTCCAGCCAATATGACGCTGAAGAGTCTAACTTTCGAGTAGTGCACTACTCGGGAGAGACTATAAATTTCTCATTCCTGCTGACATGATTGCGGAAGAGTCTAACTTCTGGGTGGGACGCCACTCGGGAAAGACTATAAACCCCCTATTCCAGCTGACATGAAGCTGAAGAGTCCCATATACGAGTAGCATTCTACTCGGCAAGACTATAAACGCACATTCCGACTGACACGAAGTCGAAGAGTCCTACATACGAGTAGTTCCCTACTCGGCAAGACTATAAAGTTTATTCCGGTTGACATGATACCGAAGAGTCTCATATACCAGTAGTATACTACTCGGGAAAGACTATCAGGTTAAAGATCTTTGACTTTATGTTTAATTGTCTTCACAATTAAGCACAAAGTGGGGGCTACACCTAATAGGTGCGCCTATTCGGCACACACTATTCATACATTTACATGAAGCCCTTCATAGCCTCGTTGCTAGCTGATATGAAGCAGGACTCGGGAAGAAGACTCACTTGGACAAAGAGTACTCGGGAGCATCGCACTCAGGCAATCTTCACTGTGGAGGATGAGCATTTGGCATCAGCTGTGACTCAACTACGAAGGTCTCAGGGGCTACTGTGGAGGCCTGGCCCCGCGTTACGGGTAAAGCGTCACCACCAGTGGAGCATATGGGCCAGCTCGGATATAGGATGGGCCGAATCAAGAATAGTTAGAGATAAGATAGGCACCGCGACAGACTTTGCTTGTACGATAAGGAAAACATAGGTCTTAGTCAGATAAGTTTTCTATCTCTAAGAAGGAAATCCCTTGGCCCTTATCCGACTGTGGATCGCTTTATCCTTTACCAGCTGCCCCTAGTATATAAGGGGAGGCAGGCGCCCTTGAGGGCAGAAGTGAAGAGGATCTCACGTCACAAGGAGATTCATCAGAACCACCCATATTTCTCAAAGGAATTACATTACAAACTGGACGTAGGGTATTGAGCACTCACATTTGAGGGCCTAAACGCAGTATAATTCTCTCCGACTGTGTTCCTTTTGCAATCCATCGGATTTCTTTCGCCGAGTAGCCCCGTGTTATTATTGCAGTGTAAACATCGACACTCAACCACCCACCGTGCTGATTACCTGAGTAGTTGCCCTGCCAATATAGCAGTAGCGGTTCTTGGGGGCATGGGTTGATGCCAACACGGGGGGTGATTGAGAGAATTACTTAAAGTCTTTGAAGGCTTGCTGGGCTTTGGGAGTCCAGTGGAAATTGTCTGCTTTCTTCAAGAGCTTAAAAAAGGGCATGCCCCGTTCGCCTAGTCGGGAAATAAACCGGCTGAGTGCTGCCATGCAGTCTCTCAGCTTCTAGGCGTCCTTCTGGCTAGTCGGGGGTGCCATGTCATGTAATTGCATTGACTTTCTCCGGGTTGGCCTCGATGCCGCGATGCGAGATGATGAAGCCGAGTAGCTTGCCAGATGGCACACCGATGGCACATCTTTTCTGGGTTCAACTCATCTTGGGAAGGGTCTTCGAAGATTTTGGAAGGTTTTGTCGATGTTTTACACTGGAATATAATATAGGGCTACTCGGCAAGGGGAAACTCGGTGGTTACAAAGGAACACAAGGAGATTTTAAGTGGTTTCAGGCCGGTCGAAGTGAGGTAATACCCTACGTCCAGTTGTGGTGGTATTCCTTTGAGGATTTGTATCGATCATGATCTCGGCCCTCAATGGGGCGCCTGCCTCCCCTTATATATCTGGGGGGGCAGGGGTACAAGGTAGGAATCTAGCCGGAATACGGCCAAGGGGATTTCCTTCTTAGAGATCACATCTTACCGCAGTCTAAGATGTATATTCCTTTTTGTACAAGGCAAAATCTACCAGGTGCTATTATATTCTCTAACTACAGACTTGCCATCTCTATCCGAGTGGCCCATATGCTTGTGATAGAGGTACCCGGGGCCCATGGCCTCCACAGTAGCCCCTGAGACCTTGTTAGTTGAGTCACAGCTGATGCCAAGTGCTCATCCCCCACGGTCAAGATTGCCCGAGTGCATTGCTTCCCGAGTACTTTTTGTCCGAGTGCGTCTTCTTCCCGAGTCCTGCTTCATGTCAGCTGGCAGCGAGGCTAGAAGGGCTCATGTGGATGTATGAATAGTGTGCGCCAAATAGGCACACCTATTAGGTGTAGCCCCCGACTTTGTGCTTAATTGTGAAGACAATTAAACATAAAGTCAAAGATCTTTAACCTGGAAGTCTTTCCTGAGTAGTATACTACTGGTATATGAGACTCTTCGGTATCATGTCAACCGGAATATGATTTATAATCTTGCCGAGTAGCATGCCACTCGTATATAGGACTCTTCAACTTCATGTCAGCTGGAAAAAAGGGTGTTTATAGTCTTTCCTGAGTGGCGTCCCACTTTGAAGTTAGACTCCTCAGCATGATGTCAGCTGGAAAAGATATTTATAGTCTCTCCCGACTAGTGCACTACTCGAAAGTTAGACTCTTCAGCGTCATGTCAGCTGGAATAATGTTGCTCGTGGCAACTGTTGGCCAAGCATGTAGGCCGAGTACCACTTTATGAAATTAAATCCATTGCGTGGTCAGGTGTACTCGAGAAAGATACCTGCATCCCCCAATCTTCAATGCACCAGCTTGTCGGATCCTTATAAGGATATATCCTCGATACCTGGTGGATAAAATAGATACCCAAACACATGTGTTTAGCAATAAGGCCTTCATGAAGCATATCTGTTTACCTCATCGGTTTCTGTTGTAGCATCAACACTGCGATTTTAACCTAGCCTGCGAGCGGCCCATATTGAGCATGCTACTATCAGAAACATCATATCTTGATGGCCCAGCGCTGACTGTGTTGGCCCAAGCCCATTTAGTCGGTGCAGGTTCTATAAAGGCTGAGGGAGAGAGAAAAGATTCCTCTATCTTCCCCAAGCGACCAATCGTTTCATCTTCCCAGCTCCGCGCCGAAATTTCGCCTTCCGCTCCGCTAGGGTTCGCCATTGTTTGCTCCTCCCCAACAAAACTCGAGCGATTCCGCCTTCCCTTGTCTATTCCAAGCCCCCAACCACATTTCCCCCAAATTTCCTGTCCCCTCGACCATGCCGAAGGTTCCAAATTTCACCGAGGCATCAGACAAGGGGTGGCCGACCTCGGATTGCAGCCGGTCGAAGCTGGAGAAGCTGGAGAAGTCACTGCAGCTGCAAAGCCGCAATATCATCCGCTGGCGCCCGGCTAAGGGTGAGTCGGTTCCAAATCCCCAAGCCGGCGAAACTGTCGTTTGTGCCTCTTTCTTTGACCGGTTTTGTTTCTCCTGTCCTCCGCACTCCTCCGCCGTCTTCTTAATTTCTACGGATGGGAGTTGGTGAATCTGAATTCCAACTCAATCTTGCAATCTCTATCTTTGTGACTCTTTGCGAGTGCTATCTGGGTGTAGAGCCCCACTTTAATTTCTTCAGGCATTTATTCCACATTAAGCCCCAACCCTCCAAAAATAGAGTCCAGGTGATTGGGGGGGCTGGCCTTTAGTTGAGGAGTGAGATGAAGAAAAAATATATCAGTCTTCCTTTGAAGTCTTCTTTGAAAGGTTGGCACAAGGAGTGGTTCTACTGTTCTAATCTGGACCCCTCCCTACCTCCATTCACCGAGAAGCCCCCGGCGGTCTCGCCTAATTGGTCGTCGGATCCAACCTTTCAAGAGATGGGCCAGGTGCATCAGTTGCTGGCAAGGCTGGAGAAATTCAAGACGGCCGGCCTGACCGGTCCCTGGGTTGCCAAGCGCTTCCTGACTCGGCGCATCCAGCCACTCAAGCTGAGGAGCGAATTTTGCTGGGATTCCCAAGGGAAGGAAGACCCTGACCGAGAAAGCCAAGAGGTGATTGGCTAGCAAAAAGTGACCAAAATATTGTTTACTTATTTTTCCAATGGGGTGATTGAAACCGAGGATGCAGAGCGCTCCATTGCAGCTAATAGCCGAAACCGGCCTCGTCCCGAGGTAACCTTCCTTTGTTATTCTTCTGTGTTGAATGTCTATAGACATGTATCCATAGTTGCTCAGAGTCATGCAATGCATATGGTTGAATTGTTTGTAGTGGTGCAAGGATTTTGACGATGACTCCCGTCCGTTGTCGGCCACGAATTCAAAGAAACGGCCGAGAAGTCCTTCTGCCGCCCAGCCCGACTCCAAGGGAGTAGGGAAGAAACCCATTGTAGATCGGGGCAAGGAGAGGGTTGTGAGGCCGAGTGCCGCAGGCAGAGTTTAAGGATAAGGGACCCCGCCTACACAGCACCCAGGCCATCGAGTCCTAGACCAGGACCAGCGCGGTCGAGCTCAACAACATCGAGCCCAACCCAAGCGCAGCCGAATACAAGGTCGACCCCAGCGTCACCGAGTACCTGAACACCCCAGCCGACCACACCGTGAGCAGGGCCGACCAGGACAGAAATGCCGCCGCTGACTTGTGGAGGCCATGGGCCCCGGGTACCTCATCACCTACATATGGGCCATTTGGATAGAGGATGGGCCGAATCATGTAATTAGAGATAAGATAGCACCCAACAGGCTTTATCTTGTATGATAAGGAATAGCAGTCTTAGTCGGATAAGTTTATATCTCTAAGAAGGAAATCCCTTGGCTATATCCGGCTGGGATCCTTATCATGTACCCCCATCCCCTAGTATATAAAGGGAGGCAAGGCGCCCCATGAGGGCATGGGAAGATCATCGATCAACACAACCCATCAGAGGAATAACACCACAACTGGACGTAGGGTATTACGTCACATCGAGGGCCTGAACCAGTATAAAATCTCTTTGCGTTCCTCTGCAATCCACCGAGTTTCCCCTTGCTAAGTAGCCCTATAGTTCTATTGCCGGTGTAAAACATCGATAGTTGGCGCGCCAGGTAGGGGCTCCAGCAAGTTTCGCATCCAAGATCTCGATGGATCCAACAAGAGGAGTCGACGGCCACAAGTTCTCCCCTAAAGACGTAATTTCCTTCGGAAGCCTCGACTTCATCGCCGACCAGATCGGCAATCTGACCTTGGCCGAAGCAGATCTAATCCGACCAGCCGAGGAACCAGCCTACTCCGCACCAGTCAGCCCACCAGATGCGGCGACAATCATCATCAAGCTGCAGCACCAACTATCTGCGTCGCCGAGCCACGGGACAACTCTCTCCGCCAGCATTCGGCCCGAGTCAGGCCTAGAGTCGACTCAGGTCGGGCAAGGAAGGAAGAAGATCCTCAATTTCCTACTCGGATTCGGCAGCGTCACACGACCGCATCCCGTGCGGCACTCCCGATCTCCCGCGCTTCAGTTTGGACACGGCCCTGGGCCATTTCAGATGGGATCTAGGATAATCAGGGCGATTCTTACTCCGCTCAACTACGCGGACTTCGACTCCCAGTCGGACAGCAGTTCAAACTCTGGTTCAGACGCCAGTTTAGCGGGTCTCCTCATCCCCCGCGAAATCGTCATGGCATCAACGCCCCCATAGGAGATTCGCCGAGCGCAAGAGGAACAATAAGAGGAGGACTGCCGACTAAGACAACAGGAGCAAGCCAACCGTGAGGCTCGCAATGACGGGCTGCAACAGGTTGGGTGAGTCGCCCAGCAGCAGATCCTCCAAACCAAAGTTGGCGACCACGACGTCTTCATCATGCCACAACAGAACGTCGTGGCCGCCGCAACGCTGCTGGACACACTCTAGCTCGGGCCTAATCACCAGGCCATCCCGACTACCGCCAAGATCAAGGCGATGATCACAGCTGCCGCCTGTCAGTAGCAACAGCAGTCGGGTGACACAGTTATACCGACCAATCGGTCGAGTTCTCCGGCGGCAGGATCATCTGCGTCAACTCTACGCCGGGCAGCCGGCTCTAGTCGGCCACGCGAGGAGTCCCGACAAACCTCACTCGACGGCACCAACAACAACCGGCGGCTCCACCAGTTCGACCGCCGACCCAATCATGACCTCCGAGTCCGACTACAACGCGACCTTCACCATACCATAAACGCCCGGCGCGAAGAACGCGAAGAAGATGAGCGTTGCTGAATGGAGGACGAAAACGAACGCTTCGGTCTCCACCACGAGCGGATACACCGCCCCAGACGGAGCCGGAGCCCTGACGAAGACGAAGGCATTCCCGCTTTCACACAGGAGCTCTAGGAGGTTGACTGGCCGTCGGGCTTCAAGCCTACGGTGATTGAGAAATACGACGGCAAAACCAACCCCGAGTCCTGGCTCACCGTATACACCCTGGCGGTTCACGTAGCCGGAGGTGATAGTAAAGCCATGGCTAACTACCTCCCAGTCGCTCTAGCCGACTCGGCGAGGACATGGCTATCAGGTCTCCCGAGGCGGTTGATTGATTCCTAGGGACAACTCAGGGAGCGGTTCATTGCTAACTTCCAGGGGACCTACAAGAGGCCGTCTTCAAAGCACGATCTTTATCAGCTGCACCAAAAGAAGAATGAGTCTTTGTGCGAATTCATCAAGAGGTTTTCTGAGAAGCGCAACCAAATTCCAACCATCAAGGACGAGGCTGTCATCGCCACCTTCCACAAGGGAGTAAAGGACACCTCGTTCATCATGAAGTTCACTCGGAAGCCACCATCCACAGTCCGGGCCCTCTTCGACATGGCTAACAAATACGCCAATTCGGCCGAAGCAGTCACCGAGGCCTTTGACGAAAAGAAGGAGCCCCGACAAAAAGATTAGAAGGCAAAAGCCGACAATGAGCTTTCTCAAAACAAGTCTGGCAGCCGCAAGCGGAAGTCGGACAATGAGGTTGCCAACATGGAGTGCACTCGGTTGCGGCCCCAGCGGAATAACGACTACCAAAAAGTCATGAGCGGGCCATGCCCCTTCCATCCCAAGGGCAAGCACGCGGCCAAAGACTGCTACATGCTCAAGAAGTTTGCCTCCGAGCAGGCTTCATCATTTGGCGCCGACAAGGACAAAGACAAGCCATATTAGGGTTCAGCCGATGATTTCCAAGATCCTCAGGCCGAGCTCAACCATATCTTCGGGGGGCCGTCTGCCTATGAGTCCAAGCGCAAATAGAAGCTATCAGTGCGCAACATCAACATGGTCTCTACAACAGACACCCCCAGTACCTGCGCTGGTCAGAGATGGCCATTACCTTCAACCGCGCAGATCACCCAGATCGGGTTTCACACCCGGGACGCTACCCACTCGTCCTAGACCAGGTCGTCAGAAATATCAGGCTGAAGAAAACCCTCATCGACGCAGGCAGCACGCTCAACATTTTATTCGCCAAGACTTTGGACGAGATGAAGATTCCTTGTTCAGAATTACTGCCGAGCACTGCGCCCTTCCACGGGATAATTCCCGGCCTGTCATCAACTCCACTCAAGCAGATCACATTGCCAGTAACCTTCGGCACGCAAGATAACTTCTGCACGGAAAACGTCTGCTTCAAGGTCGCCGACTTCGAGACTGCATACCATGCAATACTCAGACGACCGACACTCGCTAAATTTATGGCAATACCGCACTATACATATATGGTGCTCAGGATGCCTAGGCCAGCAGGAGTCCTCTCCCTCCGCAGCGACGTCAAGCAAGCCTTCACCTGCAACAAGGAGAGCTGCGAATTGGCTCAATCACAAGAGGCGGCAATCGGGCGCAACAGCATCTAGCAAGCCGCCACAACTGAGTCAAGCAAGATCCAGTTCCGGCAAAAAAGGCGGTGAAGTCGGGAATTTCAGTGGACTTTGACACGAAGAAGATCCCCCTGGACCCTTCCGACCCCTCCAAGACTGCCCTAGTTGGGACCGGACTCGACCCCAAATAGGAAGACGCACTCGTCACCTTCCTCCAAGCTAACAAGGATATCTTCGCGTGAAAACCGTCCGACATGCCGGGCGTACTAAGGGAGGTGATCGAGCACCCCCTCAATGTGAAGACAGATGCCAAGCCAGTCAAGCAATGGCTGCGGCACTTCGCTCAAGACCACAAGGATGCTATTCGGGAGGAGATCACCAAGCTCCTCGCAGCCGGGTTCATCAAGGAGGTCTATCACCTGGACTGGCTGGCAAACCCAGTTCTGGTCCGGAAGAAAAATGGTAAATTGCGCACGTGCATCGACTACACCGATCTCAACAAGGCGTGCCCTAAGGACCCATTTGGTCTTCCCAGGATAGATCAGGTGGTAGATTCCACGGCTGGGTGCGACCTACTTAGCTTTCTCAACTGCTACTCAGGATACCATCAAATCAGCCTAAGGGAGGAAGACTGCTTAAAGACATCTTTCATCATGCCGTTTGGAGCGTACTGCTACATCACAATGCCGTTCGGTCTGAAAAATGCTGGAGCAACCTATCAATGGGCAATTCAGCGGTGTCTGCACACTCAGATCATGCGCAACGTGGAAGCCTACGTCGACGACGTGGTGATCAAGACCAAGTCCAAAGAAGACCTCATCGCTGACCTGGAAGAAACCTTCCAAAATCTTCGACGATTCAAGATGAGGTTGAACCCGGAAAAATGCGCCTTCGGAGTGCCATCCGGCAAGTTACTCGGATTCATCGTCTCACATCGTGGCATCGAGGCAAACCCGGAGAAAGTCAACACCATAATGAACATGGCTCCCCCGGCTAACCAGAAGGACGTCCAGAAGTTAACAGGCTGCATGGCGGCACTCAGCCGATTTATTTCCCAACTGGGCAAACGGGGTATGGCCTTCTTCAAGCTACTCAAAAAGGCGGACAATTTCCAATGGACTCCACACAGCAATTAAATCACAAGCTCTAGCCGACTTCATGGCCGAGTGGACAGAAGTTCAACTGCCTACATCAACAGCGAAGCTAGAGTACTAGACAATGTACTTTGACGGTTCTCTATGGATTGGCGGCGCCAGGGCTGGAGTCATATTGACATCCCCCACCGGCGAAAAACTCAAGTACGTTCTACAAATCCACTTCCCGGCTTCCCACAACGTCGCCGAGTACGAGGCACTTATCCACGGGCTCCGGATTGCTATATCACTCGGCATTTGTCGACAGGTTGTGCACGGGGATTCTCAACTCGTGGTGAACCAAGTCATGAAAGACTAGACTTGTCTCGATGATACCATGTCGGCATACTGTCAGGAGGTCTGCAAGCTGGAAAACAAGTTCGACGGGCTGGAAATAACACACGTCCTGCGCCAATACAATGACGCGGCAGACAAGCTGGCAAATATGGGATCCAAGCAAGAAGCGGTTCCTACTGGAATCTTTGTCGAGCAACTCATGGAGCCATCAGTCAAGAAGAAACCGGCGCCGGAGCAGTCAGGAGGCGAACCTACCCCGGCTACAGACGAGGTGCTGCACATATGTCAAGACTGGCGAGCCCCTGTTGTCAAATTTCTCCTGGACGACAAACTCCCAGACGATCGCAGTCAAGCCGAACAAATCAAGCGTCGAAGCAAGAGCTTCCTACTAGTCAGAGAAGACCTGTACCGAAAGAGTGCATCCGGTGTCCTCATGCGTTGCGTCACCACTGAGGAAGGCAAGCAAATCCTGCAGTCGATCCACTCGGGTATATGTGGCAACCATGCCGCATCCAGGACATTAGTCGGAAAGGCTTACCAGCAGGAATTTTTCTGGCCCACAGCAGTAACAGACGCAAAAGAAATTGTTCGCAAGTGCGAAGGTTGCCAGTTGTACGCAAGACAAACAAATCTCCCAGCCCAAGAACTCCAAACTATCCCTATTTCTTGGCCATTCGCAATATGGGGGCTCGACATTGTTGGGCCTTTCAAGAAAGCGCCAGGAGGGTTCACACATCTATTCGTCGCAGTGGATAAATTCACCAAGTAGATTGAGGCAAAACCCGTCGCAACTATAATAGCGGCACAAGCAAAGCACTTCATCGTGAATATACTATACAGATTCGGAGTCCCTAACCGCATCATCACCGACAATGGTACTCAGTTCACGGGCGGCATATTCCAAGACCTCTACGAAGATTTTGGCACCAAGATCTGTTATGCATCCGTGGCACACCCATGGAGCAACGGGCAGGTCGAACGAGCCAACGGTATGGTCTTACAAGGCATCAAGGCCAGGATTTTCGACTGACTACAACCATACTCGGGCCGGTGGGTACAAGAACTCCCATCTGTTCTCTAGTCTCTTAGAACCACGGTTAGTCGGGCAATAGGGCAATCCCCTTTCTTCCTGGTCTACGGTGCTGAGGCTATGCTACCGACAGAGTTAGAGTTTGGCTCTCCGCGAGTCCGAGCTTACTCAGAAGATGTCTCAAACAATACCCGACTGGTTGAGCTAGATCAGTTGGAAGAAGCAAGGGACATCGCAACAATCCAGTCGGCAAGGTATCTTCAAGGCCTACGTCGCTACCACAATCGTAATGTCCGTGGCCACGCCTTTTTTGTCGGGGATCTCGTCCTGAGAAAAATACAAACCACCAAAGAGAGGCACAAATTATCCCCACTTTGGGAAGGGCCGTTCATTATAGCCGAGGTCACGCGGCCAGGCGCCTACCGACTGAAGACCGAAGATGGTGTCCTCATTAGCAACTCATGGAATATAGAACAGCTACATCCTTTCTATACCTGAGCTTTATACTTTATCAAGTGTACAGTTTTCTCTGACTCACTATGCCGCTTGTATCAACCGAGTAGCGAGTCGGGACTGCATGTATTATATATGTTTTGTCAATAATATACGAGCCTGTCTTACTTCAGTTATGAACCCTTACTACGACTGTCACGTTTGCCCGAGTGCACTTTCTTACAGTGAACGATTTTATTAAGTTCCGACAGACTAACTCGGCGCAGACTACACATTCGAGTAAAGCTAATGACAACTGAGTAGTAATTCAAGGCTTGGCGGCACTGCACATATATTTACACATGATATATACCGACTACATGATATATTAATCTTACAGACCCAGGTCTTGGGTGATTATCTCAGCAGTCGGCCTCACCCGGGCTATCAGCTCCAGCGCCTCCTCGGGCGTCGTCTCCTCGGCAAACCCCTCCCCGATGGCTTCAATGTCTGCCCTCGGGTAGATTGATTTGGTCATTGCCAGGGTTTGGGCCACGCCGGCAATGACATGCTCATCCGAGTACTTCTTCAAGGCACTCGGTGCATCCTCAAGACGCGCCTCTACTTGGGGGATCCTGCTGCAACTGGTTCCCACAGGGATGGGATCTATGAGGTCAAGGAGCCCTTTCACGGACCTGACGAGGGCTTCCCATGACTCCCAGATGACTCTTATCTCCTCTGTGTAAAACCGATACTGGGCCTGGACATTGGCTCTCATGTCTGTCCAGGTCCATCGGCAAGTAAACTTGTCTGGCTCGGTTGCAAATGGAATGACTAATGGATTGGTTAAGATCACGGTCAGGTTGGGGACTTACATTCGTAGTCGGCCTCCCACTCGGCTACGGTTTTCTCCAGTTTGGTTTTTTCTTCGCCGAGCTTGATGGTGGCCTCTTTTAACTCGGCCTTTTCCCGTTCGAGCTCGGCGTTGGCCTCTGTCAGGTCGGCCTTGACCTTCTCAAGCCCGGCCTTGGCTTCTTCGGCCTCCTTCAACTGGGCTTCCCCCTCTGTTCGGGTCTTTAACTCGGCTTTGAGGGCTACACGATAGATTAGTCATGGACTCAACCTTGCGGCCAAGATGCAACAGGGCAGTCAGGAACAATGCAGCTGGAGAAATACATCAAGAGTTCAGTCGGGAAGACGCATTCGAGGGACTTACCTCTGATGTTCGCGGCTTGGGCCCAATTTTCATCCCTGAGCTAGGTGACGGCATCCTTTAGCCAGGCTTCCCTCCCCACGTGGCGCTCCTCCATTGTGGCCTTCAGCGCCCGGAGCTCCTCTAATTCTGCGAGGTGGGGGGCCATTTTGACCAGGATCTCGGTCATCTCCTCATTGCGATCGACAAGTTTCTGCTCAGGGAAAGAATAAGTCAAGAGATGAGTCAGACGTCAAAACAAGAAGACCACCACGACTCTACCACAAAAATTATACCCCAACTCCCTGGGACCCGGTGATGGCGGCGCGAAGCAAGCTTTCGTGTTCCCTTCTCGCCATGGCCTCATCAAGCTTGAAACTCTTCATGGTTCCGTCGGCTGCCGTCCAGGTGAACGTCCGAGGGAGCCTACGTGGAGGAGCTTCAATCCGAGGAAGATTCGGGATCTCCAGTGGCAGCGACGACGACGACGACGACCATGATGGAGACAGGGTCTCGGCCCCCACGTCAGTGACTTCTGCAGCCTCAGGGGTTGACTCGGGGGCTCCGGCAACGGCCTCGGCAGCAGGCGTTGGCTCAGGGGCTAGGGCAGCAACCTCAGCAACTGCTCCTTGGTTGGGCGGCACCAGCGACCCCGCGGTCGGGACCACCTCAGTCTCCATGACTAGGCTGGCCATCGGCTCAGCGAGTGTGCTCGCAGGTGCCGGCTCGGCTGGGGCGGGCTCTTTAAGAGGAGCGGTCGGAGCGGTCTCCTTGAGATCGATATCGGCACGCTTCCTGCATGGCGAAATGGACATCAAAGTACCACTGCAACAGACAAGAGTCTCAGAAGATCCGGAGCAGCGTACCTCTTGGAGAACTTCAGTCTCCCGCCAGGCGATCCGGGTCCCTATGAAGTGCTGCACCCGGTTGTTGGCCTGGTCGGTGAAGCAGTCGGCGGTGGCGTGGCAACTGGAGGCGACCCCGTCGGTGGCGTTGCCGACTCAGGCACCCGTGTGCTTGGCGGCACCTGCTCGGGCCGCGTACTTGGCGGCGCTTTCGCCAGGCTTTGTAGCGCTCGGCCGTATTGATCCCAACCTAGGACTTGATCGCCTAGGCGCCGCGGCGGCGGTGTCCTTTATCTTCAGGCCTCCTGCTACAACACGCGGTGTCATGGCCCCCTCGCCCTGATATAGAACGGGCTTTTTCCCGGCTCTCTTGGAGTCGGGTTGGGCAGCAGCAGGGCTCCTTGGCCTCTTCTTTGCTCTAACGGTTGACAACGGGCAGGAGTCCTCATCAAACTCCTTGCACCACTACAGATGAATCAACAAAATACATCACACTATGCCGGGCAATCATACATAAAAGTCCACAAGCATTCATCACAGAAAAAGGACAAAGATTACCTTGGAACGGGGCCGAATGAAGCTATAGGCCGCAATCCAGCGATTATCATCTTCGGTCGCGATCATCCCTTCAGAGAAGTAACCAAACAGGGTCTCGGTCACCATGCGCTTGTCGGCCGACTTATTGCTTACTCGGTCAGGGTCATTTTTGCCCTTAAAGGCCCAGCCGAACGCGCTCCTCAGCTTCAGCGGCTGGATGCGCCGAGTCAGGAAACGGCGGGCCACCCAAGGTCCAGTCAGGCCAGCTTCTTTAAGCTTATCCAATTTCCCCAACAATTGGTGCACTTACCCCATCTCCTCAAAGGTTGGATCTGCCGACCAACTTGGTAAAACTACCGGTGGCAAGCCGGTGAATGGATGCAAGGAGGGAGCCAGATCTGCACAATAGAACCATTCCTTGTGCCAGCCTTTCAAGGAAGACTTTAAGGGGAGATCAAGATATGTTTTCTTTCCATCACTCCTCAACTGGAGACCATCCCCCCCAATCACATTGATATTATTCTTGGAGGGCTGGGGTTTGATATGGAACAGATGCCTGAAGAAATTAAAATGGGGTTCCACACCCAAAAAGCACTCGCAGAGAGTGACAAATATGGAGATTTGAAGAATCGAGTTGGGATTCAAATTCACCAACTCCAACCCATAGAAGTCAAGGATACGGCGAAAGAAATCAGAAGAGGGAAGGCACAAACCCCGATCGAAAAAAGAGGCAAAAACAACTGTTTCGCACAATTGAGGATTTGGGACCGACTCACCCTTAGCCGGCTGCCAACGGATCACCTCCAGACTGGCAACTTCAATTGACTCTCCAGCAGCCTCAGTTTCACCGAGCCGCAATCTGAAGTTGGCCAAGCATTCCCCGGCGCACCCGCAAGATCCGAAGCTTTTGGCATGATTGGGAGCGGAAGGATTTAGGGAAAATGCGAATTGGGGGCTTGGAACAGACGAAGCGAACTGGAATCGCCTGAGTTCAAGCAGGGAATAGCAGCAGCAGCTAACCCTAGCCGAGCAAAAGGCGAAATTTGGGCACGGAGACGGAAGACGAAACGATTGGCTGATTTGGGGAAGACGAAGGAATCTTTTTCTCTCTCCCCGTTATTTATAGAGCCTATGCCGACTAAATGGGCTTGTGCCTACACAGTCGGTGTTGGGCCACCAAGATATGAGTTCCTACAGTAGTATGCTCCATGTGGGCCACCCACAGGCTGAGTTGAAATTATAGCGCTGGTGCTACTAACAGGAACCGATGAGGTAAACAGATATGCTTCATTAGAGCCTTATTGCTAAACATATATGTTTGGGTATCTGTTTTATCCACCAGGTCTCGAGGATATATCCTTACAAGGATCACAAGCTGGTCTTCATTAAAATTGGGGATGCAGGTATCTTTCTTGAGTACACCTGACCATGGCATGGATTTATTTTTATAAAAGTGGTACTTGGCCTACATGCGTGGCCAACAGTTGCCATGAGCAACATCATTCCAGCCAATATGACGCTGAAGAGTCTAACTTTCGAGTAGTGCACTACTCAGGAGAGACTATAAATTTCTCATTCCCGCTGACATGATGTGGAGGAGTCTAGCTTCTGGGTGGGACGCCACTCAGGAAAGACTATAAACCCCCTTTCTAGCTGACATGACGCTGAAGAGTCCCATATACGAGTAGCATCCTACTCGGCAAGACTATAAACACACATTCCGACTGACATGAAGTCGAAGAGTCCTACATACGAGTAGTTCCCTACTCGGCAAGACTATAAAGTTTATTCCGGTTGACATGATACCGAAGAGTCTCATATACCAGTAGTATACTTCTCGGGAAAGACTTCTAGGTTAAAGATCTTTGATTTTATATTTAATTGTCTTCACAATTAAGCACAAAGTTGGGGGCTACACCTAATAGGTGCACCTATTTGGCGCACACTATTCATATATCTCCATGAAGCCCTTCATAGCCTTGCTGCCAGCTGACATGAAGCAAGACTCGAGAAGAAGACTCACTCAGACAAAGAGTACTCGGAAGAATTGCACTCGGGCAAATCTTCACCGTGGAGGATGAGCACTCGGCATTAGCTGTAACTCAACTATGAAGTTCTCAGGGGCTACTGTGGAGGCCATGGGCCCCTGGACCTCATCACCTACATATGGGCCACTCAGATGGAGGATGGGCCGAATCATGTAATTAGAGACAAGATAGCACCTGGCAGGCTTTACCTTGTACGATAAGGAATAGCAGTCTTAGTTGGATAAGTTTCTATCTCTAAGAAGGAAATCCCTTGGCCATATCCGGCTGGGATCCTTATCATGTACCCCCATCCCCTAGTATATAAAGGGAGGTAGGGCACCCCATGAGAGCACGGGAAGATCATCGATCAACACAACCCATCAGAGGAATAACACCACAACTGGACGTAGGGTATTACCTCACATCAAGGGCCTGAACCACTATAAAATCTCTTTGTGTTCCTCTGCAATCCACCGAGTTTCCCCTTGCCGAGTAGCCCTATAGTTCTATTGCCGGTGTAAAATATTGACACGACTACCGCGCCCTCAGGCCCGACAGCCACAGCCCTCTAGTGCCGCGCTTTGGATCTCCCGGACAAAAGCTCAAGTTCTCCAAGAGGTAGGCCATTCTAGGTCTTCTGAAGGTCATGTTCAGCGTTGTAGCACCTTGATGCTTGTCTTGTTATGCAGGAAGCGGGTCGACATTAATCTTAAGGAAGTCACGCCATCTGCCCCTGATGTCAACCCTGCCCCAGCCGATCCAGAGCCAGGGAGCACGCCTGCTGAGCCGGCGGTGGCCCTAGTTGCAGAATCTAAGACCGCCCCGACTACAGGGCCGCCAACTCCAGCCGACCAAGGGGTGGTTGCTGAGGCCGCTCTTCCAGCCCCTAAGCCAGCGCCGGTTGTTGAAGCCGCCTTTGCACCTCTTGAACCAGCCCCCGACGCCCTGGAGGCCGCCGAGTTGGGGGCCAGGACCCCGTCGCCATCCTGGTCATCGTCGTCCTCATCATCGTCGGCGCTGTCCCTTCCTTCGGGCAAACCTGACCTCCCCAAGATTGAGGCCCCCCACGCAAATTCCCAAGGATGTTCCACTAGATAGCGCCCGACGGAACTTCGCAGAGCTACAAGGTCGACGAGGTGGCAGCGGAAAAGGAACGTGAAGACCTGCTCCGCGCCACACTCGCCGCGTCCCAGGGGATTCGGGTATGGCTTCCGTTGTATTGGAATCTTGGTAGTATTTCTTGATGCTTGATTCTGCTTTGACTTGTTACCCCCCGAGTAGAAGCTTGTCGATCGTTCAGAGAAAATGCACGAGGTGCTGACCCGAATCGCCCCCCAACTGCAAGAATTGGACCAACTCTAGGCCTTGAAAACCGAAGTGGAGGGGCGCAGCCAGGAGAGGGAATCTTGGCTGAGGGACGCTGTCACCGAGCTCAGGAGTGAGAATTGGGACCAAGCCAAGAAGATAAGAGGTGAGCCTCCAGAACACTTCTTCCTGACCGAATCCTCAATATATTTCTCTAGCTGTGTTATTTCTCGACTACCCAGTTGTGTCTTGACTGCAACGTCGGGTTCTTGACTAATCTGTCATGTAGCCCTCGAAGCAGAGTTGAAGACCCGAACGAAGGGAGAAGAACAGCTGAAGGAGGCCGAGAGAGCCAGAGCCGACCTTGAGAAAGATAAGACCGACCTGACAGGGGCCAAAACCGAGCTTGAGCGAGAGAGGGCCGAGTTGAAGGAGGCCAACGCCAAGCTCAAGAAAGAAAAAACCGAGCTGGAGAGGACCGTAGCCAGATGGGAGGCCGACTACGACAATAAGTCTCCCTTCTGACAATGATCTTAACCAATCCATTAATTACTCCATCTGCAGCTTTACCTAACAAGTTTACTTGTCGGTGAACCCGGGTAGCTGCTGGAGCAATTCCCAAGCCCAATTTCAGTCTTACGCAGAGGAGATAAGGGTCATCAAGGAGTCACGAGAGGCCCTCCTGGGATCCGTGAGAGGGCTCCTTGACATCATGGATCCTCGCCCCATGGGAACCAGTTGTAGCTCGATCGCCCAAGTGGAGGCGCGCCTTGAGGATGCACCGAGTGCCCTAAAGAGGTACTCGGATGAGCACGTCATTGTCGGTGTAGCTCGAACCCTGGCAATGACCAAGTCCATCTACCCAAAGGCAGATGTTGAAGCCATCGGGGCGGGGTTTGCCGAGGAGACAACTCCTGAGGAGGCACTGGAGCTGATAGCCTAGCTGAGGCCGACTGCAGAGATTATCACCCAAGACCTGGATCTATAAAAACAATACATCATGCAGTCGGTGTATTCCAGATTTTTGTAAGGACATGTGTAAATATATGTGCAATGCCGCCAAGCTTTAGACTATTACTCAGTTGTCATTAGCTTTACTCGACCATATAGCCTACGCCGAGTTGATCTATAGGAACTTAATAAAAATGTTCACCGCAGAAAGCCGTACTCGGGCAGACATAGGAAAGTCATAGTAAAACATCATAACTTAAGTAGAATAGGCTCGTATATTATTGACAAAGCACATATAATACATGCAGCCCCCGACTCACTACTCGGTTGAAACAAGCGGCGTAGTGAGTCAGAGAAAAACTATACACATGAAAGTTGTAAAACTTAGGTATAGAAAGGACGTAGCTATTCTATATTCCATGAGTTGCTGATGAGGGCACCGTCTTCGGTCTTCAGTCGGTAGGTGCCTGGCCACGTGACCTCGGCTATAATGAACGGCCCTTCCCAGATTGGGGATAGTTTGTGCCTGTCTTTGGTGGTTTGTATTTCTCTCAGAATGAGGTCTCCGACCAAAAAGGCGTGGCCACGGACATTGCGATTGTGGTAGCGACACAGGCCTTGAAGATACCTTGCCGACTGTATTATTGCGATATCCCTCGCTTCTTCCAACTGATCTAGTTTGACCAACCGGGTATTGTTGAGATGTGTTCTGAAGTCTAAGCCCGAACTCGCGGAGAGCCGAACTCTAACTCATTGGTAGCACAGCCTCAGCACCGTAGACCAGAAAGGAAAGGGATTGCCCTGTTGCCTGACTAACCGTCTTCTAAAGACCAAAGGACAGATGGGAGCTATTGGACCCACCAGCCCGTGTATGGTTGTAGTCGGTCGAATATCCTGGCTCTAATACCTTGCAAGACCATACGATTGGCTCATTCAACCTGCCCGCTGCTCCACGGGTGCCACAGACTCATAGCAGATCTTGATGCTGAAATCGTCACAAAAATCTTGAAACATGCCACCCATGAACTGAGTGCCATTGTTGGTGATGATGCGGTTAGGGACCCCGAATCGGTATAATATACTCATGATGAAGTCCTTTGCTCGTGTCGCTGTTATGGTTGCAACGGGTTTGGCCTCAATCCACTTGTGAATTCGTCCACTGTGACGAACAAGTGTGTGAAACCCTCCTACGCTTCTTGAAGGCCCGACCATGTCTAGCCCCCATACAGCAAAGGGCCAAGAAAATTGGGATTGTTTGTGAAGTTCTTGGGCTGGAAGGTTTGTTTATCTTGCATAGAACTAGCAACCCTCGCATGTGCAAATGATGTCTTTGGCATCTATTACTGCTGTTGGCTAGAAAAATCCCTGCCAATAAGCCTTTCCGACTAACGTCCTGGATGCGGCATGGTTGCCACATATGCCCGAGTGGATCGACTGTAGGATCTGCTTGCCTTCCTCGGTGGTGACGCAGTGCATGAGGACACCGGATGCACCTCTTCTGTACAGGTCTTCTCCGACAACTAAAAATCTCTTGCTTCGACGTTTGATTCGTTCGGCTTCACTGTGATCTTCTGGGAGTCATCGTCTAGGAGGAATTTGAGACAGGAGCTCCGCCAGTCTTACATATGTGCATGCCTCATCTGTTTGCCGGGGTAGGCTCACCTCCCGACTGCTCCAGTTGCTGGTTTCTTCTTGACTGATGACTCCATAAGTTGCTCGACAAAGATCCCTATCAGGACTGCTTCTCTCTTGGATCCCATATTTGCCAATTCATCTGCAGCGTCATTGTATTGCCGTAGGACATGTGTTATCTCCAGGCCGTCAAACTTGTTTTCCAGCTTGCGGACTTCCTGACAATATGCCGCCATGGTATCATCGAGACATGTCCTGTCCTTCATGACTTGGTTCACCACGAGTTGAGAATCCCCGCGCAAACCAATCACGTATGCGGATGATATAGCAATGCGGAGCCGTGGATAAGTGCCTTGTACTCGGTGACGTTGTGAGAAAGCCGGGAAGTGGATTTGTGGAATTACTTCAGCTTTTTGCCGGTGGCAACGTCAGTACGATGCCAGCCCCGCACCGCCGATCCATAGAGAACAGATCGAATACATTGTCCAGTACTCTAGCTTCGCTGTTGATGTGGGCATTTGAACTTCCGTCCACTCGGCCACAAAGTCGGCTAGAGCTAGTGATTTGATTGCTGTCCTTGGCTGAAAGGTGATGTCGAACACCATCAATTCGAGCGCCCATTTAGCGATTCGGCCGGTGGCCTCGCGGTTATGCAGGACATCCCCGAGTGGAAACGATGTGAACCACCGTGACTTGATGTGCTTGGAAATAGTGCACAAGCTTTCGGATAGTGATGAGTAGGCCATAAAGCAGCTTCTAGACCTGCGTATATCTCGTCTTCGAGTCAGCAAGGACTTCGCTGACAAAGTAGATTGGCCTTTGGACTTTCTGGATATGACCCTGTTCAGATCACTCGACCTCCAGCGCCGTGCTGACTACCTGAGTAGTTGCCGCCAGGTATATCATTAGCGGTTCTTGGGGCATGGGTGACGCCAACACGGGGGGTGATGTGAGGAATTGCTTGAAGTCTTCAAAGGCTTGCTGGGCTTCGGGAGTCCATTGGAAATTGTCCGCTTTCTTCAATAACTTGAAAAAGGGCATGCCCCGTTGGCCCAGTCGGGAAATAATCCGGCTGAGTGCTGCCATGCAGCCTGTCAGCTTCCGGACGTCCTTCTGGTTAGTCAAGGGAGCCATGTTCATAATTGCGTTGACTTTCTCCGGGTTGGCCTCGATGCCGTGATGCGAGACGATGAAGCCGAGTAACTTGACGGATGGCACACCGAAGGCGCACTTTTCCGGGTTCAACTTCATCTTGAATCTTCGAAGGTTCTGGAAGGTTTCTTCCAGGTCAGCGATGAGGTCTTCTTTGGACTTGGTCTTGATCACCACGTCCTCAACATAGGCCTCCACGTTGCGCCCGATCTGAGTGTGTAGGCACTGCTGAATTGCCCGTTGATACGTTGCTCCAGCGTTTTTCAAACCGAACGGCATAATGATATAGTAGTACGCTCCAAACGGCGTGATAAAAGATGTCTTTAGGCAGTCCTCCTCCTTCAGGCTAATTTGGTGGTATCCCGAGTAGCAGTCGAGAAAACTGAGAAGGTCGCACCCTGCAGTTGAATCTACCACCTGGTCTATTCTCGGTAAACCGAATGGGTCCTTGGGGCACGCCTTGTTGACATCGGTGTAGTCGACGCACATGCGCCATTTACCGTTTTTCTTCCAGACCAGAACTAGGTTTGCTAGCCAATCCGGGTGATAGACCTCTTTGATGAACCCGGCTGTGAGAAGCTTGGTTACCTCCTCCCGAATAGCATCTTTACGGTCTTGAGTGAAGCGCCACAGCCGTTGCTTGACGGGCTTGGCGTTTGTCTTCACGTTGAGGGCATGCTCGATCACCTCCCGTGGTACGCTTGGCGTGTCAGACGGTTTCCACGTGAAGATATCCTTGTTGGCTTGGAGGAAGGTAATGAGCGTATCTTCCTATTTGGGGTCGAGTCCGGTCCCGACTAGAGCAGTCTTGGAGGGGTCGAAAGGGTCCAGGGGATCTACTTTGTGTCCGAGTCCGCTGAAATTCCCGATTTTGCTGCATTTTTGGCCGGAACTGGGTCTTCCTCAACTTCTGCTATGATGGCTTGCCGAATGCTGTCACGCCCAACTGCCGCCTCTTGTGATTGAGCCAATTCGCAACTCTCCTTGTCGCAGGTGAAGGCTTGCATGACATCGTTGCGGAGGGAGAGGACTCCTGCTGCCCTAGCATCTTGAGCACCATATATGTATAGTGCGGTATCACCATGAACTTGGCGAGCGCCGGTCGTCCGAGAACACGTGGTACACAGTCTCGAAGTCGGCGACCTCGAAGCAGAAGTTTTCCATGTGGAAGTTATCCTGCGTGCCGAAGGTGACTGGCAAGGTAATCTGCCCAAGTGGTGTCAAAGACAGGCCGGGAATTATCCCGTGGAAGGGCGCCGTACTCGGCCGTAGATCTAAATGAGGAACCTTCATCTCATCCAGCGTCTTGGCGAATAGGATGTTGAGTGCGCTGCCTCCGTCTATGAGAACCTTCTTCAACTTGATGTTCTTGACAACCGGGTCCAGGATGAGTGGATAACGTCCCGGGTGAGAAACCCGACCTAGATGATCAGCACGGGTGAACGTGATGGATGTCTCTAAGCAACGCAGATATTGGGGGGTGTCTGCTATAGAGATTGTGTTGACGTCGTGTGCTATTAGCTTCTACTTGCGCTTAGACTCATACGCAGATGGCCCTTCGAAGATGTGGTTGAGTTCGGCCTGTGGATCTTGAAAATCGTCAGCCGGGTCTCGATCTGGCTTGTCCTTGTTCTTGTCGGCGCTAGATGATAAAGCCTGCTCAGAGGCAAACTTCTTGAGCTTGAAGCAGTCTTTGTCCGCGTGCTTGCCCTTGGGGTGGAAGGGGCATGGCCCGTTCATAACCTTCTGATAGTCGTTGTTCCGTTGGGGCCGTGACTTAATTCACTCCATGTTAGCCACCTCATTGTCCGACTTCCGCTTGTGGTTGCTGGACTTGTTCTGTGATGGCTCGTTGTCGGCTTTCGCCTTTTGGTCCTTCTGCCGGGACTCCTTCTTCTAATCGAGGGCCTCGGCGACTGCTTCGGCCGAGTCGGCGTATTTGTTTGCCATGTCGAAGAGAGCCCGGACGGACGATGGTGGCTTCCGAGTGAACTTTGCAACGAACGGGGCGTCCTTTACTCCCTTGCGGAAGGTGGCGATGACGGCCTCGTCCTTGATCATTGGTATTTTGTTGCGCTTCTCGGAGAACCTCTTGATAAAGTTGTGTAGAGACTCGTTCTTCTTCTGGTGCAGTTGATATAGATCATGCTTGGAAGACGGCCTCTCGTAGGTCCCTTGAAAGTTAGCAATGAACCGCTCCCTGAGTTCTCCCCAGGAACCGATCGACCGCCTTGGGAGCCCTATTAGCCATGTCCTCGCCGAGTCAGCTAGTGCGACTGGGAGGTAGTTAGCCATGGCTTTGTGGTCACCACCGGCAGCTCGAATTGCCAAGGTGTATACGGTGAGCCAGGACTTGGGGTTGGTTTTGCCGTCGTATTTCTCGATCCCCGTAGGCTTGAAGCCCGACGGCCAGTCGACGTCCTGGAGCTCGTGGGTGAAAGCTGGAACGCCTTCGTCTTCGTGAGGGCTCCAGCTCCGATTACGGCGGTTAAACCGCTCGTGGTTGAGGCCGAAATGATCGTAGTCATCCTCTAGTCGGCGATGCTCGTCTTCTTCGTGTTCATGGCACCGAGCTTTAATGGTGTGTCGGAGGTTGCATTGTAGACGAACTCGGAGGTCTTGGTTGGGCCGGCGATCGTACTGGTGACGCCGCCGGTTGTTGTTGTTGGTGTCGCCGAGTGATGTTTGCCGCAACTCCTCATGTGGCCGACTAGAGCCAGTCGCCCAGCATCGTGCTAACGTAGATGATCCTGCCGCCCAAGAACCCGACCGGTTGGTCGGCACAAGTGTGTCACCCAATTGTTGTTGCTGCTGACAGGCAGCAACTGTAATCATCGCCTTGATCTTGGCGATAGTCGGGGTGGCCTGGTGGTCAGGCCCAAGCTGGAGTGTGTCCAGCAGGGTTGCAGTGGCCATGACGTTCTATTGTGGCATGACGAAGACGTCGTGGACGCCGACTTTGGTCTGGAGAATTTGTTGCTGGGCGGTTCGTCCAGCCTTGCATAGCCCATCGTTCCGAGCCACGCGGTCAGCTTCCTCCTGTTGTCGTAGTCGGCACGCCTCCTCCTGCTGCTCCTCTTGTAGTCGGTGCACTTTCGGTGGTGGTGTTGTTGCCATGAAGATCTTGCGGGAGAGGAGAAAACTCGCTAGACTGGAGTCCGAACTAGTGTTCGAACCGTTGTCCGACTTGCAGTCGAAGTCCGAGTAATTGATTGGAGTAACAATGACTCCGACCTCTCTAGATCCAATCTGAAACGGCGCTTGGCCGTGTCCAAACTGAATCGCAGGAGATCAGGTCAGACGCGTGGGATGTAGATTCGCGGCGTCGCCGGGTCTGCCAGGGAGATTGACGATCTCTCCCCCTCTTAGCCCTACCCAGGCCGGCTCGAGGCCAAGAGCGAGTCGGACACCGAAGGAGAGAGTTGTCCCGAGACTCGGCAAGGTGGTAGATTGCCGCAGTAACTCAACGAGGGTGGCTGCAGCGTCTTGTGGGCCGACTGGCACAGAGTCGGCTGGTTCCTCGGCCGGTTGGATCGGATCTGTGTCGGCCAATGTGAGATCGCCAGATTGATTGGCAATGAAATCGAGGCTTCCGAAGGTTATTGTGTCTCTAGGGAGAACTTGCCGCCATCGACCTGGTTGCTGGATCCATCGAGCTTGTAGATGTGAAACTCATCGGAGCCCCTACCTAGCGCGCCAACTGTCGATGTTTTACACCGGCAATATAACTATAGGGCTACTCGATAAGGGGAAACTCGGTGGATTGCAAAGGAACACAAGGAGATTTTATACTGGTTCAGGCCCTCGAAGTGAGGTAATACCCTACGTCCAGTTGTGGTGGTATTCCTTTGAGGATTTGTGTCAATCAATGATCTCGTGCCCTCAGGGGACACCCTGCCTCCCCTTATATACCAGGGGACAAGGTACAAGGTAGAATCCCAGCCGGACACGGCCAAGGGATTTCCTTCTTAGAGATACATCTTACCCGACTAGGACTGTATATTCCTTTTTGTACAAGGCAAAGTCTGCTGGGTGCTACTATATCTCTAATTACAAGTCTCGGCCCATCCTCTGTCCGAGGCGCATTATGCTTGCGATGAGGTACCCGGGCCCATGCCTCCACAGGCGTACCAAGGGAGGTGATCGAGCACGCCCTCAACGTGAAGATAGACGCCAAGCCAGTCAAGCAACGGCTGTGGCGCTTCGCTCTGGACCGGAAAGATGCTATTTGGGAGGGAGATAACCAAGCCTCCTTGCAGCTGGGTTCAATACAAAGGGGTCTCATCACCTAGATTGGCAGGCAAATTGTGGGTGCCATGGCGCCCGTACCGTTATGACAAGCATATGGGCCACTCGATAAGGATGGGCCTAGCCTTGTAATTAGAATATAGCTAAATTCGGCAAACTTCGCCTTTATTAGAAAGGAATATACAGTCCTAGGCGCGGTCGTTATATCTTCTAGGAGATCCCTAGTCGTAATCCGAATGAGGACTCCTACCTTGTAACCCTGCCCCCAGATATAAGGAGCAGGGCGCCCCAGAGGCGGGGAGTTGCGGTTCACCAGAAATCCACCACCACCATCCTCAAAGGAATAACACCACAAACTGGACGGTAGGCGTATTACCTCACATCGAGTGCTGCAACCAGATAAAATCTCCCTGTTTCCTTTGCAATCCACCGAGATTTCAGTCCGCCAGTGCCCCATATATTTGTGCCGGTGTAAAACATCGAAGTTGGCGCCACGCCAGGTTAGGGGCTTCGGCGCGATCTACATCTACAAGCCGATGGATCCAGCAACGGAGTCGACGCGGCAAACTCTCCCCCGGAGATACAATTGCATCAGAAGCCTCGACTTCGCCGCCGACCAGATCGGCAATCTCACCCAGGCCGACACGACCCGAAATCAATCGGCGAAATCCAGCATGACTCCGCGCCAGTCGGCCCACACGACCTGCGGCAATCTTCGACGACATGGCTGCGGCAGCTCCAATACGCCCGAGTCCAGGACAACTCTTCCTTACCAGTTGTTCGACTCGGACTCGGTTCTGAGCCGGCGAATCGGGCCCGAGAAAGGTAAGAGATTGTCAACTTCCCTTCCGGGACTCGGCGACGCCCGGATATCTACAATCTACTCCGACGGGCAAAACCCGATCCCCTGGAGTCGACTCGGATACGGCTCCGAGCCGCTCGAGATCGGATCTAGGGAGTTGGAGTGGTAATCACCCCCATCAACCATTGCGACTCGACTCTCAGTCGGACTACGACGTCCCAGCTCGCGATTCCGACTCTAAGTCGGACACAGTTCGGCAAGCTCTTCCCGCCTACCGGAAATCTTCATGGCATCCAAAGGCTCTACTCCTACTCAGGAATCACGCCGACTACACGACAACAAAGAGGAGGAGCCCCCGACTGCGGAGAACAACAGGAGGAAGAAGCCAAGTGCCTGCACGCCCCCGACGACGGCCTCGCAGGGCTGGGCAAACCGCTTCAGCAACAAACCCTCCAAACAAAAGTCGGCGACCACACGTTCTCTCACGCCACAACAGAAACATCGTGGCTGCCGTACCCCTTACCTTGACACGTCCAGGTCTGGGCCTGATCACCAGGCCACCCGACGACGCAAGGATAAAGCCCATGCTTTACCCATGTCCGCATGTCAGCGGCACCAACATCGGGCAACACACTCGTACTACCAGTCCAATCAGCTTTCCCCAGCGGCAGTCTCATCCACCTCAGCGACGATCGACGGCCGGGCCTAGTCGCAGCACGCGGAGTCAAAGCCAGACGTCACTCGGCAACCACAACAACCGGCAACGTCCAAGCGCACCGTCGGGACAAGCCAGACCTCCGAGACGACTTGCGGCAGCGACCTTCAGCAAACATGACATGCTCGGCGCCGCAAACGAGAAGAAGACGAGCAACGCCAACTGGAAGACGAGAGAACGAGCAAGTTCGGCCTCCACTACGAGCGGTTTCCCGCCGTAGTCGAGGTCGGAGTCCTCATGAGACGACGGGAGTACCGGCCTTTCACTCAGAGCTACAACCAGAGCCGACTGGCCGTCAAGTTTCAAGCCTACAGGCATCAACAAAATACGACGGCCAAGACTAATCCCGTCCTGGCTCACGTCTACACTTGGCGATTCGAGCAGCTGGGGGTGGAAATCAGAAAGTCATGGCTAACTACCTCCCAGTCGACCTTTTAGCCGACTCAGCTGAGGACAGGGCTAGTAGGACTTCCCAGCAATCAATGACTCCTGGGGAGAAACTCCCGGAAACCGGTTCACTCACCAACTTTCCGGGAACATTACGAGAGGCCATCTTCGAGTGACCACCTATATCAGTTGCGCCAAAGGAAGAACGAGTCTCTTCGTGACTCATCAAGAGGTTTTCTGAAGGAGGAACTCAATCCGAACGTCAAGGATGAGGTCTGTCATCGCCGCTTTCGAAAAGGAGTCAAAAGGACACCTCGTTCATCGACCAAATGCAACGCGGGAAGCCTCCCAACTCTGTCAAGCCCTATTCGGACATGGCAAACAAGTACGCCGACTCGCCCACGCTATTGCCGAGACCCTCGATGACAAGTCACCCTGACAGAAGAAACGGACGACACCGACAACGCTCCGACTAAGCTGGAATCGCAAACGCAAGTCAGACGGCTCCATTTGGCAGTCGTCATGACCGCCTTCGACCTTCAACAACTGAGATTATACAGAACAACAAGTGACATGCTCGGGGGCTCACAAGCTCAAACACCGAGGATGCATCCCCACTTCCCAAATACCGAACAAGCTAAGTCTCTTGCGAAAACATCTCCTCACTCGGCCTTGCTAGTGCACAGCCGCTTACACCTAATAGGTGTATAAGGCTGCGCATTTACTTTTTCCGTTTTTGCTCTTAAATTGATTACAAAGTACTCGAGTAGCATAATCTCGATCCGTGGAAACTCTCCATGTAAGACGAACTCAAGTCACCCAAACGACCGTGCCTGGGAAAGAGCCATGAGCCAACTCCCGACGCTAGGGGGCATGACTGTCGGGCAGAGTGCTTAAAACGTAAGGCAACTACTCGAGAAAATTAATATCAAAAAGAGGAAGAACACAGATTTACATACATTGTAAATACATTTTATTCGGTGATATTCCATATCAGATGCCTACTCATCCGATATTTTTATATGCGAGCCCAGCTCCGGATATGCGATGACAGGAACTCAGGGCTTCGAGGCCTATCTCCTACGCCGGGGGCTGGACAAGGTCTGCCGAAAAACTCGGATTGCTCCATGAAGGGCTACTTACCGAGACTTGCGCCAGTCGGCGTCATCTTCCCGACTACGCTCCATGGGAGCTAACAATCGGCCCCCGGCGCCAGTCGGCTTATTCCACTCGGCCTAAGTAGGACGCCCATGAGGGTCGGCCAGTCGAATCCACGCTAATGCTAGGTTCGGGTACCTTATTTGGCCGCAACTCTGTCAGGTTGGAGTACCCCCATGAGCGGTCGCCAAGCCGAATCCTAGTGCTAAATGCAAGATTCGGCGTGCACCAGCTGGCTAAACTCTGTTGGAGAGCGTACGCCAGAGGTCACCAGCCGAACCCTCTGCTAATGCAAGGTTCGTACCTTGTTCGGCTTTTCCCAAGTCAGAGAAGACTTAACATCGTCAAAGCGCCATCGGTAGTGCTCATGCACTGCGTCACACCTGAGAGGGCAAGCAGATCCTGCAACATACCTACTCGGGTACATGTGGCAACCAGTTTGCATCCAGAAACGTAAGTCGGAAGGCTTGCGAATAAGGATTTCTCTGGCTGATTGCGGTTACCAACACCAAAAAATCATCCTGACATGCGATGGATGATACTTCTCTAGAGCTATGCTGGATAGGTCGCTCAGGCCGGCCTTATTTGGTAGCAGCCACCAAGACATGAGTTCCTACAGTAGCATGCTCCATGTGGGCCGCCCGCAGGCTGAGTTGAAATTATAGGCGCTGGTGCTACCCACAGGAACCGATGAGGTAAACAGATATGCTTCATGAGAGCCTTATTGCTCCACATATATGTTTGGGTATCTGTCTTATCCACCAGGTCTCAGAGGATACATCCTTGACAAGGATCACAAGCTGGTCTTCATTTAAAATTGGAGATGCAGTATCTCTCTCGAGTACACCTAACCACGAATGGATTTATTTTTCATACAGTGGTACTCGGCCTACATGCGTGGCCACCAGTTGCCATGAGCAGCATTATTCCCGCTGACATGACGCGGATGAGTCTAACTTTTCGAGTATACACTACTCGGAGAACTATAAAATTCTCATTCCCGCTGACATGACCGCGGATGAGTCAACTTTTGAGTAGTTACACTACTCGGGAGAGACTATAAAATTCTCATTCCGCTGACATAACGCGGATGAGTCTAAACCTTCGAGTAGTGCACTACTCGGAAAGACTATAAACAATCTTCCAGCTGACGAGCTGAAGATCTAACTTCCGAATGGGACGCCACTCGGGAAAGACTATAAACACCTTTCCAGCTGACATGAAGCTGACGAGTCTGATTTTCGAGTAGTATACTACTCAGGAAAGACTATAAACACCCCTTTCCACTGACATGACGCTGAAGAGTCCCATATACGAGTAGCATCCTACTCGGCAAGACTATAAACGCACATTCCGACGGTGACATGAAGTCGAAGAGTCCTATAGTACGAGTAGTTCCCTACTCGGCAGACTATAAATCATATTCCGGTTGACATGATACCGAAGAGTCTCATGTACCAGTAGTAATCTACTCGGGAAAGACTACAAGGTTAAAGATCTTGACTTCATGTTTAATTGTTTTCACAATTAAGCACAAAGTCGGGGGCTACACCTAATAGGTGCGCCTATTCGGCGCACACTATTCCAACATCTACATCGAGACCTTCATAGCCTCGCTGCCAGCTGACATGAAGCAGGACTCGGGAGAAGCGCACTCAGACAAAGAGCACTCGGGAGCAATGCACTCGGGAAGACTTCACCGTGGAGGATGAGCACTCGGCATCAGCTGTGACTCAACTATGAAGGTCTCGGGGGCTACTGTGGGTGCCATGGGCCCCGGGTACCTTATGACAAGCATATGGGCCACTCGGATAGAGGATGGGCCTAGCCTTGTAATTAGAGATATAGCTAAATTCGGCAAACTTCGCCTTGTATAGAAAGGAATATACAGTCCTAGTCGGGTGCGTTATATCTCTAAGGGGAGATCTCCTAGTCGTAATCCGATGGGGACTCCTACCTTGTAACCCTGTCCCCCAGTATATAAGGGGAGGCAGGGCGCCCCATGAGGGCGGGTTGAGTTGGTTCACCAGAATCACCACCACAAATCCTCAAAGGAATAACACCACAACTGGACGTAGGGTATTACCTCACATCGAGGGCCTGAACCAGTATAAAATCTCCCTGTGTTCCTTTGCAATCCACCGAGTTTCCATCCGCCGAGTAGCCCCATATATTTATTGCCGGTGTAAAACATCGACACAAATCCAGTCCTGGTCTAGAAGAGAAACGGTAAATGGTGCATGTGCGTCGACTACACCGATCTCAACAAGGCGTGCCCCAAAGATCCATTTGGTCTACCGAGAATAGATCAGGTGGTGGATTCAACTACAGGGTGCGACCTTCTCGGTTTTCTTGACTGCTACTCGGGATACCATCAAATCAGCCTGAAGGAGAAGGACTGCTTAAAAACGTCTTTCATCATGCTGTTTGGAGCGTACTGCTACATCACTATGCCGTTCGGTCTGAAAAATGCTGGAGCAATGTATCAACGCACAATTCAGCGGTGTCTGCACACTCAGATCGGGTGCAATATGGAAGCCTACATCGATGATGTGGCGATCAAGACCAAGTCCAAAGAAGACCTCATCGCTGATCTGGAAGAAACCTTCCAAAATCTTCGAAGATTCAAGATGAAGTTGAACCCAGAAAAGTGCGCCTTCGGTGTGCCATACGACAAGCTACTCGGCTTCATTGTCTCGCATTGTGGCATCGAGGCCAACCCGGAGAAAGTCAATGCAATTGTGAACATGGCTCCCCCGACTAACCAGAAGGACGTTCATAAGCTGACAGGCTGCATGGCGGCACTCAGCCGGTTTATTTCCTGACTGGGCAAATGGGGCATGCCCTTTTTTTTAAGCTATTGAAGAAAGCAGACAATTTCCAGTGGACTCCCGAAGCCCAGCAAGCCTTCGAAGACTTCAAGCAATTTCTCACATCACCCCCCGTGTTGGCATCACCCATGCCCCAAGAACGCTACTGCTATATCTAGCGGCAACTACTTAGGTAGTCAGCACGGTGTTGGTGGTTGAGCGATCCGAACAGGGTCACATCCAAAAAGTTCAACGGCCAGTCTACTTTGTCAGCGAGGTCCTTGCCGACTCAAAAACAAGATATCCGCAGGTCCAAAAGCTACTATATGGCCTACTCATCACTGTCTGGAAGCTGGTGCACTATTTCCAAGCACATCAAGTTACGGTGGTCACATCATTTCCACTTGGGGACGTCCTGCATAACCGCGAGGCCACCAGCCGAATCACTAAATGGGCGCTCGAGTTAATGGCGTTCAACATCACCTTTCAGCTGTGGACAACAATCAAATCACAAGCTCTAGCCGACTTCATGGCCGAGTGGACAGAAGTTCAAATGACTACATCAACAACGAAGCTAGAGTATTGGACAATGTACTTCGACGGTTCTCTACGGATCGGCGGCGCCGGGGCTGGCGTCGTATTGATGTCCCCCACCGGTGAAAAACTCTAGCTTCCCATCGCTATATCACTCGGCATCCACTTCCTGGCTTCCCACAATGTCGCCGAATATGAGGCACTTATCCATGGGCTCCGCATCGCTATATCACTCGGCATCCGTCGACTGGTTGTGCGTGGAGACTCTCAACTTGTGGTAAACCAAGTCATGAAAGATTGGACATGTCTCAACGACACCATGGCGGCATACTGTCAGGAGGTCCGCAAGCCAAAAAGCAAATTCGATGGGCTGGAGATAACACATATCCTACGACAATACAATGATGCTGCAGACGAATTGGCAAACATGGGATCCAAGCGAGAAGCGGTCCCGATAGGGATCTTTGTAGAGCAACTTATGGAGCCATCAGTCAAGAAGAAACCAGTGCCAGAGCAGTCAGGAGGCGAACCTACCCCGGCTACAAACAAGGTGCTGCACATATGTCAAGATTGGCGGACTCCTGTTCTCAGATTCCTCCTAGACGATGAACTCCCAGAAGATCGCAGTGAAGCCGAACGAATCAAATGTCAAAGCAAGAATTTCTTAGTCGACGGAGAAGACCTGTACCGAAGAGTGCATCCGGGGTCCTCATGCACTGCATCACCACCGAGGAGGGCAAGCAGATTCTGCACTCGATCCACTTGGGCATATGTGGCAACCACGCTGCATCTAGGACGTTAGTCGGAAAGGCTTATCGGTAGGGATTTTTCTGGCCAACAGCAGTAACAGATGCAAAAGACATTGTTCGCACATGCGAGGGTTGCTAGTTCTACGCAAGACAAACCAATCTTCCAGCCCAAGAACTCCAAACAATCCCAATTTCTTGGCCCTTTGCAGTATGGGGGCTTGACATGGTCGGGGCCTTTCAAGAAAGCGCCAGGAGGGTTCACACACTTGTTTGTTGCAGTGGACAAATTCACCAAGTGGATTGAGGCTAAACCCGTTGCTACCATAACAGCGGCACGAGCAAAGGACTTCATCATAAGTATATTATACCGATTCAGGGTCCCTAACCGCATCATCACCGACAATGGTACTCAATTGACGGGCGGTGTGTTTCAAGATTTCTGTGACGACTTCAGCATCAAGATCTGCTATGCGTCTGTGGTACACCCGCGGAGCAACGGGAGGTTGAACGCGCCAATGGTATGGTCTTACAAGGTATTAAGGCCAGGATATTCGATCGACTACAACCATATGTGGGCCGTTGGGTACAAGAGCTCCCATCTGTTCTCTGATCTCTC
Source organism: Oryza meyeriana var. granulata (assembly GCA_003991445.1). NCBI lineage: Eukaryota > Viridiplantae > Streptophyta > Magnoliopsida > Poales > Poaceae > Oryza > Oryza meyeriana. The sequence goes on along the minus strand of RYFJ01001748.1, from coordinate 112,393 downwards.
AGAACCATGGTTAGTCGGGCAACAGGGCAATCCCCTTTCTTTCTAGTCTACGGTGCCGAAGCTGTGCTACCAACCGAGTTAGAGTTCGGCTCTTCGAGAGTTCGGGCTTACTCAGAAGACATCTCAAACAATACCCGATTGGTCAAGCTAGATCAGTTGGAAGAAGCGAGGGATATCGCAACAATCTAGTTGGCACGGTATCTTCAAAGCCTGCGTTGCTATCACAATCGCAATGTTCGTAGCCGCGCCTTTTTGGTTGGAGATCTCGTCTTGAGAAAGATACAAACCACCAAAGACAGGCATAAACTATCCCCAATCTAGGAAGGGCCGTTCATTATCACAGAGGTTACTCGGCCAGGTGCCTACCGACTGAAGACTGAAGATGGTGCCCTCATCAGCAATTCATGGAATATAGAACAGCTACGTCCTTTCTATACCTGAGTTTTATACTTTCCCATGTGTACAGTTTTCCTCTGACTCACTACGCCGCTTGTTTCAACCGAGTAGTGAGGCGGGGGCTGCATGTATTATATGTGATCTGTCAATAATATACGAGCCTGTGTTACTTAAGTTATGAAGTTTTACTATGACTTTCCCATGTCTCCCCAAGTACAGCTTTCTGCGGTGAACGTTTTTATTAAGTTCCTATAGATTAACTCGGTGTAGGCTATATGGTCGAGTAAAGCTAATGACAACTGAGTAATAGTCTAAAGCTTGGCGGCATTGCACATATATTTACATATGTCTTTACAAAAATCCACAATACACCGACTACATGATGCCCTATTTTTACAGACCCAGGTCTCAGGTGATAATCTCTGCAGTCGGCCTCGCCTTGGCTATTAGCTCTAGTGCCTCCTCAGGAGTCGTCTCCTCAGCAAACCCCTCCCCGATGGCTTCAACATCTGCCCTTGGGTAGATGGACTTGGTCATCGCCAGGGTCTAGGCCACGCCTGCAATAACGTGCTCATCCGAGTACCTCTTTAGGGCACTTGGTGCATCTTTAAGGCGCTCCTCCACTTGGAAGATTGTGCTGAAGCTGGTTCCCACAGGGCGAGGGTCCATTAGGTCAAGGAGCCCTTTCACGGACTCAGCGAGGGTTTCCCATGACTCCTTGACTACCCTGATCTCCTCTGCGAAAGCCTAAAACTGGATCTGGGAATTGGCTCTAGCAGCTACCCGGGTTCACCGACAAGTAAACTTGTTAAGCAAAGCTACAGATGGAGTAATTAATGGATTGGCTAAGGTTATTGTCAGAGCGGAGACTTACTTTTGTAGTCGGCCTCCCACTTCGCTATGGCCTTCTCCAGTTCAACTTTTTCTTTCTCAAGCTTGGTGTTGGCCTTTTTCAACTCGGACTTCTCTTACTCAAGCTCGGTATTGGCCCTCATTAGGTCGGCCTTGTCCTTTTCAAGCTTGGCTTTGGCTTTCTTGGCCTCCTTCAGCTGGTTTTCTCCCTCTATTCAGGTCTTCAACTTGGCCTCGAGGGCTGCACAACAGAATAGCCAAGAACTCAACGTTGCAGTCAAGACACAACTGGGCGGTCGGGAAGCAACACAGCTAGAGAAATATATTAAGGGCTCAGTCAGGAAGACGTCTTCGAGAGGTTCACCTCTCATCCTCTTGGCTTGGTCCCAATTCTCGTCCCTGAGCTAGGTGATGGCATCCTTCAGCCAAATCTCCCTCCTCTGGTGGAGCTCCTCCAATATGGCCTTCAAGGCCCGGAGCTGTTCCAATTCTTGGAGCTGGGGGGCAACCCGGGTCAGGACCTCGTTCATCTTCTCCGAGCGATCCACAAGTTTCTAGTTGGAAAGAAACAAGTTAATCGTTAGAACAATCATGCAAGGAAGGTTACCAAGATCCCAATACGGCAAAAATCATACCCGAATCCCTGGGATGCAGCAATTGTGGCATGAAGTAGGTCTTCGCATTCTTTCTCCGCCACGGCTTCGTCATGCTTATAACTCTTCGCAATTCCGTCGGCGGCTGTCCAGCGGAACGTCCTCGGGAACTTGCGGGGAGGGGCCTTGAGTCTGGGGAGATCCGGCCTTTCTGAAGGTGGCGACGACAATGACGACGACGACGACGATGGTGACCAAGATGGCGACGGGGTCCTAGCCCCCAACTCGGCTGCCTCTGGGGCTTCGGGGGCTGGCTCAGGAGCCACAGCAACAGCTTCGACAATGGGCGCTGGCTCAGGGGCTGGAACAGCGGCTTTAGCAACCACCCCTTGGTCGGCCAGGGTCGGCGGCCCTGCAGTCAGGGCGGTCTCAGTTTCTGCAACTGGGGCTGCCGCTGGCTCAGTAGGTGTGCTCACTGGCGCTGGATCAGCTGGGGTAGGCTCGACAGCAGGGGTAGTCGGCGTGGTCTCCTTAAGATCAATGTTGGCCCGCTTCCTGCGTAACGAGTCAAACATCAAGATGCTACAATGCTGAACATGATTTTCAGAAGACCCAGAACGACCTACCTCTTGGAGAACTTGAGCTTTTGTCCAGGAGATCCAGAGGGCAGCACTGGAGGGCTGTTGACTATCGGGCTGGAAGGTGCGGCAGTCGGCGGCGGCATTCCTGTCCTAGTTGGCCCCGTTCGCGGTGTGTCCGGCTGGGGCGCTCGGGTACTTGGTGGCGTTGGGGTCGGCCTCGTACTTGGCGGTGCTCGTATTGGGCTTGATGATGCTGGGCTCGACCGCGCCGGTCCCGGTCTGGGACTCGATGGCCTGGGTGCAGTACTGGCGGGGTCTTTTATTTTCAGACTCTCGGCTGCGGCACTCGGCCTCATGACCTCCTTCTTGCCCTAATCTACAATGGGTTTCTTGCCCGCTCTTCTGGAGTTGGGTTGGGCGGCAGAAGGACTTCTCGGCCTCTTCTTCAACTTTGTGGCCGATAGCGGATGGGAGTCATCATCAAACTCCTTGCACCACTACAAACGATTCAACAATATGCATCACATGATGCTAAGCAACTACGGATACATGTCTACAAGCATTCATCACAGAAGAGAAGCAAGGGTTACCTCGGGACGAGGCCAGTTTCGGTTATAAGCCGTGATGGAGCGCTCTGCGTCCTCGGTTTCGACCACCCCACTGAAGAAATAACTGAACAATGTTTCGGTCACTTTTTGCTAGTCAGCCACCTCTCGGTTTTCTCGGTCAGGGTCATTTTTCCCTTGGTAATCCCAGCAGAATTGGCTCCTCAACTTCAATGGTTGGACGCACCGGGTCAGGAAACACTTGGCCACCCAGGGGCCGGTCAGGCCGGCTCTCTTAAATTTCTCCAATCTTGCCAGCAACTGATGCACTTGGCCCATCTCTTTGAAAGTTGAATCCGATGACCAATTGGGCAAGACCGCCGGAGGCGAGCCTGTGAATGGAGGCAGGGAGGGTTCCAGATCAGAACAGTAGAACCACTCCTTATGCCATCCTTTCAAGGAGAATTTCAAAGGAAGATTGATATATATTTTCTTCATTTCACTCCTCAACTGAAGGCCAGCTTCCCCAATCACCTGAACCCTATTCTTGGAGGGCTGGGGCTTGTGTGGAATAAGTGTCTAAAGAAATTGAAGTGGGGTTCTACGCCCAAGAAGCACTCACAAAGAGTCACGAATATAGAGATTTGCAAGATCGAGTTGGGATTCAGATTCACCAACTCCAATCCGTAGAAGTTAAGAAGACGGCGAAGGAACTCAGAAGAGGGAAGAAATAAACCCTGGTCAAAAAAGAGGCAAAAACAATAGTCTCGCCGGCTTGGGGATTTGGAACCGACTCACCCTCAGCCGGGCACCAGCGGATGATGTCACGGCTTTGCAGCCGTAGCGACTTCTACAGACTTTCCAGCTTCGACCGGCTACAATCCGAGGTCGGCCATGCCTCGTCCGATGCCCCAACAAAATCTGGAACCCTCGGCATGGTTGGGGGGACAAGAAATTTGGGGGAAACGTGGCCAGGGGCTGGGAATGGAAAAAGGAAAGCGGAATCGCTCGAGCTTCAATGGGGAGGAGCAAGCAATGGCGAACCCTAGTGGAACAGGAGGCGAAATTTCGGCGCGGAGCTGGGAAGACGAAATGATTGGTCGCTTGGGAAAGATGAGGAATCTTTTCTCTCTCCCCAACTTTTATAGAGCCTGTGCCGACTCATGGGCTTGGGCTTACACAATCGGTACTGGACCACCAAGATATGAGTTTCTATAGTAGCACGCTCAATATGGGCCGTTCGCTGGCTGTGTTAAAATCGCAATACAGGTGCTACCAACAAGAACCGATGAGGTAAACAGATATGCTTCATGAAGGCCTAATTGCTAAACACATGTGTTTGAGTATCTGTTTTATCCACCAGGTATTGAGGATATATCCTTATAAGGATCACAAGTTGATCTTCATCAACATTGGGGATGCAGGTATCTCTCAAGTACACCTGACCACGCAATGGATCTATTTTCATAAAGTGGTACTCGGCCTACATGCTTGGCCAACAGTTGCCATGAGCGACATTATTCCAGCCGACATGATGCTGAAGAGTCTAACTTCCGAGTAGTGCACTACTCGGGAGAGACTATAAATATCCTTTCCAGTTGACATGATGCTGAGGAGTCTAACTTCCGAGTGGGACGCCACTCGGGAAAGACTATAAACCCCCTTCTCCGGCTGACATGAAGCTGAAGAGTCCCATATACGAGTGGCATGCTACTCGGCAAGACTATAAATTATATTCCGGTTGACATGATACCGAACAGTCTAATATACCAGTAGTATACTACTCGGGAAAGACTACAAGGTTAAAGATCTTTGACTTTATGTTTGATTGTTTTCACAATTAAGCACAAAGTCGGGAGCTACACCTAATAGGTGCGCCTATTCGGCGCACACTATTCATACATCTATATGAAGCCCTTCATAGCCTTGCTGCTAGCTGACATGAAGTAGGACTCAGGAAAAAGACGCACTCGGACAAAGAGTACTCAGGAGCAATGCACTCGGGCAATCTTCACCGTGGAGTATGAGCACTCGGCATCAGCTATGATTCAACTATGAAGGTCTTAGGGGCTACTGTGGAGGCCATGGGCCTCGGGTACCTCATCATAAGCATATGGGCCACTCGAACAGACGATGGGCCGAGACTTATAATTAGAGATATAGTAGCACCCGGCAGACTTTGCCTTGTACAAAAAGGAATATACAATCCTAGTCGGGTAAGATGTATCTCTAAGAAGGAAATCCCTTGGCCGTGTCCGGCTGGGATTCCTACCTTGTACCCCTATCCCCCGGTATATAAGGGGAGGCGGGGCGCCCCATGAAGGCAGATCATCAAGAGTTCGTCAGAACCACCACCGTAATCCTCAAAGGAATACATCTCAACTGGATGTAGGGTATTACCTCGCATCGAGGGCCTGAACCAGTATAAAATTTCTCCGTGTTCCTTTGCAATCCATCGAGTTTCCATCCACTAAGTAGCCCCATAATCATATTGCCAGTGAAAAACATCGACATATGGGTAAATGCTCAATATCCAAGTGGGCTTACAAATTTGATCATGATCAATTGCTTTGTGGATTGTCTCACGTCTCTTGATTAGTTGGTATTTATCCCCCCAATATTGCAAGTTTCTTATGTCCAAACAAAGTATTTACTTGTTACTAATAAAAAATAAAAAAGTTTAGCCTACGTTCTTCCTTAGATCCCTTCTTTTACTCCGATAGTATTGCAAATCGCAATCGATGCAAAGAAAATGAATGTATTTCCATACTATAATAAAAAAGTAAGTGTAATAAATAGAGAATTGCATCATGTCACATGACTTATTCCATTTCTACTCTGTGGGATCTTACGGAGCCTCTTCATGGATGACATGGTTGAGGTATGATCATAGATAATATTCTCCTCAAGTGAACTAGCCTATCCTTCCTAGACAGGGTACTTACGTGTTGATAGGATGTGGAGACACCTTTGGTCGTGAATTCTAATGTGGCAGATCCAACTCTCTATCTGCATGGCCAAATCAATAGTTCAAGTCACACACTCCCATAATCCGCCTTATTTTCTTTTGTAAAATTAACTTCAACTATTTGTATTATTTGTATCAAAATAGTTCAGAGTTGAAGAGAAGTATCTAAATGACATGTCTTATTTTACAATAACCCATGTTTGTAGCAATGAAATACCACAACCTACCCAATATGATATATGAGAATTAGAATTCTCTATGATATGCCTTCCCTATAAAGGGCCCGAAATACCTTGCTTACGTATCATTAGAAAGTGCATTAACATAAATACGACAGTAAGCAGAGGAAGTACAAAGGTATGTAAACTATAAAAACAAGTCAAAGTGCATTGACCTACACTAGCACTTCCACGTAATAACTCCACTAAAGGTGATCCTATTACCGGAATCGTGTTAGGTACACCTGTCACAATTTTGACTGCCCAATAACCAATTTGATCCCAAGGTAAAGAATAACCAGTTACACCAAACGATGCAGTCAATACAGCTAAAACCACACCTGTGACCCAAGTTAATTCGTGGGATTTTTTAAATCCACCTGTGAGATACACACAAAATACGTGTAGGATCATCATTAGAACCATCATACTTGCTGACCATCGATGAACTAATCAGATTAACCAACCAAAGTTGGCCTCGGTCATTATGTATTGAACTGAGGAAAAAGCCTCTGTAACGGTTGGGCGATAGTAAAAAGTCATAGCAAAACCGGTAGCAACTTGTACTAGAAAACAAGTAAGTGTAATTCCCCCTAAACAATAAAATATGTTGACATAAGGAGGAACATATTTACTAGTTATATCATCTGCAATTGCTTGAATCTCAAGACGTTCATCAAACCAATCATATACTTTATTGAGATAGGTAACTAACCTGAACCCCCCTCCGAGAACCGTATATGAGAATTTCATCTCGTACAGCTCAAGTAGAAACACACAAATTTTCAACAGATATTAGAAAAAAGGTTCAAAACCTCATCAGCCACTGGGTTGGGTGGATTTGCCTTGAAGATATGAAATAAGAAAAATCTAGAATTTTTTCTTTGTGATGATAATGCCAAAAAATCTCAAGTTGGCTCATCTATCTTTCTTCTTTCTTTCCCAAATGTTGATCATTAGGGGCCTGTTGATTTTTCTCTTCCCTATTTTTTATTTTCTTTTTTATGCGTAATTCAGATTTACTCTTGTTATACTAGTAAATAAATAAAGCAAAAATTTGAGTAGTTTTCTGGTAGAAATTGTCTTGTTGCGATCCTATGAATCAATTCAATTAAAACCTTAGATTCATACTAGAGCCACGATGATTGAGTCTCAAGCTAAACAAAAAGCAAGGGTTCTTCGAATAGGAACCACTTGATGATCATTTATTGAATCAGTGTAATGACTCGACAAAATCGAGAGAAAAAAGTTGTCTTTTGGGCAAACAAAATTGGAAGGAAGAAAATTTCTTTTTTTATTTTTATTAAAAACTACTTGAATTTTTTCAGTCTGGTTGCGAGGTCTGAATAGTTAATATGAATCATAGTTTCATTTTTTTCTTGATCCACTCTATCTATTTCGTGTTCTAGATACTAGAATAAATAATATGCGATGCATTAGAATCATCTTGATAGAGATAACAGGCCCTTTCTATCTATTATCAATAGGAGCAAATTCTAACAAGTCACACACTCATATTCCAGAGATACCGAAACCAAAAAATTCCACGGTCGAACTACCAGAATATCTAGAAATGTAGAGCTTAAAGTAGAAAGGCTCTTTTGGATGGAAAAACTATGACTTCGTAGTTTTCGTCAGTAGAAACCTAATTCATTAAAATTCTGTCCAGTAAAACAGAAGAATTATAAATTTCTAAAATGATAGATAGGAATACCGCGAATAAAGCCATTGCGACCCCCATAAAAGGAGTAGTCCCCCAACCCGGAGCTACTTTCCCATATTCCGAATTAAGGGTTTTGATAAATTACCTATGCGAGTTCGTCTTGGTCCAGGTCTAGAACTATCTTCAACGGTTTGTGTAGCCATAAATTCTATTTAATGATTTGTGTTGACTTTGTATACTATTCCGTTGTAGTTGTAAATACACGATCTTTTCGTAGATCCACTGTAATCTTGAAATTCTATAAAAATAGAAACAACAACTTTAGTCGCCATCTCCATATCTGGTTTACTTGTAAGCTTTACTGGGTATGCCTTATATACCGTGTTTGGGCAACCCTCTCAACAATTAAGAGATCCATTCGAAGAACACGGGGACTAATTGAAGTAAGAAGTCTCCCAAATGGGGAGACTTCTTACTTCAATTAAATTATTTCACTTTTTTAGTCGGAACCTTAGGTGGTTCTCAGAATAAGATAACGAAAAAAATTATCGCTAAAGTCGAAACTAAAGGAACATATAAACCAATGCTTCCATAGATTCGATCGTGGTTTATTTACAATTATAATTTCCACACCTATTCATTTGTCATTTGGGATCATTTCCCATATAAAGAAGGAAAAAGAGTCAAAGAAGGGATGGGAGATGTTTCCCATGTCAAATCAAAAAAGAGAGGTGAAAGATACCAAAGCAATGCAGCATCAGGCTGGCTATCTCCTTGTAGTTGGATCTCTAACTTTTTGGAATGTCCCAAATTCCACTTGAGCATCCAAGTCTGGATCAATACTAGCAAAAACATCTAGGAACAAGGTTCTAGCGCCATGCCAAATGTGTCCGAAAAAGAAGAGCAAAGCAAAGGTAGCATGACCAAAAGTGAACCAACCCCGTGGACTGCTGCGAAAAACACCATCTGATTTCAAAGTAGCCCGATCTAATTCAAAATTTTCCCCTAATTGGAAACACCTCGCATATTTTTTTACAGTAGTAGGATTAGAATAACTTACTCCATTAAGTTCGCCACCATAGAACTCCACCGTTACGCCTACTTGTTCAACACTATATTTGGATTCTGCTCTTCTAAAAGAAACGTCCGCTCTCACAATTCCCTCTTCATCTACCAAAACAACCGGAAATGTTTCAAAAAAACTAGGCATACGACGTACAAAAAGTTCACGCCCTTCTTTGTCTCTAAAGATGGGATGTCCTAACCATCCAATTGCTATTCCATCCCCATTGTCCATTGAGCCTGTGGGCACCCCGGAAGTGCATTATGGAGAGTAATTACTATGACAACACGAAATATCTAGATGGATGGGATCTCGAATAAAAACCAATTAAGTGCAATAACCATCCATCCTCATCGCAGGCTTACCATAATATTTACCCGTTCATAATACAAATCCAAAATGCCGAGAAGTGTACAAAAGAGATAATCATCAGGATAGCTTGCCAGTCCTCCCCGTCATACGCCCGTCAAACCACTCGATAGTGGCGACCAAACACGATACGTACCCCAGAGGACTCGAACCACAATAGCTATCCCCCAACCATCTCAATTCTACACAACTCATACTCATGTTTAGCTAGTCCCCAGGAAAGCAACTAGCCTCACACTTTCATCGTAAGCAATTGATAAACATCACAAATACTCTAAGCATGGATAAAAGTACAGCAGGGTTATATATATTACATAGAGGGTTTACACACCCTAATTCATCACAGAGTAGCACAAAAGATAGCAGCGGAAAATATAAACATAAAAGGTAAGACCAGTGGTGCCATTACCAAACCACAGGGCAACCGACTGGGGATAGAGCATAACTTCAACTACACATTATCCTCGCCACCCTCGGAGGGATAATAGTAGACCACATCAGTGTCGTCGTTGTCCTCACCTGAAAGATGCAGCGTGAGTACACAAGTACTCAGCTAGACTTATACAATAATAATAATTCAAAGGAGTAATGCTAGTCTCTACATCAAGGAGTATGACTATGTCGATCTGATTTTGCATAAAGCTGATTTTATTGAGCAAGTACTACATTTAAACATAAGCATTTGCAAAATATAGCAATCTGAAAATTCTAGGACAGCAAGCTTATAGTTCTAAAATGTAATTAAAAGTGAGCACAAACCATGCTCTAATCATCATCCATGGGCCACCATTGCCCAAACAATTATGCTACACAAGCATATCATTATCCATGACTAAAACCAAGTCATATTTATCATTAAAACCTTTTATATAAACCTATTCATTCATGACTATCCTAAGTCATGGTATCACCATATATTCCCGTAACCACATATCCCAAGTTGGATGCTAACATAGACTAACTAACACATCAAGCGGTCGTCCTGTGACCGTGGACACGGCTATTCGAATAGTTCTTACTCTGATCAGAGGTGTACATCTTTACCCACACGATGTGATAGAAGCCAAATGGCTACACTCTAGTTTGATTCGTACCTGCCGGTACCCACACTCTACACATTGAGTGCGGACCACAACACAACCTTTTGCACGCTTAGCCCCAACCACCTAAACCACGTCTGGGCCCCCGACGACTTAGTCGTGCATGTGTGATGACTAAGGCGGGCTCACCGTCGCGGGAGGCACCTCCGTCCCTAACCAGGCGCGCTCGAGGTCCTCCAAAGGAAATCCCTCCTCACGACTGACGGACGGGCATAGATGGCCACAGCCTCCCGTGCTACTGAGTTAAGTCGTCCCATTCCCAGCGTGTGGAAGTACGTAGGGTGCTTGAATAGACGTCAACATGTTCGGTCCTTAACGACCCAGACGGAGCTACGTGCATCGGGGAAACACCATCCCTTCATCGCCCTATCATCCGTCCAAGTCAAACATATTCTTAATTATAAATCAGAAGTTATTCTTTTCAGGTTTTAACCCATCCATTCGCATTAACTAGTTTTGAACCGATAGCTCCATCTATCGGATTTTTCTAAGTCTAGAATTAAGCATGGCTAAGCATTTGATAAAATAAAAGTCTCCCAAAGTCCTTAACCAGTGGTGATAAGGTAACAACATGGAGTCAATAATCAAGGAATGGAAATGCATACAATTGGGTAATATAAACTCTACCCGTTTTTCCCATTTTAACAAGACCGAAACATGCATATAGATATTTCCTTCGCAAACAAATGAATTTATGGAAAATATAGGTTCAATATGCTTAGATGCTTGCCTTGCTGCAGTGATAAGTCACACTCAAATTTTGGTCCTTGCTCCACGTACTCCGAATTGTCTGAATTTACCGATAAAAGCGAATATGCAAATAGGAATCAATTAAATATGCCCATGTAAAAATGATCAATTAATTCTAAGATAAATAAAGTAGGTAGGGCATGGCCTAACAAGAGTTTAGGAGAAAGAACCAAGTCATTTGCATCTCCGGATTGGGAGATACAAAAATAACAAGGTAGAAGGGCTGAAAATGGCAGTTTTGTAATTGTTTATATTGTAACCTTGAGTTATTATATTTGACTGACATTTTCTATTAAGATTTCAAGAAGGCAAGTATTTTTATATAACAGAGCATAATCTACTGGTTTCAAAAAAATTTGGTTTGCTGAGATTTGATTTAAAATGATTTAGTTATGAATTTCTCGAGTTTTGTAAAAAAGGAAAGGTTAGAAATTACTTAGGCCTATTTTGGGAGGTAGTTTTGTAACATACCCAGAACATATATATACCGGAAATAAATTGTGGATAGGCATGGAAAAACTAATATAAAGTGCTAAGGCCTTGTTTCAAAACCTTTACCCATATATATGTGTACATCCATATGAAGACCCATATTTTGCTCTCTTTTGGAGAAAAACTAGTGATCATATTGTCAATTCGAATTTATAAGGAAACTTTCTGGAGAAATAAAAATCTGAGAAAGTTACCCTAGAAACTACACCATCTCAGTCAACCACTGTAATTTTCACTGGATTTTATCAAATACATAAATGTCTCGAATAAATACCTTCACTTCAGCAAAATCTGGAAAATTGTTATCTGCAGACAGCTTACTTGGCATTTTTGCCAGAACTAATCCATCAGGCACCTTCTCACCAAAACCTACCAGAACCTGGGTTAGATTGTGGAATAACCACAGTAAAAATTTCAGTACAATCTTCACAAAAATCGCACATAAAATAATAGGACAAAACCTACTGACTCAGACAGGGAAGACTAATCTTTGGCCGAACTTTGAGGAATTATCAGGAAAAATCCACCACTCTCACAACTCTGAATTTTGGCACAGAGCTAGTCATTATCACTCACTACTCACAGTAAATTTTCCACAGTTTTACCCATAATGTAACTCAGTGAAAATGCCAGCTCAAGTGGTCTTCTCAACCACTTCATTAAACACACTCTCTAGAAGATGTTCTCTCTATTCTACCACTGCCAAGTGGGTCCCGGCCATTGTGGGTCCCATGTCGGTCACAGGCACCCTTCCAACCCGGCCCCACCTACAGAACCTCGTTGCCACGCTCGCGGACACGCACCAGGCCACCGGCGATGTGCTCACAGAGCGGTGCCAGCGCGCCCTCCTCCTTCTCCTCGGCCAAGTCGACTGCAACCCGAGCCATTTCGCCATTGTACTCTCCTCACCACTCTCTCTCACTCCTCCACGGAAAGCCCGAGGCGAAAACCACGGCAACACCGAGAAACGCCACCTTCTTCCCCGGCGCCGGCAAGAAACCGACCGCCGCCCTTCTTCTCGGGTGAGCTTCGCCGCATCTGAGCTACGGGAACATGACCACCCTTGCATCCCTGATCCATTTTTGTCCCTTCAACTCCTCCTGTCTCATAGGTTAAAGACGCCGCAGTGTGCACTCGGCTCCGGCGACTGCCGTCATCACATGCACGCGTTCTCCCTGACCGAAGCAAGATTGGAGCTGAATCTTGGCCAGCAGCATCGCCAGCCCAGGACGAGCTCAAGAAACGAGCACTAGAAGCAGCCGAGTCCCGAGACTGTAGAACCACGTCTTCTTCCTCTCCGCCAGCCACCGTGCCCCCTTCTTGCTCTCTCCGACCACGGTGAGTTACATCTCGATTCCTCGCACATGAAGCTACTGCAGGGTATCACTGAGCTAACACCGACGGCATTTCTCTGGATTGTAGCCCAGATCCGGCCGTCGACGATCAACCGAAGTACTCTGCCGCCGTGAGACCTCTTCCAACGCGCTCGCCGCTGTTCTAGCAGCACCGAGTAATCTAACACCTTTGGTGAGCCTCTTAGGTCCCTCAGACATCGCATGCATGCATCCATTTGGCACGTGAAATGCAATCCATATGCATGCCGGTGAGTTCACCGCCTCCGCCGTCGTTGTCGTCGGTTCCGACCACTCCAGACAGTGAGACTACCACCGATAGTCGCGCAAAATCTTGTAGAATATTTCTCCTTTTGGCAACTCGGCGAGATCAACCGCCGTTCACCATCGCCGTCGCCGCAAAGCTCGTCGGAGACGTTTGCCGCCGCGGGCTCTGTCCCGAGCAGCTGACAAGCGGGTCCCACCGCATCAGCGCGTGAGAGCACTGTCAACAGAGATTTAAATCGCCTGAGGTTCTATTTGTAAAAGATCAGTCACTGATGAGTGGGCCCTGGGCCTAAAAATAATAAAAAAAACATAAGGGCTCTTGATGGAAAAATCCATCTCACACGTGCCGGAGGACTGCGGGTTGATTGCCGGGAACTCCAGGGACCTCGGCGCAAAATGTATTACACTGACCAGTGGGCCCACGTATTATAAAATCCGAGAAACATTAAGAAAAGTATAAATCCATTAAATTGTTCCACTGAAAATTAGGCAAACTTCTTAAATCCATATCAAATTCATTTTAACTCCAAATTGGGTGAAACCAGTTTTGTTGGTTTTGTAAGTTTATCCTCTAAAATCTGGTAAAATGAAAAGTAGCACTTTCTGTACAGAAAATTTACCTAAAAATTTATGAGAGTAAAAATGGGACTTTTAACTAGGAAATTCATTATAACTCAGAAAAATGTCAAACCAATTTTGTAATTCTTATAAAAATGTATACTTTCCATTTATGAACTCAGCTTGCACAGAATTAGGACACACATAATCAGTACATTTTATTTTTCCAAAAGAACGCATAAAAATCGGAAAAATCATATCTCACAAATGGTAAATGCAAAAATAAAAATAACTTCGCCAGAGAGTATATAAAACCAGTACCAAGTCACTGCACAAAAATCATGCATGTTAGAGCATTTTGCATTTTTGCATTATTTATCGGTTTTGCATTAACTTTAAAATTTAAAACTAGAAGAAGAGCCTTTGGAGTTCGAGGAGGTAGAATATTTTGAAGAACCTGAAGTAGACCTGAACCAAGGCAAGAATCCCACTACCTTTGAACACATTGCTCCTAAATTTTGGGATTATAAATGATTTTATTTCAACTTGCATCGTTATTTGGCTATGCGAATTATATAGATGGTGGGCAAAGGTAGTTAATCCCATTCCCTGCATAACCAACCTTGAAATGTTGATGACTTGCTACTTGTAACCCTAGAATGGGTAGAAGTACTTATTGAGTGCTTGCTATAAGGTATACATTGGTATATATGCTTAGACATGCATAGCTACTTACAAAATATATCATGGCTATCTAATTATGTTTCAAATGGGAATTTACTTACTTCTGATCAGAGATGAATATCCGTGATATTTGTGAACTAAAACCGAAGCAAAACCGTTTTAAAACTTGGGCAAGCAAGTAGTACACATATGTGATAGTTGTGTACCGATAGGGGGAGTGTTTTGCCTGGGTTGCTTAAGGACCGAACTCAGTGTCATATTCTCATGTTAAACAGTACAACCACATGTGCTAGTTATGGGATAGCCATAATAGATTAAGTTACTTAATGTTTAGCCTTGCATTTTGGTAGGCTGAGTAGTAGGGGCAGTGCCTACGAATGTACTGTAGGGCTGTTCATAGGAACTACCTATGTGAACCATAAGGGACTGTGATCACCTCATGGCATAGGCGTCTAAGTCTGTCCAATACAACGTTGTGTGCCTCGTGGGGAGCCAGGACGGTTGCCGCCACGGCGCTGGGTTTAAGGCGTGGGCCCACCACCCACGGCATTGGGGTAGCGCCCCGGTGTGGAGTAACAAACCTCGTGCTGGTGCAAGGCTAAATGTTAGGTAATGTAAAAGCTGTGTTGTGACCTCTAGACTGCACTCAACGTGAAGAGTGTGGTGGTACCGACGGGTACCGGACAAACTAGAGTGTAGCCGTTTGGCTTCTATCACATCATGTGGGTAACGATGTACAAACTCTACTGAGTCAAAACTAATCGGTTAGCCGTGCTCACGGTCATGAGCGGCATGGTTGTGTCCATTGAGTATAGATTTATGTTTCTAAAATGTTTTATGAAATGGGATGGGATGATGAAGAATTTTATTGATTTATACTTGGTGATTGATGATACGATAATGAAAAGGAGATGGCGTACTAAGTTGTATTATAGTCTTGCTGCCAAGGAGGGCAGTGAAGATATTATTAATCATGAAAATGGATGCCATGATATTACTTTATCAGTTTATTATGCAATCTAATTTATGAACTTCTCTTTTAAACTATTGCGAAATAAAATTGGCTTTATGCAATAAAACTAGCCTTTCACATAGCCTTGATCTTGACTACAGCTTGCATGTATAATTAGGTTTGATTGTGGCCTTGCCAGTACCTTGTGTATTGAGTTCTATTTGTTTTTGTGAATGCTGCTATAGATCCATACACAGGTGGAGATGAGGATATGTTTGATGATTGTGGGGATGAACAGATCGATCAGGACGGTCCTATCTAAGGGTTTACCCTTAGTCGGTTGCCTAGGGGTTTTGGGTAGCCAAGCTTCCGATGGACTAAATATTCTGCCTGTACGGCTTATGTAATTAATAGTTAATATGTACTTGTATCTATACTTTCATTGGACTAGCTAAATGCCCTATGTATTGGATATCACTAGCTAGATGAACGTGTGAGACTAGAACTTTCCTGGGCTAGTCTCGCATTAGTAAGAATTTAGAAATGATGAGATGCATGGACGTTGATTTAACCGTAGACCATGTCCCCAGAAGTGTGTATCGTGTTTGGTCGCCGCCTTCGTGTGGTTTGACGGGCACACTTCGCCGTTTCGGACTGGTGAATCAACTCTCCAAACATCTCTTTATTTCTGAATTCGGTGCTTTGGACTTGTATTGTGGATGGGTAAATATTATGACAAGTCTGCGATGAGGATGGATGGTTATTGTACTTATTTGGTTTTTATTCGAGATCCCATCCATCTAGATAGTTCGCGTTGTTATAGTAGTTACTCTCGATAATGCATTTTTGAGGTGCCCACAAGTTTTGTCAAATACAAATTATCCACAGTAAAGGTTACAACTTTCTGAGTTAAACAAAAGTGGTTTCATATTTTTAGCAGTTATGATGAATTTTCTAGAAATTTATAAACTTCTAGGTTATAAAGATGTATATAAAAGATATTTCCATTTTTAGAGAAGAAAACTACACAGAAGTTCTCACTTTTCATTTTACAAAATTAAAGAAAACATTTTTATGAATCCATAGAAATTTGGTTCACCTCAAAAGGAGTTGTAATGAATTTTATAGAAATATTCCAAGTTCCTAGGCACAAAATAAGTTACTTTTGCTTTATATTATTTTCTGGATATTTTCTGTACAGAAGTGGTCATATTTTATTTGACAGTATTAAAGTTCACAAATTTATAGAACTAACAAAATTGGTTTCACTCAAAAAGGAGCTAAAATGAGAAAGTTATGGATTTACAAAGTTTAACTATTTCTCTGTCGTAATTTAAATCCTTTAATTATTTTCCTATTTCTTTCTTCTTTT
This sequence comes from Oryza meyeriana var. granulata, assembly GCA_003991445.1. Taxonomy (NCBI): domain Eukaryota; kingdom Viridiplantae; phylum Streptophyta; class Magnoliopsida; order Poales; family Poaceae; genus Oryza; species Oryza meyeriana. The sequence continues at coordinate 95,618 of RYFJ01001748.1, read as the reverse complement.
CTCTTTCCTCCAGCTCGGGCCCGCATGACAGTGGCATAGAATAGGGCAGGCGCAGGCAGATCGGAGGCGGCGAGCTTCTCGGCGGCGGCGGCGGCGATGGCGGCGTCGGCTGTAGTCGGGGCCAAAAGAGAAAAGGAAGAGGAGTTCACAGCGAACACATCGGTGGTCTTCTCATCGCCGGCGGTGGCCGGAATCGACGGCGAAGGCGGCGGAGTACTTCGAGATGGCGTTGCCGATCGAGCTACGGTCGGTTCCTAGCCATACCAATGCATATATGTGCGTCTACCAGGCGTCTGGGTTCTCACCATGAGGTTTGACGAGGCTGGCGAGGTCTTGTCAGTGGCGGCAGTGCACAGATTGGTTCGGCGGCGGCAGAAAATAGTGCGACGTCGACGGTGGCTTGATCCGGTGCCTAATTTGTAAAGAGGAGGTGCGCACGAGGTTGGGAACTCCCTAAGGACCATTCTTGCAAGAGGAATTTGGCTAGGGCTCACCGGATGGCTCAGAATCGAGTATGGCGTCAGGCGACCGGCGACGGGGAAGACAATCCCGATCTCGAGCTTCAAGGCACCACGGCTTGATTCCTTCGGCAGCGGGCTCCTGGAGGCAGGGCGATGGTGCTAGTGCAAGGGCTCAGTCAGACTTGCTCCGAGGCGGCCGAAACGGCGAGGCGACGCTAGCGGCGGCGCTGTAAGGCAAAGACAGAGCACGGCGGCGCCACGGCGACTTCGGCCAGCAACCCTAAGGCAACCAAGTGCAAAAATGGAATGGTTAGGAGTGGTGGATCGTGTTCCGATGGTTAGGAAAGGATGGTGTTCACCAAAGCAAGCTCGAGCTCAAACGAACACCTTCGGCAGAGGGAAGAATGAGCTTGCCGGCGGTGATCTTTGGGGATTCTGTGGGTTTCTCCAGTGGGAACGTGGAGGGGATGAGAAGGAGACTTGGCTGGCGAAGTTTGAGGCGAAATGGTCGAGGCTTCCAGTGGTTAAGCTCATCTCTATGCCTCTGTGTGCTGTGAGGGAGAGGAAGAACAGGAGGCTGACACGTTTATCATGTAGTGCTGAGTTGCTTTGGTGCTACAGTGCATGGGTGGGTCCCACATGTAAGACAACCCTTTTCTACACATTCTTGGCTAAACTTAGCCTATGACTTGTGGGTCCATGAAGGGGAAACCTAGGAAGAAGAGAGAGGTGTGGGTGAGAACCTTGGTGCAACACATTGTCCCATGCTGTGCTATGGCTTACAAGTGGGCCAGGTCTTGTGGGTCCCACTGGTCAGTGACTTGAGAGAGGAGAAATCTCTAGAGACTAAGTCTTGTGAGCTGTCCAAAACATGCAGTCTTTAAATTACTATTTTACTAGGTTAATGAGGAGTATAAATTATGGGAAAATTAGTGGAGGCAGAGAAAGATGTGTTTAACCTGCTGACCAAATTTTGTTGCTAGAAGTGTTCTGGCTTGTCTTTGGCGAAATTGCAAAGAAGGGTTGTTGATCCAGTTTTTCTGCAGTTTCATTTATTTCTCCAGTGCCTTGATCTTATCATTTTATGTGTTTTATTTGGGGGATAAATTGAGCCAAAATTACTGGTGGTATGGTTCTGGTTGACACATCTGTTGGTAGAATTTCACTGCCTAATTAATCTTCATTTTTATTTGGTGAATTTTAGAAGCAAACCAATTTATTTCAGCTAGCTTCCTAGTTTTGCTGATTTGAGGGATTGCATTGAAGCATTTATTGAAGTGATAAAATTATGTAAAATTTACAGTGGATTAATTAGGTGAGATAGTGCTTACAGGAATTTTTCCATGATTTTATGTGCAACCAAACATCTTTAGAAAATCCTTAGACTATACAAATGCATAGGTCAAGGAAAAAGGGTCCAGGCTGAAACTTATTTGAATTTTTCAAGGGGTCCAAACTAATGAAATAAATTCTGGAAAAATTATATTGATTCATGATAATTAAGCTAGTATTTGAATAAATTATTTCCCACATGTGCTTGGGTTCAACTTGATGCACTTTTTAGAAATGTTTTGTTTTTGCCGATTAGGGTTTAATATTGGGAGTTTAAAAATATTACAAACTTGAATTTTGCATGAAGTGAAAATGCAAGGATTTTAAATGTGCACTTTAATGACAGCAGGGCATAACACTAATTACCTAGAATTGGAATTTAGGGCTATGACAGAGCCTGCTCTGAATAATCCCCCCCTTGCTAGATTATTACCAATATCATCTAAAAGGCTAATTTTTTTGGGAATTTTAGACCAAGCTTCCGATAAATTGAGATTTTTGACTAACCCATCACTAACTCTTCGATATATTTCTTGCTGAAAGTATCCCTGATCCCACTGATAACGAGTAGGCCCAAACAATTCGATTAGGGTATTTGCTGACCCATACCACATAGTTCCGGCAACTACGAAAGCTGCAAAAAAAACAGCAGCGATACTACTGGAAAGTACAGTTTCAATATTGCCCATACGTAATCCTTTGTATAGACATTGAGGTGGACGGACACTAAGATGGAATAGGCCTGCTAATATGCCCAATGTACCCGCAGCAATATGATGAGAAGCTATTCCCCCCAGAACAAAAGGATCAAAACCTTCTGCACCCCATGCCGGATTTATAGCTTGTACTTTTCCGTCCATAAGGATCAGACACCCATATCCCAGGACCATACAAACCCATTACATGAAATGCGCCAAAGCCAAAGCAAGCCACCCCTGCAAGAAATAAATGAATTCCAAAGATCTTGGGAAAATCCAAAAAGGGTTTTCCCGTCCCCTCATCACAGAATATTTCGAGGTCCCAATATACCCAATGCTAGATAACTGCCAAGAAACACAAGCCAGAAAACACAATATGCGCCCCTGCCACACCTTCATAACTCCAAATACCTAGATTCGTTACAGTTCCTCCTGAAATACTCCAACCACCCCATGAATTGGTTATTCCTAAACGAGTCATGAAGGGAATGACGAACATACCTTGTCTCCACATTGAATCTAGAACAGGATCAGAGGGATAAAAAACTGCTAATTCGTATAAAGCCATCGAGCCAGCCCAACCAGAAACTAGAGCTATGTGCATTATATGCACCAAAAGCAATCGACCCGGATCATTCAATACGACAGTATGAACACGATACCAAGGCAAACCCATGGAAATACCCCTTTAGCTAAGAAAAATAGACACGATGTCACTTTATTTTTTCTCATTTGCAAAGACTATCCATATCCTATGTACCTAACCCTTCTAGGGGATTCTGTATCAAAAAGCGTGAATATTTATTTCATTCGATTAAAAATAAGACGCCAATTCTGTTCATAAGAAGAAAGAGAAGCAGATCTATTCTATACTTGATAAGTGCCAATATGCAATGGGCAGCTTGGCCTATTTGGAAAAAACGAAGAATAGATCCCTATCTCTTTTTGTTTAGTATTCGAATCACCCATTCTTTTTTCTTTATTCAATCTGTCTTTTCCTACTTATATTATAATCTTTCAATCTATGTATTATTTCAATCTACGTATTAATAGAATCTATAGTATTTAATAGAATCTATAGTATTCATATAGAATAAGAAAAAAAGTGAAAACAATAAACTGCGGATTCTTTCTTTCTCTTCCATTCTTACGTTTCCATATTAAAGTGTAGTTTTCTTACTTAAATTGAATAATATTAATCTAATATGCCCATTGGTGTTCCAAAAGTACCTTACCGGATTCCTGGAGATGAAGAAGCGACTTGGGTTGACTTATACAATGTTATGTATCGAGAAAGGACACTTTTTTAGGTCAAGAGATTCGTTGCGAGGTCACAAATCATATTACAGGTCTCATGGTATATCTCAGTATGGAAGATGGAATTAGCAATATTTTTTTGTTTATAAACTCCCCAGGTGTGTGGCTAACCTCAGGAATGGCGATCTTTGATACGATGCAAACGGTGACACATGATATATATACAATATGCCTCGGAATAGCCGCGTGTCCTTCATTCTGCTTGGAGGAGAACCCACCAAGCGTATAGCATTCTCCCATGTGAGGATTATGCTTCACCAACCTGCTAGCGCTTATTATCGGGCAAGAACACTAGAATTTTTACTAGAAGTGGAAGAGTTACACAAAGTTCGCGAAATGATCACAAGGGTTTATGCACTAAGAACAGGCAAGCCTTTTTGGGTTGTATCCGATGGAAAGGGATGTTTTTATGGCAGCAGACGAAGCCAAAGCTTATGGACTTGTTGATATTGTAGGGGATGAAATGATTGACGAGCACTGCGATACTGATCCAGTGTGGTTTCTAGAAGTGTTTAAGGATTGGTAGTGGCCGGATTTCTTGTAAATTTATTTCAAACCTAAATTCAGGTTTTATGCGATTTAATGGAAATACTTCATAATGATCAATCATTCAGGTTAAGATCGATCTAAATCAATCCATTTTTTCTATATACATATGACATGCCAACGGTTAAACAACTTATTAGAAATGCAAGACAGCCAATACAAAATGCTAGAAAATCGGCCGCGCTTAAGGAATGTCCTCAGCGTCGAGGAACATGTGCTAGGGTGTATGTGCGACTCGTTTAGATCATGGGTTCAAACAAATAAGATAATTTTTGAAGTATCCATGATCGATACCAATGAATAGGATAGAGCTTCTTTATCCTAGATTTCTACGGTATATGGAATTTCTGGTTTCCTTTGGTGCAAATCCAATCATCTAGATTGGAAATAAGAAGCAATTCCCCCATTGGTAGCAAATGGCTATTCATTAAGCGGAGGAAGTAGTAATAAAAAGAAAAATGCTTATGCTCCTTTATCTTAAAAAAAGGACTAAGAGGGTCAGCTACTTAGCCAACTTTCATAATTAAATGCTGTCACTATATGGATAACTCTTCTTGTGAAAAGAGCTATTTACTCTATAATGGATAGGTAGAGCCAAAGAATGTGAACTATGCAAGTTCACAATACCCTTTGATGAAATGAAAGAAAGGGCTCCGGTGTATAGAGAGGGCCTCACCGTTTAAAAGAGAACCAAAGAAACGATGGAACCCACTATTTTTTTAGTATCATTAGAATTTTTTTGTCACGGCCCTAAATCTAATTTTCAGGTAATTAGTGTTATGCCCTACTGTCATCAGAATGCACAATTTAAAATTCTAGCATTTTCACTTCATAGAAATTTAAGTTGGCAATATTAAACCCTAATCGGCAAAATTAGACCAACTCCTAAAAGTGCATCAAGTTGAACAGAAACATATGGGGGAAATAATTTATTCAAATACTAGCTTATTTATCATGAATCAATATAATTTTTCCAGAATCTATTTCATTAGTTTAGACCCCTTAAAAATTCAAACAAGTTTCAGCCTGTGTCCTTTTTCCTTGACCTATGCATTTGTATAGTCTATGGATTTTCTAAAGATGTTTGGTTGCACATAAAATCATGGAAAAATTCCTGTGAACACTATCCCACATAATTAATCCACTGTAAATTTTACATGGTTTTATCACTTCAGTAAGTACTCCAATAAAATCCCTCAAATCAGCTAGACTAGGGAGCTAGCTAAAAATGAATAGGTATACTTCTAAAATTCACCAAATGAAAATGAAGACTAATTAGACAGAGCCCTTTTTGCCAAAGTGAGTGCCAACATGAACCCTACCACCAGTAATTTTGGCTCAATTTAATTCCCAAATAAATCACATAAAATAACAAGACTAAAGCCCTAGGGACATAAATTACACTGCAGAAAAACTGGGTCTTTATGCCTAATTTGCAATTTCACCAAAGATGAACCAGACCACTTCTAACCCTGAAATTTGGTCAGCAGGTTAAACACATCTTTCTCTACCTCCAATAATTTTTCCATGAATTATACCCCTTGGTAACCTGCTGAGATCACAGATGCAAGACAGCTATCTAGTACACTTTTCTAGACTCAGTCTCTAGAGTTTTCTCCTCTCTCAAGTCACTGACCAGTGGGACCCACAGGACCCTGGCCCACTTGTCAGCCTTACAACAGCATGGGACAGTGTGTTTCACCAAGATTGCTACCCACACCCCTCTCCTCTCCATAGGCTTTCAGTACAAGGGCCCACAAATCATAGACTGAACCTAGCCAAATGTGTGTAGAAAAATACTCTCTTACATGTGGGACCCACCACGGACACCGTGGAATGGAGGCACCTCAGCATTTGCATGGCAGACGTGTCTTCCTCTCCTTCTTCCCTCTGACTCTCTCTACCTACTGATCTAGCCAGCCAAGCTCCATTCTTGGAGAGCATCGACCATTTCGTTGCAAACCACACCAACAAGCTCTACTCCTCTCCCTCCTCACGTTCTGGCATGAGACTGGCTCTGTTAGCCCTAGAACCGCCAGAGACAAAAGCATTTTCTTCACCACCGAAGGTGTTCGGTAGAGCCCGAGCTAGCTCTGGTGAACTCCATCCTCTTCCCTCTGCCAGAACATGTTGTACACCTTCTAATGGTTCCATTTTCGCACTTGGCCACCCCAGTTTTGCTGGCTGAAGTCGCCTTGGTGCCGCCGTCCCTACTCTCTGCGCTGCCGAACCGCCGCCGCTCGGGTTGTCGCCGTTCCGGCCGACCCAGTACACCGCCGACCGAACCATCGCGCCTCCAACGTCGCCTCACCTCCAGGAGCCCGCCGACCAGAGGAATTGAACTGCAAAGCCCCGAGCGAGGAGATCGGCCGTCATCTTCTCCGGCTCCGGCCGAGATCCGCCGCGACTGTTCCCACTACACCGGTGAGCTATCCTCCGATTCCTCGTGTGAGCAGCCTCCTCGTGGCCTCACTGACCTCTTGCATGGTTTAAATCGCTAGTTGGTTAGCCGAAGATTGCTATCGTCGTCGCCTTGCCGATTCTTGCCGCCGCCGGGAGTACTTCACCGTCGTCGAACCTTGCGCGAGCTCACCTAGCCTATCCCGAAGCACGGTGAGCCTCCTCATGACCCCTAGCACCTGTAACATTATTTTCCTGGCTCAGTTTGTGGCTGTTTTGGCACATCCATGTGCAGTCCGAGAGCATCTGCCACTAGAGCTCACCGCCGGCGAGATTCCGGCCACCGCCGGTGATGAGAAGACCACCGATGTGTTCGCCGTGAACTCCTCTTCCTTTTCTCTTTTGGCCCCGACTGCAGCCGACGCCGCCATCACTGCCGCCGCCGTCGAGAAGCTCGCCGCCGTCGAGAAGCTCGCCGCCTCCGCTCTGGCTGTGCCCTGCTCTGCTCTGTCTCGCTGTCGTGTGGGCCAGGCTGGGGAGGATTAAGAAAAAGAAAAGAAAAGACAACTGATTTATTTTACAACAGAAAAATATGCAAACTTTAGAAATCCATAACTATTTCATTTTAACTCCTTTTTGAGTGAAACCAATTTTTTTCATTCTCTAAATTTGTAAACTTTAATATTGTGAAATAAAAATATGACCACTTCTGTACAGAAAATATCTATAAAATAATATGAAGCTATAATAACTTATTTTGTGCCTAGGAACTTGGAATATTTCTAGGAAATCCTTTATAACTCCTTTTGAGGTGAACCAAATTTCTATGGATTCATAAAAATGTTCTCTTTAATTTTGTAAAATAAAAAGTGAGAACTTCTGTGTAGGATTTTTCTCTAAAAATAGAAATATCTATTATATACATCTTTATAACCTAGAAGTTTACAAATTTCTAGAAAATTCATCCTAGCTGCTAAAAATATGAAACCACTTTAGTTTAACTCAGAAAATTTTAACCTTACTGTGGACAATTTATATTTGACAAAATACCTCCCAAAATAGGCCTAAGTAAATTCTAACCTTTCTTTTTGATAAACTTGTAAAATTCACAACTAAATCATTTTAAATCAAAATCCAGTGAATCTAATTTTGTTGGAACCAGTAGGATATGTAATTTCACATAAAAATACTCACACTTGTAAAATCCTATTTTGGAATGCAGGTTACTTGTGATACCCTAAGGGAGTACAAATTAATTACAGATCTGCCATTTTCAGCGTATATGGCTTATTATTTTTGTATCTCCTAAACCGTAAAAGATTTTGGAGATTTGTTTCACTAAAATTCACTTTAGAATGTGGCCTACCTACTGTATTTATTTCATAATTAATTAGGCATTTTGCATAAACATGTTTATTTGATTCTTATTTGCATATTTGCTTTTATCGATAGATTCAGAGAATTCGGAGTATGTGGAGCAAGAACCTGAAGTTGAGTGTGAACCATCACTGCAGCAAGGCAAGCATCTAAGCATATTGAACCCATATTTTCAATAAATTGATTTGTTTGTGAAAGCAATATCTATATGCATGTTACGATCTATTTAAAATGGCAAAAACGGGTAGAGTTAAGATTACCCAATTGTATGCATTTCCATTCCTTGGTTGTTGATTCCATGTTTATACCTTGTCACCCCTGGTTAAGGACTTTGGGATGCTTTTATTTTATCGAATGCTTAGCCATGCTTATTTCTAGACCTAGAAAAATCCGATAGATGGAGCTATCGGTTCAAAACTAGTTTAATCCGAATGGATGGGTTAAAATCTAAAAAGAATAACTTTTGATTTATAATTAAGAATATGTTTGACTTGGACGGCCGATAGGGTGATGACGGGATGGTGTTTCCCCGATGCACGTAGCTCCGTCTGGGTCGTTAAGGACCGAACATGTTGACGTCTATTCAAGCACCCTACGTACTTCCACACGCCGGGAATGGGATGGCTTAACTAAGTAGCACGGGAGGCTGTGGCCATCTATGCCCGTCCGTTAGTCGTGAGGACGGAGAGTCCTTGGAGGGCCTCATGCGTGCCTGGTTTTGGCTGGAGGTACCTCCCGCGACGGTGAGCCTGCCTTAGTTACCATGTACGCACGTGACTAAGTCGTCGAGGGCCCAAACGTGGTTTAGGTGGTTGGGGCTAAGCGTGCAAAAGGTTCTGTTGTGACCTCTAGTCCGCACTCAATGTGTACAGTGTGGGTACCGACGGGTACGGATCAAACTAGAGTGTAGCCGTTTGGCTTCTATCACATTGTGTGGGTAAAGATGTACACCTCTGATCAGAGTAAGAACTATTCGAATAGCCGTGTCCACGGTTACAGGACGATTGCTTGATGTGTTAGTTACTCATGTTAGCATCCAACTTGGGATATGTGATTATGGGATTATGCTGTTATACCATGACTTAGGATAGTCATGGATGGATAGGTTTGTATAAGAGGATTGATGTTAAATATGGCTTGGTTTTAGCCATGAAAGATGGTATGCTTGTGTAGCATAATTATTTTGGGCAATGGTGGCCCATTGTTGATGTTAGAGCATGGGATTGTGCTCATTTTTACTTCCATTTCAGAACTATAAGCTTGCTGTCCTAAATTTTCAGATTGAGCTATTTCACAGTTGCTTATGTTTTAAATGTATTACTTGCTCAATAAAATCAGCTTTATGCAAAATTAGATCGACATAGCCATACTCCTTGATGTAGAGACTAGCATTACCCCTTTGTTCTATTATTATTGTATAAGCCTAGCTGAGTACTTGTTGTACTCATGCTGTATATCTTTCAGGTGAGGATATCGACGACATTGATGTGATCTACTATTATCCCGCCGAGGGTGGCGAGGATAATGTGTAGTTGAAGTTATGCTCTATCCCCAGTCGGTTGCCCTGTGGTTTGGTTTGGCACCACTGGTTTTATCTTTTATGTTTATATTTTTCCGCTACTATCTTTTGGGTTACTTTGTGATGAATTAGGGTGTGAGCCCTCTATGTAATATATATAAATCTGCTACTCGTTTATCCATATTTAGAGTACTTGTGATGTTTATCAATTGCTTGCGATGAAAGTGTGAAGTTAGTCGCTTTCCTAGGGGCTAGCTGAACATGAGTATGAATTTAGAAATGATGAGATGCATGGATGTTGGTTCAACCATAGACCATGTCCCCAGAAGTGTGTATCGTGTTTGGTCGCTACCTTCGTGTGGTTTGACGGGCACACTTCGCCGTTTGGGACTGGTGAATCAACTCTCCAAATATCTCTTTATTTCTGAATTCGGCGCGTTGGATTTGTATTGTGAGTGGGTAAAGATTATGGCAAGGCTGCGATGAGGATGGATGGTTACCGCATTTATTTGGTTTTTATTCGAGACCCCATCCATCTAGATATTTCGCATTGTCATAATAATTACTCTCCATAATGCACTTCTGGGGTGCCCACATTTTTATTTCTATGCGAAATAACTGAAGGGAATAGAATAGAAAATAGTGGTTGGGAAGGTTATAGTAGCAAAAGCCATTGGAACTAATATTTTATATATGGGAATAATTCGTTTTGTTATTAATGGGAAAAAGGATGGCTAAAAGGAGAAAAATCATTAGTTATTCATTAAGGTTAATTTGATCCATTGACCAGAGTTCCGCGAGGATATATAGCTCGGAGACGACGAACAAAAATGCGTTCATTTGTCTCAAACTTTCGAGGGGCTCATTTAAGACTTAATTGATTGATTACTCAACAGGTAAGAAGAGCATTTGTTTCCTCTCATTGAGATAGAGTCAGGCAAAAGAGTGATTTTCGGCGTTTGTGGATCAGTCGGATAAACGCAGCAATGCGGATACATAAAATATTCGATAATTATAGTAAATTAATACACAATCTATACAAGAAAGAATTGCTTCTTAATCGTAAAATCCTTGCACAAGTAGCTGTATCAAATCCAAATAATCTTTACATGATTTCCAATAAAATAAAGATTATCAATTAAAGGGATAAAAAATTATTCGATAATTATAGTAAATTAATACACAATCTATACAAGAAAGAATTGCTTCTTAATCGTAAAATCCTTGCACAAGTAGCTATATCAAATCCAAATAATCTTTACATGATTTCCAATAAAATAAAGATTATCAATTAAAGGGATAAAAAATTAATATACATGAATAATTAAAATAGAATTCCTAGAGAGGTAACTCTGAGAAGATACAATAAATTAAGATTAAGTGGTAGGAATCAACGAGCATGTTGCAATAAATAAAAAAACTATTTCTACTATTTCTTCTTCCCCTTTGTTCTTTCTTATAACAAACACAAGAATCAAAATTGGATTACTTTCTTTATATACAATTTGGCCTTTTTGAATAAAACATCAACAATCAGAACTTAAGTTCCGATTGTTGTTTCTTAAAGTTTGGTTGGAGTTTCTTAAGTTTCGATTGGAATTGTACTTTTGTGTTAATTGAGGAATAAGTCTATTTTTTCTGTGTCTAGGACCTGTAATTATTGAAATTGACTGGGCTTGAAATTGCTTCTCATTCTCATAGTTACGAAATGGTAAGAAAGATAAAATACGAGCCTGTTTTATAGCAAGAGTAATTAATCGTTGTTGTTTCAAGGTTAATCTATTTATTCATCTCAATAATATTTTTCCTTGTTCACTAATGAACTGATTAATTAAACTCATGATTTTATAAGCAATTCGATCCCCAGGGCCAATCCGAGGGCGCCTACGAAAAGGTTGTTTGGGTTTGCGAAAAGGTTGTTTGAATTTATGAAAAGTTTGCTGCCGTCACCCAGCTCAGGGATGAAAATTGGGCCCAAGCCGTGAAGATTAGAGGTAAGTCCCCCGAATGCGTCTTCCCGACTGAACTCTTGATGTATTTCTCTAGCTGCGTTGTTCCCGACTGCCCAGTTGTGTTTTGGCCGCACGGTCGAGTTCTTGACTAATCTGTCGTGCAGCCCTCGAAGCCAAGTTAAAGACCCGGACAGAGGGGGAAGCCTAGCTGAAGAAGGCGGAAGAAGCCAGATCCGGGCTTGAGAAGGCCAAGGCTGACCTGACAAAGGCCAACGCCGAGCTCGAATGGGAAAAGGCCGAGTTAAAAGAGGCCACCGTTAAGCTCGGCGAAGAAAAGGCCAAACTGGAGAAAACCGTAGCCAAGTGGGAGGCTGACTACGAAAGTAAGTCCCCAACCTAACCGTGATCTTAACCAATCCATTAGTCATTCCATCTGCAACTGAGCCTGACAAGTTTACTTGCCGGTGGACCTGGAAAGACATGAGAGCCAATGTCCAGGCCTAGTATCGGTTCTACACAGAGGAGATAAGAGTCATCAGGGAGTCACGGGAAGCCCTCGTCGGGTCCGTGAAAGGGCTCCTTGACCTGATAGATCCCAGCCCTGTGGGAACCAGTTGCAACAGGATCCCCCAAATAGAGGCGCGTCTTGAGGATGCACCGAGTGCCTTGAAGAAGTACTCGAATGAGCATGTCATTGCTGGCGTGGCCCAGACCCTGGTGATGACCAAATCCATCTACCCGAGGGCAGACATTGAAGCCATCGGGGAGGGGTTTGCCGAGGAGACGACGCCCGAAGAGGCGCTGGAGCTGATTGCCCGGGCGAAGCCGACTGCTGAGATAATTACCCGAGACCTGGGTCTGTAGGGGCAGCATATCATGTAGTCGGTATGTATAAACTTTTGTGGAAAACATGTGTAAATATATGTGCACTGCCGCCAAGCTTATCACTCAGTCTTCATTAGCTTTACTTGACCATGTAGTCTACGCCGAGTTAGTCTGTTAGAACTTAATAAAATCGTTCAATGTAGGAGGCTGTACTTGGGCAAACGCAACAGTAGTAGTAAAGCTTCGTAACTGGAGTAGGATAAGCTCATATATTATTGACAGAACACATATATACATGCAGCCCCCGACTCACTACTCGGTTGATACAAGCGGCGTGGTGTGTCAGAGAAATTGTACACATGAAAAATTATAAAACTCAGGTATAGAAAGGACGTAGCTGTTCTATGTTCCATGAGTTGCTGATGAGAACGCCATCTTCGGTCTTCAGTCGGTAGGCGCCTGGCCGTGTGACCTCGGCTATAATGAATGGCCCTTCCCAGATTGGGGATAATTTGTGCCTGTCTTTGGTGGTTTGTATTTTCCTCAAGACGAGATCCCCAACCAAAAAGGCGCGGCCACGGACATTGCAGTTGTGGTAGCGACACAGGCCTTGAAGATACCTTGCCGACTGGATTGTTGCGATGTCCCTTGCTTGATGAGGACATTACTAGCTCGGATATGACCATAGCTACCTTATGTACTCATCAACTAAAGGTGCATGCTTTCTACGTAAGATTTACGTGTTATATATTTGAACAGACGTTACTGCACCATGAGTTTTGTATGTTCTTGTATGCAGAGATACTTACTTGGGTGAAGGGAAAGAGACCGAGTGCAAGGAACGCATGGATGATCAAAGAAGTTGACTGGGGACCAAACCAAGAACTTACCCAATTCTACTCATGCATCACCACGTCACTTTTGGTCCATAGAAGGCAAGAGATGAAGTTCTGCACGTTTTGGATTCGGATTCGGGCCTCCTGACAGCATCAACTTCAAACGGACCTAGCCGCTGATCCAGAAGGACTTTTGGGGCCCATAAGTACTTGTTGGAAAGCTTATGGAGTCTACTTTCAGATGGTTTTGGTCCCACATCAAAATTCCTCCTGAGCTGTCTAGAATCATCAAAAAAAGACACGTACCTCTTCCAGTCCGAGTCTGTTTTGGGCCTTGGGCCTTGTAATTGTGTCGTGGGCTAAACCCATGAAGAGTGCGCCCCTCACAGGGCAAATCCTAACCCTAGGACGTCCTAACTCATATATATATTCAGTAGCTGCCGCCGTTTAGAGGTGGGTTTTGATAGATTGAAGTTTTAGCCTCTGCTACTTCGCTTGAAGCGCGCGTGTCGACTAGATCGCCCGTCTTCTTGTTATTGGAACCCCACCTCTTGTCTTTTCAGATTGAAACTTCATATTTGATTTAGCAATTCAGTGCTTGTTCACCTCGTTCTTGCTTGTTCTACGATTGCTTGCAGGAATAAGGTTGATCTGCATCGGCAAGATCAACAACCCTTGGAGAGGTGTATCGATCGCTAAGGCGCAACAACACAACGTCTCGTACGGTTGTAGTCGGGTCGTCAACATTTCTCCCAAATCGTAGTTACCTTCAACTCACCGAAAGATCGGGCCACCCCTACTCCTATCAAGTGGTATCAGAGCTTTCATTGCTCGGTGAGTATTCATCTACCCATAACCAGAAAAAGTCCTACAAAAAAAAAGGTTGCATCATTACCAAGACATCTTTGAGCCGCTGCATTGTTCTTTTTAGATTTTTCTTTATTGAGTTTTCAGTTGCATCATCATATCGTGTTGCTGGTCTTAGTGTCTAGTCGTTTAGAGTTTCAAGTTCTTGTCACGTCTAGTACCACTTCCTTAGCCGCCGGTTTCCACGACACCCCCACCGCTGCCATAAATATTGCAATTCACATCGTCACCGCCGCCACCACCACCACCTTTGCTATCTATATCACCTTAGCATCCATATCTCGGACGGTTCCTGGTCGTTTCCCTTAGTTAAATACAAGCTTTGAAAGAGTTCTACTCAGATTGGCAAGTTTGAACCGAGTACGATTCGGAGTCAGTTGAGCTTTGTTAGTAAAATCGTCGGATTTGTTCCATACGGAATCGGATTTGGGTGTTTAAATATTTGTTGGAAAGCTGACGAGCAGATCTACATCTTTGCTTTTGGGCACACTCCCATATCTGGTCGTCTTCCTTGTGATTGGAGACCTACAAAGTTCAGCTGTGTTCCTAGCTCTGTTTTCCTTATTTTTGGCCAGATTTCCTTTGTTAGTTTCTTTGTTATTAGTTTGGTCTTTGGAAATTTATTTCTTTCCAAAAAAAAAAAGCAGAAAGGTGCTAAAAAATAAGAAAAAAAAGCCGCACCAAAAAAAAGGAAAAAAAGGAAAGAAAGAAGTGAAAAAAAACAGTCTAAGCCTCACCTTTGTTCTTTTCAGCGAATTCCTTTTAATTCTGTTCGGAGTCGTTTGTGGTATCATTGGTGCGTAGGCTTGCGTCTCTAGTACGTTCTAGCCTAGGACCAGCACAGTACTGACTTTGAACGATTATTCAGTTTTGTATTTTCTGATTTGAGCATTTGCTATCCTTTGCTACATATTTAAGCCTACCTAGAGCTCCACAGATTTGATTGCAGTCGTACAAGAAAGTGTTTGTCAAGGCATCGATACATCCAACCTCCATTGGGTTTTGGTTAAGTCGGTGTGGTCACCATTCGGCTTGCATTGGTAAGAACTTGTAAGAGCTTGGTATAAAGCTTGAGTGTGTGTGACTTTTGTGCCTCCACTACCTAGTAGTTTATAGGAGCGTGCATATTTTTGTGTATGTTCTTGTTTTCTACTAACCATGACAGGAGTATGCAAGGCGATTGGAGATGAATGTGCTCAACTTCAACCTCTTCGTCGAGATAAGAGGAGTGATCAACATGATACATGTCAGGTATGTGCACTACCTTATTTTGAAGGAAACTATGATCCTCATGCATACATTGAATGGGAGATAGCAGTAGATAAAGAATTTGAAATGCATAATTTGTCTGAGAAACAAAAAGTTATGTTTGCCTCTAGTGTTCTTGTTAAAAGTGCTTCATATCATTGGAAACATCTTTGTAGGCATAATAAAAGACCTCAATCTTGGAAAGATCTGAAACAATATTTGAGAGATGTTTATGTTCCCATGTATTATGCTAATATTTTGTTCAATAAACTACAATGTTTGAAACAAGGTAGCAAAACCGTAACATCATACTATCATGATTTGTATACTTATCTATTGCGTTGTGGTTTAGATGAATGCGAGGAAGCTATAGAGATAAGATTTTTACATGGGATTAACCAAGAAATTTATGATATGCTTGCACACGAAACTTATAATTCTCTTCCCCATTTATTAGAGCTTGCATGTGAAGCTGAAAGTCAAATTAAGAACATGAGGGAGCAACAAGTTAGGTTTGCGCCTCCCATTACTAACATTTTGCAGGAAGTTCAACGTATTTACCAAAAGGAGGAGAAGGAAATAGTTGAGATGCCAGTGGCATTGCTTGAGAAGGAAGATGAGGAGCATGAAGTACCAACTTTATATGAGAGTTTGGAAGGTAAGCTAAGTGATGCTGCAGTTAATCAAGGTGAGTATTCTCAAGCTAAATTACACATGTCTACTTTTCATGCTATGATAGAGCAACCAATAGTGGAACCCACCGCAGATTTGCCTTTGTCACAAATTGATTTACTTGCTATTGCTTGTGATAAAGAAGAGTTGTGTGATAAAGCTTCACTTATATCCATGCCACAACTAGTGAATGAATATGTTAGTAATGTTGTTGAACCACCATGTGCTGATTTTAGACATGTTGTTCACATTGCTATCAAGAATGAAGAGCTTAGATTGCTATCTTCTTTAAATACTTGGGGCTATATTCAATTTGATGATCTTTGTCCACTCCATTGTTTAGAGAAGAAATTATTTGTTAGATCTGATTTGCCATGTCCTTCTCATGTGATTTTTTATGTTATTGGCAATTATGATAATAAAGGAGAATATAATGTGCATAGAGTATACATTTGTTTGAATTTTAATATACCTCCTTTTCATAATGACATGTCTTGTTTAGAGGACCGCATGAGTATAAATAATTCTCTATCTAGTTCCTCTAGTTGTTTAAATGAGTTGCAGGTTGGTTTGCAAGAAGGGGAGTGTTGTGAACTGCTCGACACTACAAAGTGTTCTCTGTGTTTAAAAATTTTAGAATCCAACCATATGCACAACACTACCTCACCCTATGTTGTCAAAGATAAAGATAAGTTCATCAGGCTTAATGACAAGGTGAAACCGTGGACGGTTTCCAATCAAGAAGGGGAGGATGATGAGGACATTACTAGCTCGGATATGACCATAGCTACCTTATGTACTCATCAACTAAAGGTGCATGCTTTCTACATAAGATTTACGTGTTATATATTTGAACAGACGTTACTACACCATGAGTTTTGTATGTTCTTGTATGCAGAGATACTTACTTGGGTGAAGGGAAAGAGACCGAGTGCAAGGAACGCATGGATGATCAAAGAAGTTGACTGGGGACCAAACCAAGAACTTACCCAATTCTACTCATACATCACCACGTCACTTTTGGTCCATAGAAGGCAAGAGATGAAGTTCTGCACGTTTTGGATTCGGATTCGGGCCTCCTGACAGCATCAACTTCAAACGGACCTAGCCGCTGATCCAGAAGGACTTTTGGGGCCCATAAGTACTTGTTGGAAAGCTTATGGAGTCTACTTTCAGATGGTTTTGGTCCCACATCAAAATTCCTCCTGAGCTGTCTGGAATCATCAAAAAAAGACACGTACCTCTTCCAGTCCGAGTCTGTTTTGGGCCTTGGGCCTTGTAATTGTGTCGTGGGCTAAACCCATGAAGAGTGCGCCCCTCACAGGGCAAATCCTAACCCTAGGACGTCCTAACTCATATATATATTCAGTAGCTGCCGCCGTTTAGAGGTGGGTTTTGATAGATTGAAGTTTTAGCCTCTGCTACTTCGCTTGAAGCGCGCGTGTCGACTAGATCGCCCGTCTTCTTGTTATTGGAACCCCACCTCTTGTCTTTTCAGATTGAAACTTCATATTTGATTTAGCAATTCAGTGCTTGTTCACCTCGTTCTTGCTTGTTCTACGATTGCTTGCAGGAATAAGGTTGATCTGCACCGGCAAGATCAACAACCCTTGGAGAGGTGTATCGATCGCTAAGGCGCAACAACACAACGTCTCGTACGGTTGTAGTCGGGTCGTCAACGTTTCTCCCAAATCGTAGTTACCTTCAACTCACCGAAAGATCAGGCCACCCCTACTCCTATCATTGCTTCTTCCAACTGATCTAGCTCGACCAATCGGGTATTATTTGAGACGTCTTCTGAGTAAGCCCGGACTCGCGGAGAGTCGGACTGTAACTCTGTCGGTAGCATAGCCTCGGCACCATAGACCAGGAAGAAAGGGGATTGCCCTATTGCCCTACTAACCGTGGTTCTGAGAGACCAGAGAACAAATGGGAGTTCTTGTATCCACCGGCCCGCGTATGGTTGTAGTCGGTCGAATATCCTAGCCTTGATGCCTTGTTAGACCATCCGTTGGCTCGCTCGACCTGGCCGTTGCTCCGTGGGTGTGCCACGGATGCATAGTAGATCTTGATGCTGAAATCTTCGCAGAAGTCTTGGAATACGTCGCCCGTGAACTGAGTACCGTTGTCGGTGATTATGCATTTAGGAACCCCAAATCGGTATAGTATACTCGTGATGAAGTCCTTTGCTCGTGCCGCTGTTATAGTTGCAACGGGTTTTGCCTCAATCCACTTGGTGAACTTGTCAACTGCGACGAATAGATGTGTGAACCCTCCTGGCGCTTTCCTAAAAGGCACGACCATGTCAAGCCCCCATACTGCGAATGGCCAAGAAATATGGATAGTTTGGAGTTCTTGGGCTGGGAGATTTGTTTGTCTTGCGTAGAACTAGCAACCCTTGCACTTGCGAACAATGTCCTTGGCATCTATTACTGCTGTGGGCCAGAAAAATACCTACCGGTAAGCCTTTCCGACTAACGTCCTGGATGCGGCATGGTTGCCACATATGCCCGAGTGGATCGACTACAGGATCTGCTTGCCCTCCTCGGTGGTGACGCAACGCATGAGGACACCGGATGCACTCCTTCGGTATAGGTCTTCTTCGACTAGTAGGAAGCTTTTACTCCGACGCTTGATCTGCTCGGCTTGACTGTGATCTTCTGGGAGTTCGTCATCTAGGAGAAATTTGACAACAGGAGTCCGCCCGTCTTGACATATGTGCAGCACCTCGTCTGTAGCTGGGGTAGGTTCGCCTCCCGACTGCTCTGGCGCCGGTTTCTTCTTGACTGATGGCTCCATGAGTTGCTCGACAAAGATTCCAGTTGGAACCGCTTCTCGCTTGGATCCCATATTTGCCAGCTCATCTGCCGCGTCGTTGTATTGACGCAGGACATGTGTTATTTCTAGCCCGTCGAACTTGTTTTCCAGCTTGCGAACCTCTTGACAGTATGCCGCCATGGTGTCATCGAGACAAGTCCAGTCTTTCATGACTTGGTTCACCACGAGTTGAGAATCCCCGCGCACGACCAGTCGATGTATGCCGAGTGATGTAGCGATGCTGAGCCCGTGCATAAGTGCCTCGTACTCAGCGACGTTGTGGGAAGCCGGGAAGTGGATTTGTAAGACGTACTTTAGTTTTTCACCGGTGGGGGATGTCAATATGACTCCAGCCCCAGCGCTGCCGATCCGTAGAGAACCGTCGAAGTACATTGTCCAGTACTCTAGCTTTGCTGTTGATGTAGGCAGTTGAACTTCTGTCCACTCGGCCACGAAGTCGGCTAGAGCTTGTGATTTAATTGCTGTCCGTGGCTGAAAGGTGATATCAAACGCCATCAACTCGAGTGCCCATTTAGCGATTCGGCCGGTGGCCTCACGATTGTGAAGGACATCCCCGAGTGGGAACGCTGTGACCACCGTGACTTGATGTGCTTGGAAATAATGCACCAGCTTCCGGACTGTGATAAGTAGGCCATATAGCAGCTTCTGGACCTGCGGATATCTCGTCTTCGAGTCGGCAAGCACCTCGCTGACAAAGTAAACTGGCCGTTGTATTTTCTAGATGTGACCCTTTTCGGATCGCTCGACCACCAGCACCGTGCTGACTACCTGAGTGGTTGCCGCCAAATATAGTATTAGTGGTTCTTGGGGCATAGGTGACGCCAACATGGGAGGTGATGTGAGAAATTGTTTGAAGTCTTCGAAGGCTTGTTGGGCATCCGGAGTCCATTGGAAATTGTCCGCCTTTTTCAGTAGCTTGAAGAAGGGCATACCCCGTTCGTCCAGTCGGGAAATAAATCGACTGAGTGCCGCCATGCAGCCTGTCAGCTTCTGGACGTCCTTCTGGTTAGTCGGGGGAGCCATGTTCATTATGGCATTGACTTTCTCCAGGTTAGCCTCGATGCCACGATGTGAGACGATGAAGCCAAGTAACTTGCCAGATGGCACTCTGAAGGCGCATTTTTCCGGGTTCAACTTCATTTTGAATCGTCGAAGATTATGGAAGGTTTCTTCCAGGTCAGCGATGAGGTCTTTTTTGGACTTGGTCTTGATCACCATGTCGTCGACGTAGGCTTCCACATTGCGCCCGATCTGAGTGTGCAAACACTGCTGAATTGCCCGTTGATAGGTTGCTCCAGCATTCTTCAAACCGAACGGCATTGTGATATAGCAGTACGCTCCAAACGGCGTGATGAAAGATGTCTTTAAGCAGTCTTCCTCCCTTAGGTTGATTTGATGGTATCCCGAGTAGCAGTCGAGAAAGCTGAGTAGGTCGCACCCGGCCGTGGAATCTACCACCTGATCTATCCTGGGAAGACCAAATGGGTCCTTGGGGCACACCTTGTTGAGATCGGTGTAGTCGACGCACATGCGCCATTTACCATTTTTCTTCCGGACCAGAACTGGGTTAGCCAGCCAATCCGGGTGATAGACCTCCTTGATGAACCAGGCTGCGAGGAGCTTGGTGATCTCCTTCCGGATAGCATCCTTGCAGTCTTGAGCGAAGCACCGCAGCCGTTGCTTGACTGGCTTGGCGTCTGTCTTCACATTTAGGGCGTGCTCGATCACCTCCCTTGGTACGCCTGGCATGTCGGACGGTTTCCATGCGAAGATATCTTTATTGGCTTGTAGGAAGGTGACGAGCACATCTTCCTATTTTGGGTCGAGTCCGGTCCTGACTAGGGCAGTCTTGGAGGGGTCGGAAGGGTCCAGGGGGATCTTCTTCGTGTCAGAGTCCGCTGAAATTCCCGACTTCGCCGCCTTTTTTGTCGGAACTTGACCTTGCTCGACTTCAGTTGTGACGGCTTGCCGAATGCTATCGTGCCTGACTGCCGCCTCTTGTGATTGAGCCAGTTCACAGCTCTCCTTTTCGCAGGTGAAGGCTTGCTTGATGTCCCTGCGGAGGGAGAGGACTCCTGTTGGCCTAGGCATCTTGAGCACCATATATGTGTAGTGCGGTATCGCGGCGAGTGCTGGTCGTCCGAGTATCGCGTGGTACGCGGTCTCAAAGTCGGCAACCTCGAAGCAGATGTTTTCCGTGCAGAAGTTATCTCGCGTGCCGAAGGTTACTAGCAATGTGATCTGCCCGAGTGGAGTTGATGACAGGCCGGGAATTATCCTATGGAAGGGCGCAGTACTCGGCTGTAGTTCTGAACGAGGGATCTTCATCTCATCCAAAGTCTTGGCGAATAAGATGTTGAGCGTGCTACCTCCGTCGATGAGGATTTTCTTCAGCCTGATGTTTCTAACGACCGGGTCCAGGACGAGTGGATAACGTCCCGGGTGAGAAACCCGATCTAGGTGATCTGCGCGATTGAAGGTAATGGCCATCTCTGACCAGCGCAGGTACTGGGGGGTGTCCGTCGTAGAGACCGTATTGATGTCGCGTGCTGATAGCTTCTGTTTGCGCTTGGACTCGTACACGGACGGCCCTCCGAAAATATGGTTGAGTTTGGCCTGAGGATCTTGGAAATCGTCAGCCGGACCCTGATCTGGCTTGTCTTTGTCCTTGTCGGTGCCAGATGATGAAGCCTGCTCGGAGGCAAACTTCTTAAGCATGTAGCAATCTTTGGCCACGTGCTTGCCCTTGGGGTGGAAGGGGCATGGCCCACTCATGACCTTCTGGTAGTCGTTATTCCGTTGGGGCCGAACCGAATGCGTTCCATGTTGGCCACTTCGTTGTCCGACTTCCACTTGCGGCTGCCAGACTTGTTTTGAGACGGCTCGTTGTCGGCTTTCGCCTTCTGATCCTTCTATCAGGACTCCTTCTTCTCGTCAAGGGCCTCTGCGACCGCTTCAGCCGAGTTGGCGTATTTGTTGGCCATGTCGAAAAGAGCCCGGACCGAAGGTGGTGGCTTCTGAGTGAACTTCGCGATGAACGGGGCGTCCTTTACTCCCTTGCGGAAGGCGGCGATGATGGCCTCGTCACGGATCATTGGGATCTTGTTGCGCTTCTCGGAGAACCTCTTGATAAAATCACGTAGAGACTCGTTCTTCTTCTGGTGTAGTTGATACAGATCGTGCTCAGAAGTTGGTCTCTCGTAGGTCCCCTGAAAGTTGGTGATGAACCGCTCCCTGAGTTCTCCCCAGGAACCGATCGACTGCCTCGGGAGCCCTGTTAGCCATGTCCTCGCTGAGTCGGCTAGCACAACTGGGAGGTAGTTAGCCATGGCTTTGTTGTCGCCCCCAGCAGCTCGGACTGCTAGGGTATATACGGTGAGCCAGGACTCGGGATTTGTTTTGCCGTCATACTTTTCAATCCTTGTGGGCTTAAAGCCAACCAGCCAGTGGATGTCCTATAGCTCCCGAGTGAAAGCTGGGATGCCTTCGTCTTCGTGAGGGCTCAGGCTTCGACCACGGTGGTTAAACCACTCGTGGTGGAGACCAAAGCGCTCGTTTTCATCTTCCAGTCGGCAGCGCTCGTCTTCGTGTCGTTCGTGGCGCCGGGCGTTAATAGTGTGGCGAAGGTCGTGTTGTAGGCGCTCTCGGAGGTCTTGAGCGATCATACTGGAGACGCCTCCAGTTGTCATTACCGAGTGATGTTTGCCTCGACTCCTCACGTAGCCGACTTGGGCCGGCCGCCTGACGCCGTGCAGACGTGGATGAGCCTGCTGCTGGAGATCCCGACCGGTTAGTCGGTATCACAATGTCGCCCGACTGCTGTTGATGTTGCTGGCAGGCGGCAACCGTGATCATCGCCTTGATCTTGGCGATAGTTGGGGTGGCCTGGTGATCAGGCCCGAGCTGAAGCGTGTCCAGCAAGGTTGCGGCAGCCACAGCATTCTGTTGTGGCATGATGAAGACGTCGTGATCGCCGACTTTAGTCTGGAGAATCTGCTGCTGAGGTGCTCGCCCAGCCTTGCATAGCTCATCATTGCGAGCCTCGCGGTCAGCCTCCTCCTATTGTCGTAGTCGGCGCGCCTCCTCCTGTCGCTCTTCTTGTAGTCGGTGCACCTCGGATGGTGGTGTTGAAGCCATGAAGATCTCGCGGGGAAGAAAGAGACTAGCCAGACTAGAGTCCGAACTAGCATTCGAACCATTATCCGACTTGGAGTCGGACTCCGAGTAATTTATCGGAGTGAGAACGACCCCGACCTCTCTAGATCCAATCTGAAACGGCGCTTGGCCGTGTCCAAACTGAATCGCAGGAGATCAGGTTTGCTGCATGGGGTGTAGATCCGTAGCGTCGCCAAGTCCATGCAGGAGATTGATGATCTCCCCCCTTCTCGGCCCAACCCGAGCTGGCTCAAGGCCTAGCGCAAGTCGGACGCCAAAGGAAAGAGTTGTCTCGATGCTCGGCGAAGTAAAGGACTGCCGGAGTAGATCGTTGAAGTAGATCGCGGTGTCCTGTGGGCCGACTGGCGCAACGTCGGCTGATTCCTTGGCCGGCTGGATTGGATCTGCTTCGGCCAAGGTACGGTTGCCGATCTGGTTGGCAATGAAATCAAGGCTTCCAAATGAGATAATGTCTCCAGGAGAGAACTTGTCGCCGTCGATCTTGGTTGCTAGATCCATCGAGCTTGCAAATGTGAAACTCACCGGAGCCCCTACCTGGCGCGCCAACTGTCGATGTTTTACACCGGCAATAGAACTATAGGGTACTCGGCAAGGGGAAACTCGGTGGATTGCAGAGGAACACAAAGAGAGTTTATACTAGTTCAGGCCCTCGAGGTGAGGTAATACCCTACGTCCAGTTGTGGTGTAATTCCTCTGAGATGTTTGTCGATCAATGATCTTGTCGCCCCTTGAGGGGCACCTGCCTCCCCTTATATACTGGGGGACAGGGGTACATGATAAGGATCCCAGCCGGATATGGCCAAGGGATTTCCTTCTTAGAGATAGAAACCTATCCGACTAAAACTGCTATTCCTTATCGTTCAAGGTAAGGCCTGCCGGGTGCTATCTTATCTCTAATTACATGATTCGGCCCATACTCTATCCGAGTGGCCCATATACTGGTGATGAGGTACCTAGGGCCCATGGCCTCCACACTCTGTAATGAGATGAAGAAGGCTTACTTGCATATTCCCCTGAAGACTTCACTAAAGGGATGGCATCAGGTGTGGTTCTACTGTTCTAACCTCGAGCCCTCCTTGCCGCCCTTCACCAGGAATCCCCCACGTTACTGGAGAGCTGGACTGCTCTACCATCACGGGCCAAGATGGTCTAGGTGCAATTATTGCAGGAGAAGATAGACGCCTTGAAGGACAAGGGGCTGACTGGGCTCTCAGTGGCCAGGACATTCCCAAATCGCCAGATTCAACCCCTGAAGGCCAGGATCCACCTCGGCTACGATTATTAGGGGAAGAAAGATCCAACTCGGGAGTGCACTGACTTCGTCAACAAGGATGCCATCAACGACACCTTGCTTGGTTATTTTATCAATGGAGTCATCGAGACTCTAGATGCCAAGAGGGTTGTCGATGTTTTACACCGGCAATAAGGACATGGGACTACTCGTGAGACCTAAACTTGATGGACTGCAAAGGAACATGGAACAATTTATACTGGTTCAGGCCCTCGAGATGAGGTAATACCATATGTCCAGTTGTGGTGTATTGCCTTTGAAGTTTCTCTGGTAAGATTTGTGCTATCTGTTGTTCTCTGCCCTCAGGGGGCGCCCTGCCTCCCCTTATATACCGGGGGACAGTATTACAGAGTAGAAATCCCAGTCAAACTCCGACCAAGGGATTTTCTTCTAGGAATACAGCGTGCCCGACTAGGACTATATCCATTCCTTGTTGTGCAAGGTAATGTATGCTGAGTCCTATTGTACCCCTAATTATAAGGTTAGGCCCATCCTCTGTCCGAGTGGCCCAAATGCTTCTCATGAGGTACCCGGGGCCCATGGCCTCCACAGCAGCCCCTGATACCTTCATAGTTGAGTCATAGCTGATGCTGAGTGCTCATCCTCCACGGTGAAGAATTCTCGAGTGCATTGCTCCCGAGTACTCTCCTGAGTCCTGCTTCATGTCAGCTAGCAATGAGACTATGATGGGCTTCATGGAAAAATATGACTAGTGTGCACCGAATAGACGCACCTATTAGGTGTAGCCCCCGACTTTGTTCTTAATTGTGAAACAATTAAACATAAAGTTAAAGATCTTTACCCTTTTAGTCCTTTCCAAGTAGTGTATTACTCGGAAATTAGACTCTTCAACATCATGTCAGCTAGAAGAATTTTTGCTCAGGGCAATTATTGGCTAAGCATGTAAGCCGAGTACCACATCATGGATTTTAACCCAATATGTAGTCAGGTGTACTTGAGAGATACCTACATCCCTAATTTTAATGGAGACCAGTTGTCGATCCTTATAAGGATATATCCTTAATACCTGGTAAATAATTCAGATATTTGAATACATGTGTGTAGCAATTAAGCTTTCATTAAGCATATCTGATTATTTAATCAGTTTCTGTAAATAGAATCTACACTGTGATTTTAACATAGCCAGCAGTCGGCTCAATAGAGCATGCCATTTAGAAACTCATGTCTTGTGGCCCAGTACTGAATTTGTCAGCCCAAGCCTACTTATCAACACAGGCTCTATAAAAGCAGGGAGAGAGAAAAGATTCCCTCATCTTCTCCAATCCACTAATCGTTTCGTCTTCTAGCTTCCACGTCCAAATTTCGAGCTCCGCCTCACTAGGGTTCGCCATAGCCAACGCCCCCCACTCGAGACTTGCCCGATTCTTCTCCGCCGCATCCATTCCAAGCCTCCACGAGTCTTTCCCCCAAATCTTTTCACCTCTAGCAATGCTGAAGACACCATTTGAGATCCCAGAGATGACTGCCGAAGTTTGGTCAATGTTGGACTACAGTCCATTGAAGTTGAAGCTATTGGAGAAGCGGTTGATGCTGTAGCGTCATGATGTCATCCATTGGGGCACCATTGAAGGGGAATCCATGCCAACGCCCAAATCCGGTGAGACCGTCATCTGCACCTCATTCTTTGATCGCAGTCTTGCCCTCCCTTCTTCGGATTTCCTTCACGAACTTCTGTCTTTTTATCAAATAGAGTTGGTGAATCTGAATCCAAACTCTATCTTGCACATCTCCATCTTCACCACTCTGTGCGAAGCCTTTCAGGGGTGTCGATGTTTTACACCGGCAATAAATATATGGGGCTAGTCGGTGGATGGAAACTCGGTGGATTCCAAAGGAACACAGGAAGATTTTATACTGGTTCAGGCCCTCGATGTGAGGTAATACCCTACGTCCAGTTTGTATGTATTCCTTTGAGGATATACGGTGGTGGTTCTGATGAACTTGTGTGCACCTGCCCTCATGGGGCGCCCTGCCTCCCCTTATATACTGGGGGACAGGGTTACAAGGTAGGAGTCCCCATCGGATTACGACTAGGAGATCTCCCCTTAGAGATATAACGCACCCGACTAGGACTGTATACTCCTTTCTATACAAGGCGAAGTCTGCCGAATCTAGCTATATCTCTAATTACAAGGCTAGGCCCATCCTCTGTCCGAGTGGCCCATATGCTTGTCATGAGGTACCCGGGGCCCATGGCACCCACAGTAGCCCCCGAGACCTTCATAGTTGAGTCACAGCTGATGCCGAGTGCTCATCCTCCACGGTGAAGTCTTCCCGAGTGCATTGCTCCCGAGTACTCTTTGTCTGAGTGCTGCTTCTCCCGAGTCCTGCTTCATGTCAGCTGGCAGCGAGGCTATGAAGGGCTCCATGTAGATGTAGGAATAGTGTGCGCCAAATAGGCGCACCTATTAGGTGTAGCCCCCGACTTTGTGCTTAATTGTGAAAACAATTAAACATGAAGTCAAAGATCTTTAACCTTGTAGTCTTTCCCGAGTAGATTACTACTGGTACAGAGACTCTTCGGTATCATGTCAACCGGAATATAATTTATAGTCTTGCCGAGTAGGGAACTACTCGTATGTAGGACTCTTCGACTTCATGTCAGTCGGAATGTGTGTTTATAGTCTTGCCGAGTAGGATGCTACTCGTATATGGGACTCTTCAGCGTCATGTCAGCTGGAAAGGGGATGTTTATAGTCTTTCTCGAGTAGTATATTACTCGAAAATCAGACTCGTCGGCATCATGTCAGCCGGGATGATTATTTATAGTCTTTCCCAAGTAATATATTACTCGAAAATTAGACTCGTCAGCTTCATGTCAGCTAGAAAAGGGTTTATAGTCTTTCCCGAGTGGCGTCCCATTCGGAAGTTAGACTCTTCAGCTCGTCAGCTGGAAGATTGTTTATAGTCTTTCCCGAGTAGTGCACTACTCGAAGGTTAGACTCATCCGCGTCATGTCAGCGGGAATGAGAATTTTATAGTCTCTCCCGAGTAGTGTACTACTCGAAAGATAGACTCATCCGCGTCATGTCAGCGGGAATAATGCTGCTCATGGCAACTAGTGGCCACGCATGTAGGCCGAGTACCACTGTATGAAAAATAAATCCATTACGTGGTTAGGTGTACTCGAGAGAGATACCTGCATCTCCAATTTTAATGAAGACCAGCTTGTGATCCTTGTAAGGATGTATCCTCGAGACCTGGTGGATAAGACAGATACCCAAACATATATGTTTAGCAATAAGGCTCTCATGAAGCATATCTGTTTACCTCATCGGTTCCTGTGGGTAGCACCAGCGCTATAATTTCAACTCAGCCTGCGGCGGCCCACATGGAGCATGCTACTGTAGGAACTCATATCTTGGTGGCTGCTACCAAATAAGCCGGCCTGAGCCGACCTATCCAGCATAGCTCTATAGAAGTATCATCCATCGCATGTCAGGATGAGTTTTTTGGTGTCGATAACCGCAATCAGCCAGAGAAATCCTTATTCGCAAGCCTTTCCGACTTACGTTCTGGATGCAAACTGGTTGCCACGTAAGCCTGAGTGGGTATAATGCAGGATCTGCTTGCCCTCCTCAGGTGTGACACAGTGCATGAGAACTCCGGATGCACTTTGACGATATAAGTCTTCTCTGACTTGGGTAAAGCCGAACAAGGTACCCGAACCTTGCATTAGCAGAGGGTTCGGCTGGCGACCCTCATGGGGCGTACCCTATCCAACAGAATTATAGCCAAGCTAGGCACCCGAACCTTGCATTAGCATAGGATTCGACTAGCGACCCTCATGGGGCGTACCCAACCTGACAGAACCGTGACCAAATAAGGTACCCGAACCTAGCATTAGCGTAGGATTCGGCTAGCGACCCTTATGGGGCGTACCCTATTTAGCCGAGTGGTATACAGCCCCGACTGGCGCTGGGGGCTGATTGTTGGCTCGCATGGAGCGTAGTCGGGGAAGATGACGTCCCGACTGGCGCAAGTACTCGGTGAGTAGCCCTCATGGAGCATCCCGAGTGTATTTTGGCAGACTTGTCCAGCCCCCGAGCGTAGGAGATGGGCTCGCAGCCCTGAGTTCCTGTCACGCGTATCCGGAGCTGGGCCTGCAATATAAAGATATCGGATGAGTAGCATCTGATGATGGAAACAATCATCCGAATTAAATGTATTTTACAATGTATGTAAATACGTGTTCTTCCTCTTTTTGATATTAATTTCCTCGAGTAGTTGACCCCTTACGTTTAAGCACTCTGCCCAACTAGTCATAGCCCCCTAGCGTCGGGAGTTGGCTCATGGCTCTTTCCCAGGCACGCGTTTTGGGTGACTTGAGTTCGTCTTACATGGAGCAGAGTTTCACGGATCGAGATTTATGCTACTCGAGTACTTTTGTAATCATTTAAGAGCAAAAACAGAAAAAAGTAAATGCGCAGCTTGTACACCTATTAGGTGTAAGTGGCTGTGGCACTAGCAAGGCCGAGTGAGGAGATGTTTATCAGAAAGCGACTTAGCTGTTCGGTATTTGGGAGTGGGGATGCCATCCTCGTGTTTGAGCTTGTGAGCCCCCGAGCATGTCACTTGTTGTTCTGATAATCCTCAGTTGTTGAAGGTCAAAGGCGGTTGTGACCGACTGCCACAATGGAGCCGTCTGACTTGCGTTTGCGATTCCCAGCTTTAGTCGGGACCGCGTCATCGGTGTCGTCCCGCTTCTTCTGTCAGGGTGACTTGTTGTCATCGAGGGCCTCGGCAACAGCGTGGGCCGAGTCGGCGTACTTGTTTGCCATGTCGAATAGGGCCTTGACAGAGTTGGGAGGCTTCCGCGTGAATTTATCGATGAACGAGGTGTCTTTGACTCCTTTTTGAAAGGCGGCGATGACGACCTCATCCTTGATGTTTGGGATCAAATTTTTCTTCTCAGAGAACCTCTTGATGAAGTCACGAAGAGACTCGTTCTTCCTTTGATGCAACTGATATAAGTCGTGCTCGGAAGATGGCCTCTCGTATGTTCCCTGGAAGTTGGCGATGAAGCGTTCCCGGAGTTCTCCCCAGGAGCCGATTGATTGCTTGGGAAGTCCTGTTAGCCATGTCCTCGCTGAGTCGGCTAGAGCGACTGGGAGGTAGTTAGCCATGACTTTGTGATTTCCCCCAGCTGCTCGGATCGCCAGAGTGTAGACCGTGAGCCAGGACTCGGGATTGGTCTTGCCATCGTATTTGTTGATGCCTGCAGGCTTAAAGCCGACTGGCCAGTCGACCTGTCGTAGTTCCTGGGTGAAGGCCAGTATGCCTTCGTCTTCATGAGGACTCCGACCCCAACTACGGCGGCGAAACCGCTCGTGGTGGAGGCCGAAACGCTCGTTCTCGTCTTCCAGTTGGTGTCGCTCGTCTTCTTCTCGTTCGCGGCGCCGAGCATTGGTGTCCTGCCGAAGATCACGCCATAGTTGGCCTCGGAGATCCCGGTTGTCCCGACGGTCACTTCGACGTTGCCGGTTGTTGTTTGGGTTGCCGAGTGACGTTTGGTGTGACTCCGTGGGCAGCCGACTAGAGCCGGCCGCTCGGCGTCGCTTTGAGGTAGACGAGACTGCCATTGGGGATGCCGACCGATTGGTCGGTATGAGGGTATCGCCCGACTGTTGGTGCTGCTGACATGCAGCAGCGGTAAGCATGGCTTTTATCCTTGCGATGGTCGGGGTGGCCTGGTGATCAGGCCCAAGCTGGATCGTGTCCAGTAGGGTTGCGGCGGCCACGATGTTCTGTTGTGGCGTGACGAAGACGTCGTGGTCGCCGACTTTTGTTTGGAGGGTTTGTTGCTGAGCGGTTCGCCCAGCCCTGCGTAGGCCGTCGTTGCGGGCGCGCAGGCGTCTTGCTTCTTCCTCCTGTTGTTCTCGCAGTCGGCAGGCCTCCTCCTCTTGTTGTTCGTGTAGTCGGCGTGATTCCTGAGTAGGAGTGGAGCCTTTGGATGCCATGAAGATTTCTCGTGGCGGAGAGAAGCTTGCCGAGCTGCTGTCCGACTTAGAGTCGTAGTCTGACTGGAAGTCGGAGTCTGACTTCGAGTCGAAGTCGGGATGGTTGATGGGGATGGGTGTAACTCCGACCTCCCTAGATCCGATCTCGAGCGGCTCGGAGCCGTATCCGAGTCGAACTCCAGGGGATCGGGTTTGCCGCGTCGGATGTAGATTGTAGATATCCGCGGCGTCGCCGAGCCCGAACGGGAAGTTGACGATCTCTTCCCTTTTCGGCCCGATCTCGGCCGGCTCAGAACCGAGTCCGAGTCGAACACTAGAAGGAAGAGTTGTCCCTGGACTCGGGCGTATTGGAGATCGCCGCAGCACATCGGTGACGGTTGCCGCAGCATCTTGTAGGCCGTCTGGCGCGGAGTCGGCTGGTTCCTCAGCCGGTTGGATCGGGTCCGTGTTGGCCAAGGTGAGATCGCCGATCATGTCGGCGACGAAGTCGAGGCTTCCGAATGATATTGTATCTCTGGGAGAGAAATTGCCGCCGTCGACTCCGGTTGCTGGATCCATCGAGCTTGTAGATGAAGATCTCGCCAAGACCCCTACCTGGCGCGCCAACTGTCGATGTTTTACACCGGCAATAAATATATGGGGCTAGTCGGTGGATGGAAACTCGGTGGATTGCAAAGGAACACAGGAAGATTTTATACTGGTTCAGGCCCTCGATGTGAGGTAATACCCTACGTCCAGTTTGTATGTATTCCTTTGAGGATATACGGTGGTGGTTCTGATGAACTTGTGTGCACCTGCCCTCATGGGGCGCCCTACCTCCCCTTATATACTGGGGGACAGGGTTACAAGGTAGGAGTCCCCATCGGATTACGACTAGGAGATCTCCCCTTAGAGATATAATGCACCTGACTAGGACTGTATACTCCTTTCTATACAAGGCGAAGTCTGCCGAATCTAGCTATATCTCTAATTACAAGGCTAGGCCCATCCTCTGTCCGAGTGGCCCATATGCTTGTCATGAGGTACCCGGGGCCCATGGCACCCACAAGGGGGTTAAGCTCCATTTCAATCTTGTCGGTGCCATGGGCCTGGGGTACCCTCATGACAAGCATATGGGCCACTCGGACAGAGGATGGGCCTAGCCTTGTAATTAGGGATATGATAGAACTCGGTAGACTTAGCCTTGTACGAGAGGGAAAATACAGTCCTAGTCGGGAACGTTATATCTCTAGAAGGAGATCCCTTGGTCATAGTCTGACTGGAACTCCTACTTTGTAACCCTGTCCCCCAGTATATAAGGGGAGGTAGGGAGCCCCCTGAGGGCAGAAGAAGAAGTCACACATCCTCAAAGGAAATACACCACAACTGGACGTAGGGTATTACCTCACATTGAGGGCCTGAACCAGTATAAACTTTTCGTGTTCCTTTGCAATCCATCAAGTTTCGATCCAACGAGTAGCCCTATATATTTATTGCTAGTGTAAAACATCGATAGTTGGCGCGCTAGGTAGGGACTTCGTCGAGATCACCTACACCAAGCCTGATGGATCCAATCATGGGAGTCGATGGCATCAACTTCTCCCCCTAGAGAAAAAATAACCTTCGGGAGCCTCAACTTCATCCCTGACGAATTCGGCAACCTCACCCTGTCTGACTCAGACTCGATCCGATCGGCCAGGGAACAAGCCGACTCTGCGTCGGTCGGCCCACGCAACGCTGTAGCAACCCTTGTCGACTGGCTGCAGCAATCTTCATCTTGTCCGAGTCTCGAGACAACTCTTTCCTTTGGTGTTTGACTCGGACTTGGCCTTGAGCTAGCCAAGATCGGGCTAAGAAGGGAAGAGGTCATCGATCTCCCGTACAGATTCGGCAACGCCGTGGATATCTTCAAACAACATCCGACACGGCACACCCGATCCCCTGGAGTTTGACTCGGATACAGCCCATAGCCGCTCGAGATCGGATATAGGGAGGTCGGAGTTATAATTACCCCCATCAACTATTCCGACTGCGACTCTCAGTCAGACTTCGACTCTTAGTCGGACTCCGACTTTAAGTCGGACAACCGTTCGGCAAGCTTCTCCGCCACGAGAAATCTTCATGGCATCCAAAGGCTCTACTCCTACTCAGGAATCACGCCGACTTTGCGAACAGCACACGGAGTCATGCCACACGTCACTCGGCAACCACAACAATGCCCGGTGGCGCCGACATCCAGACGACCGTCGGGACAACCAGGATCTTCGAGGCCGACTATGACGTGATCTTCAGCAGGACATCAACACTTGGCGCCGCGAACGAGAGGAAGATGAGCAACACTGACTGGAAGACGAGAACGAGCGCTTCAGCCTCCACCACGAGCGATTTCGCCATTGTAGGTGGAGTTGGAGTCATCATGAAAATGAAGGTGTACCGGCCTTCACCCACAAGCTGCAACAAGTCGACTGGCCATCAGGTTTCAAGCTGACTTGAATTGAAAAATACGACGGGAAAACCGACCCTGAGTCCTAGCTCACAGTCTACACTCTGGCCATCCAAGCAGCCGGAGGAGATCACAAAGCCATAGCTAACTACCTCCCAATCGCTCTAGCCGACTCGATGAGGACATGGCTAACAGGACTTCCCAAGCAATCAATTGGCTCCTGGGGAGAACTTCAGGAACGCTTCATCGCCAACTTCCAGGGAACATATGAGAGGCCATCTTCCGAGTATGACCTATATCAGTTGCATCAAAGGAAGAACGAGTCTCTTCGTGGCTTCATCAAGAGGTTTTCTGAGAAGAAGAATTCAATCCCGAAGATCAAGGACGAAGTCGTCATCGCCACCTTTCAAAAATTCATCGCTAAATTCACTCGGAAGCCGCCTAACTCTGTCAAGGCTCTATTCGACATGGCAAACAAGTACGCCAACTCGGCCGACGCTGTTGCTGAGGCCCTCGATGACAAGAAGGCACGCTAAAAGAAGGAGCGGAAGGACACCGACGATGTGGCCCCGACTAAGGTTGGGAACCGCAAAAGCAAGTCAGACGGCTTCATTGTGGCAGTCAGTCACAACAGTCTTTGACTTTCAACAATTGGAGATTATCAGAACGATAAATGACATGTTCGGGGGCTCACAAGCTCAACTGCAAGGATGACATCCCCACTCCCAAACACCGAATAGCTAAGTCGCTTTCTGATAAATATTTCTTCACTCGGCCTCGCCAATGCCGCGGCCACTTACACCTAATAGGTGTAGAAGCTGCATATTTTTCTGTTTTTCTCTTAATGATTGCAAAAGTACTCGAGTAGCATAAATTCCAATATGTGAAACTTTACTCCATGAAAGATGAACTCAAGTCACCCAAAACGCGTGTCTGGGAAAGAGCCATGAGCCAACTCCCGATGCTAGGGGGCTATGACTAGTCAGGCAGAGTGCTTCAATATAAGGGGTCAACTACTTGAGGAAATTAATATCAATAAGAGGAGGAACACATATTTACATATATTGTAAAATACATAAAATTTCTTCAGGTGATTGTTTTCATCATCAGATGCTACTCATCCGATATGTTTATAATGCAGGGCCAGTTCCAGACACGCGTGATAGGAACTCAGGGCTACGAGCCTATCTCCTACGCTTGGGGGCCAGACCAGTCTGCCAAGATACACTTGAAGTGCGCCGCTTCAAGAATCACTCGGAATGCTCCATGAGGGCTACTGACCGAGTACTTGCACTAGTCGGGACATCATCTTCCCTGGCTACGCTCCATATGTGGAAGTAACCGACCTCCGGTGCCAGTCGGGGCTCGGGCACCACTTGGCTGGGTGAGGTACACCCCATGAAGGTTGCCAGCTGAATCCTACGCTAATGCTAGGTTCGGGTACCTTATTCGGTCACAACTCTACTGGGTGAGGTACGCCCCATGAGGGTCGCTAGTCGAATCCTATGCTAATGCGAGGTTCGGGTACCTTAGTTGGCTAACAACCGTCCTCCAACACTAGTCGGAGCTTGGGTACCACTCCACTGAGTTGGGTACGCCCCATGAGGGTCGCCAGCCGAATCCTATGCAAATGCGAGGTTCGGGTACCTTATTCGGCTAACAACCGTCCTCCGGCACAAGTCGGAGCTCGGGTACCACTCCACTGAGTTGAGTATGCCCCATGAGGATCGCCAACCGAATCCTATGCTAATGCGAGGTTCGGGTACCTTATTCGGCTAATAACCAACCTCCGGCGCCAGTTGGGGCTCGTGTGCTACTCGACTAGGTAGGGTACGCTCCATGAGGGTCGCCAGCCGAATTCTATGCTAATGCAAGGTTCGGGTACCTTATTTAGCCATAACTCTATTGGATAGGGTACGCCCCATGAGGGTCGCCAGTCGAATCATATGCTAATGCAAGGTTAGGGTACCTTATTCGGCTTTACCGAAGTCAGAGAAGACCTACATCGTCAAAGTGCATTCGGGGTTCTCATGCACTGCGTCACACATGAGGAGGGCAAGCAGATCCTGCAATATACCTACTCGGGCATCTGTGGCAACCATGCTACATCCAGAACATAAGTTGGAAAGGCTTGTAGACAAGGATTCCTCTGGCTGATTGCTGTTACCGACGCTAAAATACTCATCCTGACATGTGAGGGATGCCAATTTTATAGGGTTGCGCTGGGTAGGTCAATTTAGGCCAGCTTATTTGGTAGTAGACCAAAGATATGAGTTTCTACAGTAGCACGCTCAATCTGGGCCGCTCGCTGGTTGTGTTAAAATCGCAGTGCTGGTGCTACTCGCAGAAATCGATTAAATAATTAGATATGCTTCATGCTAAGCCTACAGCTGGGTGTATACATTCGGGTATCTGCATTATTTACCTGGTATTGAGGATATATCCTTATAAGGATCGATAGCTGGTCTCCATTAAAATTGGGGATGCAGGTATCTCTCAAGTACACCTGACT
Source organism: Oryza meyeriana var. granulata (assembly GCA_003991445.1). Taxonomy (NCBI): domain Eukaryota; kingdom Viridiplantae; phylum Streptophyta; class Magnoliopsida; order Poales; family Poaceae; genus Oryza; species Oryza meyeriana. The sequence goes on along the minus strand of RYFJ01001748.1, from coordinate 60,348 downwards.
ACGTATTGGGTTAAAATCCATAAAGTGGTACTCGGCTTACATGCTTAGCCATTATTTGCCATGAGCAAAAATCATTCCAGCTGACATGATACTGAAGAGTCTCATATACTAGTAGTACACTACTCAGGAAAGATTACAAGGTTAAAGATCTTTGACTTTATGTTTAATTGTTTCACAATTAACCATAAAGTCGGGGGCTACACCTAATAGGTGCACCTATTTGGTGCATACTATTCATATTTCTACATGAAGCCCTTCATAGCCTCGTTGCCAGCTGACATAAAGCAGGACTTAGGAGAAGAAGCACTCGGACAAAGAGTACTCAGGAGCAATGCACTAAAAAATTCTTCACCGTGGGGGATGAGCACTCGGCATCAGCTGTGACTCAACTATGAAGGTCTCAGGGGCTGTTGTCGGTGCCATGGGCCCGAGGTACCTCATGCAAGCATATGGGCCACTTAGACAGAGGATGGGCCTAGCCTTGTAATTAGGGATATGATAGAACTCGGTAGACTTAGCCTTGTACGACAAGGAAAATACAGTCCTAATCGGGAACATTATTTCTCTAGAAGGAGATCCCTTGGTCGTAGTCCGACTGGGGCTCCTACTTTGTAACCCTATCCCCCAGTATATAAGGGGAGGTAGGGTGCCCCTGAGGGCAGAAGAAGAAGTCATACATCCTCAAAGGAAATACACCACAACTGGACGTAGGGTATTATCTCACATTGAGGGCCTGAACTAGTATAAACTTTTCGTGTTCCTTTGCAATCCATAAAGTTTCGATCCGAGGAGTAGCCCTATATATTTATTGCTGGTGTAAAACATTGACAGATCTCTTCCGATATCTTTTTCAAATCAAGCCCCAGCCATCCAAGAATAAGATCCACACCATTGGGGGAGCCGGTCTCCAATTTAGGAATGAAATGAAGAAAACCTATCTTAACGTTCCTTTGAAAACCTCCCTCAAGGACTGGCAGACAGAATGGTTCTACTGTTCTAATCTCGAACCTTCTCTTCCCCCTTTCACTAGTTCTCCACCAACAGTTCTGCCCAGCTGGTCTTCAATGCCAAATTATGAAGAGATGGGACAAGTATACCAATTGATGGAGAAAATTGATCTTCTGAAGAGCTCGGGGCAGACTGGTCCCTAGGTAGCGAGGTGCTTCCTGAACCGCCGCACCAAACCTCTGAAGGCCAGGAGCCATTTTGGCTAGGATTACCAGGGCAAAGATGATCCCAGTCACGAATACCCTGACATAGCCGACAAGAACAAGGTCACTAATACCTTGCTCAGCTTCTTTGTCAACGGGGTAGTGGAGATTGAGGATACAGAATGCGCCCCCACGTCCTATAGCCGGAACAGGCCTCGGCCACAGGTAATCTTGAAATATTGATATTGAATTGTCATCCTTCTGTGATGAATGTTTGTGGATTTCTATGCTTGGATTGTTCTGCAATGCATGATGTATGTTGTCGAAATACTTGTAGAATTGTGTGGAGTTCGATAATGACTCCCAAGATCAGCCGGCCACCAAATCAAAGAAACGGCCAGCCAGTCCATCTGCTGCCCAACCCAGCTCCAAGAGGGCTGGAAAGAAACTAATTGAAGATCCGGGCAAGAAGAAAACAAGCACGCCGAGTGCAGCGCCAGGGAGCCTAAAGATCAAGGATCCTACTAGTTTAGTTCTCAGGCCGCCAAGCCCAAGACCGGTGTCTCCAAGCCCAAGGCCAGTGCCGCCAAGCCCAAGGCCAGCAACATTGAGCCCAAGGCCAGCACCGCCGTGTGCCTCGACAACCTAGTTGGTTGCATTAGGAACAGAGCCAACTAGGGCCAAATCGCCACCACCGACTGCCGTGCTGACTAGCCCAACAACCGGCAGCTCTCCACCATTGAGCAGGCTATCAAGCCCCTCGCCGACATCTTCTGGAGCTCCCCTGTGGAAGTTCAAGACTTCCAAAAGGTAAGCAATCTTCAATCTTCTAAGAATCTTGGATGATGTGGTAGTGTCTTGATATCTGACATATTGTGCAGGAAGCGAGTTGACATAGATCCCAAGGGGACTATGCCACCAGCTCTTGCTGTCGAGCCCATCCCAGCCGAGCCAATACCAGTAAAGTCTCCTGCTGAGCCAAAGCCTGCCCTAGCTGCTGAAGCTAAAGCAGTCCTGACAGCAGAGTTACCAGCGTCGGCCAACTAGGGAATGGATGCTGAAGCTGCTGCCCCAACCCTCAAGCAGATCACCGAAGCCCCTGCAGCGACCGAGTTTAGGGCCAGGACCCCATCATCGGAAATATCGTCATCTTTAGATGAAGAAGATCTCCCCAGGCTCAAAGCCCCACCACACAACTTCCCAAGAACTTTTCATTGGGTCACTCCCAAGGGAGTTGCAGAGAGCTACAAATACGACGAGCAAGCAGCATCGAGGGAGCATGAAAATCTTATTCATGCTACAATCGCTGCGTCCAGGGGAGTCCAGGTATGTATCAAATCTCGCCATGTTGGATTCTTGATAGTTTCCATTGATCTGGTACTTTGCCATTTGACTCTATTTTCTCTGTTTTGTTCTAAGCAGAAGATCGTCGATCGCTCGGAGAAGATTAACAAGGTCCTGACCGAGCTCGTACCCCAGCTTCAATGCCTGCGCTAGCTCTAGGTAGCCAAGGATGACCTGGAGCGGACTAGCCAAGAAAGGGAAACAAGGCTAAGGGGATCGGTTGATAAGCTCAGGGACAAAAACTAGGCCCTAGCCGAAAATATTAGAAGTCTTCTGTATTATCCTCTTGAGTGAATCCCGAGTAGATTTCTCCAGCATTGTTGATTCCCGACTGCCCTATTGAGTTTTGACTGCAATCTTAAGTTCTTGACTGTTTTGATTTGCAGCCCTCAAAGCCGAGCTGAGAGCCCAGGCACAGGAGAGGAAAAAGCAAGATGAAAAGCTAGTGGAAGTGGAGAAGGCTAAAGCCAAGGTGGAGGCTGACTATGCCAGTAAGTCTCCCGTTTGACAATGATCTTGGCTCGACTGCTTGTTGCTCCAACTGCATGTCTCGGCTAACAAATATTGTTGTTGATGCATCTGAACAGCTTCAAAAGCCAACGCCCAGATTCTAAGTCGTCATTAGCTTTACCCGACTATGTAGTCTACGCCGAGTAGATTGTTAGGAACTTTAAGAATAAAACGTTCTCCTCTGAAAGCTATACTCGGGCAAACTAAGTATAATCATTGTAGAACTTCATGACTTCGATAAAACAAGCTCGGATTTTATTAACAAGGCACATAATACATGCAGCCCCCGACTCACTACTCGGTTGGGACAAGCGACGTAGTGAGTCAGAGAAAAAACTTTATACATATGTATAGAGGAAAAACAAGACTCAGGTATAGAAAGGATGTAGCTATTCTATATTCCATGAGTTGGTAATGAGGGCATTGTCTTCAGTCTTTAGTCAGTAGCGCCCGGATGTGTCACCTCAGTGATAATGAACGGCCCTTCCCACAAAGGGGATAGTTTATGCCTATCATTGGTGGTTTGCATTTTTCTTAAGACGAGATCCCCCACCAAAAAGGCACAGCCACGAACATTCCGACTGTGATAACGACGTAGGCCTTGAAGATACCTTGCCGACTGGATAGTTGTGATGTCCCTTGCTTCCTCCAACTGATCGAGTTCGACCAGTCGGTCTTCATGTGATTTGTCTTCTAAGTAGGCCCGAACTCGCGGAGAGCCAAACTCTAACTCGGTTGGTAACATAGCCTCAGCACCATAGACTAGGAAGAAAGGGGTTTGCCCTGTTGCTCGAGTAACTGTTGTCGATGCTTTACACCGGCAATAAATATATAGGGCTACTCATCGGACCGAAACTCGATGGATTGCAAACGAACATGAAAAGTTTATACTGGTTCAGGCCCTCAATGTGAGGTAATATCCTACGTCCAGTTGTGATGTATTTCCTTTGAGGTTGTATGACTTCTTCTGCCCTCAGGGGGCGCCCTGCCTCCCCTTATATACTGGAAGATAGGGTTACAAAGTAGGAGTCCCAGTCGGACTATGACCAAGGGATCTCCTTCTAGAGATATAACGTTCCCGACTAGGACTGTATTTTCCCAATCGTCCAAAGCTAACTCTGCCGAGTTCTATCATATCTCTAATTACAAGGCTAGGCCCATCCTCTGTTCGAGTGGTCCATATGCTTGTCATGAGGTACCCGGGGCCCATGGCCTCCACAGCAGCCCTTGAGACCTTCATAGTTGAGTCATAGCTAATGTCGAGTGCTCATCCTCCACGGTGAAATATTCCTGAGTGCATTGCTCCCGAGTACTCTTTGTCCAAGTGCTTCTTCTCCCGAGTCCTACTTCATGTCAGCTGGCAACGAGGCTATGAAGGGGTCCATATAGAAATATAAATAGTGTGCGCCGAATAGGCGCACCTATTAGATGTAGCCCCCGACTTTGTGCTTAATTGTGAAACAATTAAACATAAAGTTAAAGACCTTTAACCTTGTAGTCTTTCCCAAGTAGTGCACTACTGGTATATGAGACTCTTCAGCATCATGTCAGCTGGAATAATTTTTTATAGTCTTTCCCGAGTAGTATATCACTCGGAAGTTAGACTCTTCAGCTTCATGTAAGCCGGAAGAATTTTTGCTCATGGCAATCGTTGGCCAAGCATGTAGGCCAAGTACCACTTTATGGATTTTAACCCAATACGTCGTCAGGTGTGCTTGAGAGATACCTGCATCCCCAATTTTAATGGAGACCAGCTTGTGATCCTTATAAGGATATATCCTCAATACCTGGTAAATAATGCAGATACCCAAATGTATACACCCGGCTGTAAGCTTAGCATGAAGCATATCTGATTATTTAATCGGTTTCTGTGAATAGCACCTGCACTGTGATTTTAACACAGTTAGCGAGTGGCCCAATAGAGCATGCTATCGAGAAACTCATATCTTTGGCCTACTACCGAATAAGCCGGCCTAAACCGACCTACCCAGCACAACCCTATAAAATTAGCATCCCTCGCATGCCAGGATGAGTACTTCAGCATCAGTAACTGCAATCAGCCAGAGGAATCCTTGTCCACAAGCCTTTCCGACTTATGTTCTGGATGCAGCATGGTTGCCACAGATGCCTAAGTGGGTATACTGCAAGATCTGCCTGCCCTCCTCAGGTGTGACACAATGCATGAGAACTCCGGATGCGCTTTGACGATATAGGTCTTCTCTAACTTCAGTAAAGCCGAATAAGGTATCCGAATCTTGCATTAGCATAGGATTCGGCTGGCGACCCACATGGGGTGTACCCTACCCAACAGATTTATAGCCAACTAAGGTACCCCAACCTTGCATTAGCATAGGATTCTGCTAGTGACCCTCATGAGGTATACCCAACCTGGCAGAGTTGTGACCAAATAAGGTACCCGAACCTAGCATTGGCATAGGATTTGGCTGGTGACCCTCATGGGGCGTACCCTACCTAGCCAAGTGGCACACGAGCCCTGACTGGCACTGGAGGTCGGTTATATTAGCTGAGTAAGGTACCCAAACCTCGCATTAGCATAGGATTCGGCTGGCGACCCTCATGGGGTACTTCACCCATCCGAGTTGTAACCGAATAAGGTACCCAAACCTAGCATTAGCGTAGGATTTGGCTGGCGACCCTCATGGGGCGTACCTCACCCAGCTGAGTGGCACCCGAGCTCCGACTGGCGCTGGAGGTCGGTTTTTAGCCCACACACGAGTCCCAACTAGTGCAAGTACTCGGACAATGGCTCTCGTGGAGCAATCCAAGTGATTCTTGAAGCATTGCACTCCAAGTGTATCTTGGCAGACTGGTCTAGCCCCCGAGCGTAGGAGATAGGCTTGTAGCCCTGAGTTCCTGTTATGCGTATCCAGAACTGGCCTTGCATTATAAACATATCGGATAAGTAGCATCTAATGATGAAAACAATCACCCGAAGAAAATTTATGTATTTTACAATATATGTAAATATGTGTTCCTCCTCTTATTGATGTAAATTTCCCCGAGTAGTTGACCCCTTACGTTTAAACACTCTGCCCGACTAGTCATAGCCCCCTAGCGTCGGGAGTTGGCTCATGGCTCTTTCCCAGACACGCGTTTTGGGTGACTTGAGTTCATCTTTCATGGAGCATGTGGGCGCCATGGGCCCCGGGTACCTCATCACAAGCATATGGGCCACTCGGATAGACGATGGGCCTAGCCTTGTAATTAGAGATATGGTAGAACCCGACAGACTTTGCCTTGTACAATAAGGAATATACAGTCCTAGTTGGGTAAATTGTATCTCTAAGAGGAGATCCCTTGGCCGTATCTGGCTAGGACTCCTACCTTGTACCCCTATCCCCCAGTATATAAGGGGAGGCAGGGCGCCCCCTGAGGGCAGAAGATCATAGATCAACACAATCGTGAAAGGAATAACACCATAACTGGATGTAGGGTATTACCTCATATCGAGGGCCTGAACCAGTATAAATCTTCCCGCGTTCCTTTGGAATCCACCGAGTTTCCATCCACCGGGTGGCCCCATATTCATATTGCCGGTGTGAAACATCGACAGTTGGGGCGCCAGGTAGGGGCTTCGGCAAGATCTACATCAACAAGCTCGATGGATCCAACAATAGGAGTCGATGGTGACAAATTCTCCCCCAGAGACACGATTTCATTCGGAAGCCTCGACTTCGTCACTGACATGTTCCGCAATCTCACCTTGGCCGATGCAAATCCAATCCAATCGGCTGAGGAATTAGCTGACTCCGCGCCAGTCAGCCAACAAGACACCGCAGTCACCGTCATCAATTTGCTACAGCAATATTTCACTCTGCCGAGCTTCGGGACAACTCTCTCCTTCGGCGTCCAACTCGCGCAGGTCCTTGAGCCAGCCCGGGTCTGGCTAGGAAGGGGAGAGATCGTCAATCTCCCGCACGGGCTCAGCAACGCCGTGGATCTACATCTTACGTGGCAAACCCGATCTCCCACGGTTCAGTTTAGACAGGGATCAGAGCCACTCCATATTGGATCTAGGGAGGTCGGAGTCGTCCTTACTCCGATCAACTACTCGGATTCCGACTCCAAGTCGGACAGCGGTTCAAACACCAGTTCAGACACCAGTCTGGCGAGTTTCCTTCTGCCCCGCGAGATCTTCATGGCTTCAACCCCTCCACTAGAGGAGGCACGCCGACTACGGCAACAGGAGGAGGCCGACCGCGAGGCTCGCAATGATGAGCTACGCAAGGCTGGGTGAACCGCTTAGCAACAGATCCTCTAGACTAGAGTCGGCGACCACGACGTCTTTGTCATGCCACAACAGAACGTCAAGACCGCTGCAACCCTGCTGGATACACTCCAGCTCGGGCCTGATCACCAAGCCACCCCGACTATCGCCAAGATTAAAGCCATGATCACAGCTGCCGCATGTCAGCAGCACCAGCAGCCGGGCAAAACACTTATACCGACCAATTGGTCGGGTTCTCCAGCGGCAATCTCGTCCACATTAGCCGGTTTATGTCCCGCCTAGGCGAATGGGGCATGCCCTTTTTCAAGTTACTGAAGAAAGTAGACAACTTCCAATGGACTCCCGAAGCACAGCAAGCCTTCGAAGACTTCAAGAAATTTCTCACATCACCACCAATGTTAGCATCGCCTATGCCCCAAGAACCATTAATGTTGTATCTGGCAGCAACCACTCAGGTCACGGTGCTGGTGGTCGAGTGATCCGAACTGGATCATATACAAAAAATCCAACGGCCAGTCTACTTTGTCAGCGAGGTCCTAGCCGACTCAAAGATGAGATATCCGCAGGTCCAGAAGCTGCTCTATGGCCTACTCATCATTGTCCGGAAGCTGGTGCACTATTTTCAATCGCATCAAGTCATGGTGGTCACATCGTATCCACTCGGGGGATGTCCTACATAACCGCGAGGCCACCGACCGAATCGCTAAATGGGTGCTCCAGCTGATGGCGTTCGACATCACCTTTTAGCCACGAACAGCAATCAAATCACAAGCTCTAGCCGACTTTGTGGCCGAGTGGACAGAAGTTCAGATGCCTACATCAATAGCGAAGCTAGAGTACTAGACAATGTACTTCGACAGTTCTCTATGGATCGGCGGCGCTGGGGCCGGCGTCGTACTGACATCCCCTACCGGCGAAAAACTCAAGTACGTTCTCCAGATCCACTTCCCGGCTTCCCACAACGTCACCGAGTACGAGGCACTTATCCATGGGCTCCGCATTGCTATACCACTTGGTATCCGCCGACTGGTTGTGCGAGGAAATTCTCAACTCGTGGTGAACCAAGCCATGAAAGACTAGACATGTCTCGATGACACAATGGTGGCGTACTGTCACGAGGTCCGGAAGCTGGAAAACAAGTTCGACGGGTTGGAGATAACACATGTCCTACGACAATACAATGATGCTGCAGACGAATTGGCAAACATGGGATCCAAGCGAGAAGCGGTCCCGATAGGGATCTTTATCGAGCAACTTATGGAGCCATCAGTCAAGAAGAAACCAGTGCCAGAGTAGTTGGGAGGCGAACCTACCCCGGCAACAGACGAAGTACTGAACATATGTCAAGACTACTGAACTCCTATTCTCAAATCCCTCCTGGACAATGAACTCCCAGAAGATCGCAATCAAGCCGAACAAATTAAACATCGAAGCAAGAGTTTCCTAGTTGTCGGAGAAGACCTGTACTGAACAAGTGCATCCGGTGTCCTCATGCGCTGCATCACCATGGAGGAGGGCAAGCAGATTCTGCAATCGATCCACTCGGGCATATGTGGCAACCATGCCGCATCCAGGACGTTAGTCAAAAAGCCTTATCGGCAGGGATTTTTCTGGCCAACAGCAGTAACAAATGCCAAAGACATTGTTCGCACATGCGAGGGTAGCCAGTTCTACGCAAGACAAACTAGCCTCCTAGCCCAAGAACTCCAAACAATCCCAATCTCTTGGCCCTTTGCAGTATGGAGGCTTGACATGGTCGGGCCTTTCAAGAAAGCGACAGGAGGGTTCACACACTTGTTCGTCGCAGTGGATAGATTTACAAAGTGGATTGAGGCAAAACCCATTGCTACCATAACAGCGGCATGAGCAAAGGACTTCATTATGAGTATATTATACCGATTCGGGGTCCCTAACCGCATCATCACGGACAACGGTACTCAGTTCACGGGCGGCGTATTTCAAGATTTCTATGACGATTTTAGCATCAAGATTTGTTATGCATCTGTGGCACACCCACAGAGGAATGGGCAGGTTGAACGTGCCAACGGTATGGTCTTACAAGGTATCAAGGCCAGGATATTCGACCGACTACAACCATACGCGGGTCGGTGGGTACAAAAACTCCCATCCGTTCTTTGGTCTCTCAGAACCACGGTTAGTCGGGCAACAGGGCAATCCCCTTTCTTTCTGGTCTACGGTGCCGAGGCTATGCTACCAACTGAGTTAGAGTTCGCTCTCCACGAGTTCGGGCTTACTCAGAAGACACCTCAAACAATACCCGATTGGTCGAACTAGATCAGTTGGAAGAAGCGAGGGACATCGCAATAATCCAGTCAGCAAGGTATCTTCAAGGCCTGCGTCACTACCACAATCGCAATGTCCGTGGCCGCGCCTTTTTGGTCGGAGACCTCGTCTTGAGAAAAATACAAACCACCAAAGACAGGCATAAACTATCCCCAATATGGGAAGGGCCGTTCATTATAGCCGAGGTCACACGGCTAGGCGCCTACCGACTAAAGACCGAAGACGGTGCCCTCATCCACAACTCATGGAATATAGAATAGCTACGTCCTTTCTATACCTGAGTTTTATACATTTCCATGTGTATAGATTTCTCTGACTCACTACGCCGCTTGTTCCTTTGTATAAACACCCTTTCCAGCTAACATGAAGCTGAAGAGTCCCATATACAAGTGGCATGCTACTCGGCAAAGACTATAAATCATATTCCGGTTGACATGATACCGAAGAGTCTTATATACCAGTAGTATACTACTCGGGAAAGACTACAAGGTTAAAGATCTTTGACATTATGTTTAATTGTTTTCACAATTAAGTACAAAGTTGGCGGCTACACCTAATAGGTGCGCCTATTCGGCGCACATTACTCATACTTCTACATGGAGCCCTTCATAGCCTCACTGCCAGCTGACGTGAAGCAGGACTCGGAAAGAAGAAACACTCGGACAAAGAGTACTTGGGAGCAATGCACTCAGGCAATCTTCACCATGGAGGATGAGCACTCGGCATCAGCTGTGACTCAACTATGAAGGTCTCAGGAGCTACTGTGGAGGCCATAGGCCCCGGGTACCTCATCAGAAGCATATGGGCCACTCGGATAGAGAATGAGCCTAGCCTTGTAACTAGAGATATGGTAGAACCCGGCAGACTTTGCCTTGTATAATAAGGAATATACAGTCCTAGTCGGGTAAATTGTATCTCTAAGAGGAGATCCCTTGGCCGTATCTGGCTAGGACTCCTACCTTGTACCCCTATCCCCCAGTATATAAGGGGAGGCAGGGCACCCCCTGAGGGCAGAAGATCATAGATCAACACAATCCTCAAAGGAATAACACCACAACTGGACGTAGGGTATTACCTCATATCGAGGGCCTGAACCAGTATAAATCTTCCTGTGTTTCTTTGCAATCCACCGAGTTTCCATCCGCCGGGTAGCCCCATGTTCATATTGCCGGTGTGAAACATTGACAGAGCAAAGCTTCACGGATCAGAATTTATGCTACTCGAGTACTTTTGCTATCATTAAGAGCAAAAATAGAAAAATGTGCAGCTTGTACACCTATTAGGTGTAAGCGGCTACGGCATTAGCGAGACCGAGTGAAGAAATATTTGTCAGAAAGCAACTTAGCTGTTCGGTATTTGGGAGTGGGGATGCCATCCTTGCATTTGAGCTTTGGAGCCTCCGAGCATGTCACTTGTTCTGATAATCTTCAGTTGTAAGAGGTCGAAGACGCTTGTGACCGACTGCCACAATGAAGTCATCCAACTTGCGTTCGTGGTTGCCAGCCTTAGTTAGGGCCGCGTCATCGGTGTCCTTCCGCTTCTTCTGTCAGGGTGCCTTTTTGTTATCGAGGGCCTCAGCAACAGCGTCGGCCAAGTCGGCGTACTTGTTCACCATGTCGAATATAGCCTTGGCAGAGTTGGGAGGCTTTCGAGTGAATTTAGCGATGAACTGGGTGTCTTTGACTCCTTTTCGAAAGGCGGTGATAATGACCTTGTCCTTGATCTTCGGAATTGAATTCTTCTTCCTAGAAAACCTCTTGATGAAGTCACGAAGAGACTCATTCTTCCTTTGATGCAACTGATATAGGTCGTACTTGGAAGATGGCCTCTTGTATGTCCCCTGGAAGTTGGCGATGAAGCGTTCCTAGAGTTCTCCCCAGGAGCCGATTGATTGCTTGGGAAGTCTTGTTAGCCATGTCCTCGTTGAGTCGGCTAGAGTAACTGGGAGGTAGTTAGCCATGGCTTTGTGATCTCCTCCAGCTGCTCGGATTGCCAGAGTGTAAACCGCAAGCTAGGACTCGGGGTTGGTCTTTGTCGATATTTTACACCGGCAATATGATTATAGGGCTACTTGGCAAGGGGAAACTCGGTGGATTGCAAAGGAACACGGAGAGATTTTATACTGGTTCAGGCCCTCGATGCAAGGTAATACCCTACGTCCAGTTGGGGTGTATTCCTTTGAGGATTATGGTGGTGGTTCTAATGAACTCTTGATCATCTGCCCTCATGGGGCGCCCTGCCTCCCCTTATACACTAGGGAACAGGGGTACAAGATAAGAATCCCAGTCGGATACGGCCAAGGAATTTCCTTCTTAGAGATACACCTTACCTGACTAGGACTGTATACTCCTTTTTGTACAAGGCAAAGTTTGCCGCTACTATACCTCTAGTTACAAGTCTCGGCCCATCCTCTATCTGAGTGGCTCATATGCTTGTGATGAGGTACCCGGGGCCCATGGCCTCCACAGTAGCCCCTGAGACCTTCATAGTTGAGTCACAGCTGATGCCAAGTGCTCATCCTCCACGATGAAGATTGCCCGAGTGCATTGCTCCCGAGTACTCTTTGTCCGAGTGTGTCTTCTTCCCGAGTCCTGCTTCATGTCAGCTAGCAGCGAGGCTATGAAGGGCTTCATATAGATATATGAATAGTGTGCGCTGAATAGGCGCACCTATCAGGTGTAGCACCCGACTTTGTGCTTAATTGTGAAAATAATTAAACATAAAGTCAAAGATCTTTAACCTTATAGTCTTTCCCGAGTAGTATACTACTGGTATATCAGACTCTTCGACATCATGTCAACCGGAGTGTAATTTATAGTATTGCCGAGTAGCATGCTACTCGTATATGGGACTCTTCAGCTTCATGTCAGCCGGAAAAGGGGGTTTATAGTCTTTCCCGAGTGGCGTCCCACTCGGAAGTTAGACTTCTCAGCATCATGTTAGCTGGAAAAGATATTTATAGTCTCTCCTGAGTAGTGCACTACTCAAAAGTTAGACTCTTCAGTGTTATGTCGGCTAGAATAATGTTGCGCATGGCAACTATTTGCCAAGCATGTAGGCCGAGTACCACTTTATGAAAATAAATCCATTGTGTGGTCAGGTGTACCTAAGAGATACCTGCATCCTCGGTGTTGGTGAAGACCAGCTTGTGGTCCTTTTAAGGATATATCCTCAATACCTGGTGGATATGACAGATACCCAAACATATATGTTTAGCAATTAGGCCTTCATGAAGCATATCTGTTTACCTCATCGGTTTCTATTGGTAGCACCTGTACTATGATTTTAACACAGCCAGCGTACGGCCCATATTGAACATCCTACTGTAGAAACTCATATCTTGGTGGCCCAGCACCGACTGTGTAGGCCCAAGCCCATTAGTCGGCACAGGCTCTATAAAGGCTGGGGAAGAGAGAAAAGATTCCTCTATCTTTCTCAAGTGACCAATCGTTTTGTCTTCCCAACTCCGCGCCGAAATTTCGCCTCCCTCTCTGCTAGGGTTCGCCATTGCTTGCTCCTCCCCATCGAAGCTCGAGCGATTCCGCCTTTCTTTGTCCATTCCAAGCCCCCAACCGCATTTCCCCCAAATTTCTTGTCCCCCCGACCAAGCCAAAGGTTCTAGATTTCATTGGGGCGTCGGATGAGGGGTGGCCGACCTCGGACTGCAGCCAGTCGAAGCTAGAAAAGCTAGAGAAGTCGCTGCGGCTGCAAAGCCGCGATATCATCCGTTGGCGCCCGGCTGAGGGTGAGTCGGTTCCAAATCCCTAAGCCGGCGAAACTGTCGTTTTTGCCTCTTTCTTTGACCGGGGTTTGTTTCTTCTGTCCTCTGCGTTCCTTCGTCGTCTTCTTAGCTTCTACAGATTGGAGCTAGTGAATCTGAATCCCAACTCAATCCTGCAAATCTCTATTTTTGTGACTCTTTGTGAGTGCTACTTGGGTGTAGAGCCCCATTTTAATTTCTTTAGGCACTTATTCCACATCAAGCCCCAACCCTCCAAGAATAAGGTCCAGGTGATTGGGGGGGCTGGCCTTTAGTTGAGGAGTGAGATGAAGAAAATATATATCAATCTTCCTTTGAAATCCTCGTTGAAAGGTTGGCATAAGGAGTGGTTCTACTGTTCTGATTTGGAACCCTCCCTGCCTCCATTCACCGGCTCGCCGCCGGCGGTCTCGCCCAGTTGGTCGTCGGATCCAACTTTTGAAGAGATGGGCCAAGTGCATCAGTTCTTGGCGAGGTTGGAGAAATTCAAGAAAGCCAGCCTGATCGGCCCCTAGGTCGCCAAGCGCTTCCTGACCCGGCGCTTCCAACCATTAAAGCCGAGGAGCGAATTCTGCTGGGATTACCAAGGGAAGAATGACCCTGATCGAGAAAGCCGAGAGGTGATTGACCAGCAAAAAGTGAGTGAAATATTGTTCACTTATTTCTCCAATGGGGTGATCGAAACCAAGGACGCGGAGCGCTCCATTGCGGCTTATAGCCAAAACCAGCCTCGTCCCGAGATAACCCTTGCTTCTCTTCTGTGATGAATGTTTGTAGACATGTATTCATAATTTGCCCAACATTGTGTGATGTATATTGTTTAATCATTTGCAGTGGTGCAAGGAGTTTGATAATGACTCTCATCCATTGTCGGCCACAAAGTCGAAGAAGAGGCGAGAAGTCCTTCTGCCGCCCAGCCCGACTCCAAGAGAGTGGGAAAGAAACCAATTGTAGATCGGGGCAAGGAGAAGGTTGTGAGGCCGAGTGCTGCAGCCGGGAGTTTAAAGATAAGAGACCCCACCGACACAGCACCCAGGCCATCGAGTCCTAGACCGGGACCGGCACGATCGAGCTCAACATCATCGAGCCCAACCCAGGTGCAGCCAAGTACAAGGTCGACCCCAGCGCCGCCGAGTACCCGAGCGCCCCAGCCGACCACACCGTGAACGGGGCCGACCAGGACAGAAATGCCGCCGCCGACTACCGCGCCCTCAGGCCTAACGACCAGCAGCCCTCTAGTGCCGCCCTCTGGATCTCCCAGACAGAAGCTCAAGTTCTCCAAGAGGTAGGCCATTCTGGGTCTTCTGAAAATCATGTTTAGCATTGTAGTGCCTTGATGTTTGACTCGTTATGTAGGAAGTGGGTTGACATTAATCTTAAGGAAGTCACGCCGACTGCCCCTGTTGTCGAGCCTGCCCCAGCCGATCCAACGCCAGCAAGCACACCTGCTGAGCTAGCAGCGGCCCCAGTTGCAGAGACTGAGACCACCCCAACTGTAGGGCCGCCAACCCTGGCCGACCAAGGGGCGGTTCCTGAAGCCGTTGTTCCAGCCCCTGAGCCGGAGCCCGTTGTCGAAGCCATCGCTGCAACTCCTGAACCAGCCCCCGACGCCCCAGAGGCCGCCGAGTTGGGGGCCAGGACCCCGTTGCCATCCTGGTCGCCGTCGTTGTCATCGTCGTCGGCGCTGTCCCTTCCTTAGGACAGACCTGACCTCCCCAGGATCGAGGCCCCTCCGTGCAAGTTCTCGAGGACGTTCCGCTGGACGGCGCCCGACGGAATTGCGCGGAGCTACAAGCATGATGAGGCAGCAGTGGAAAAGTAGCGAGAAGACTTGCTTTCGTGCCACACTCGCCGCGTCCCAGGGGATTTGGGTATGATTTCCGTTGTATTGGAATCTTGGTAGTATTTCTTGATGCCTGATTCTGCTTTGACTTGTTACTCCCCGAGCAGAAGCTTGTCGATCGCTCGGAGAAGATGCACGAGGTGCTGACCCGTGTTGCCCCCCAGCTCCAAGAGTTGGAACAACTCCGGGCCTTGAAAGCGGAAGTAGAAGGGCGCAGCCAAGAGAGAGAATCTTGGCTAAGGGAGGCTATCACCGAGCTCAGGAGTGAGAACTGGGACCAAGGCAAGAAGATAAGAGGTGAGCCTCCGGAGTACTTCTTCCTGACCAAATCCTTAATATATTTCTCCAGCTGTGGTATTTCTCAACTGCCCAGTTGTGTCTTGGTTGCAACGTTGAGTTCTTGACTAATCTCTCTTGCAGCCCTCGAAGCCGAGTTGAAGACCCAAACAGAGGGAGAAGAACAGCTAAGGAAGCCAAGAGAGCCAGGGCCGAACTTGAAAAGGACAAGGCCGACCTGACAAAGGCCAAAACCGAGCTTGAGCGAGAGAAGGCCAAGTTGAAGAAGGCCAAAGCCAAGCTCGAGAAAGAAAAAACCGAACTAGAGAGGACCATAGCCAAGTGGGAGGCCGACTACGATAGTAAGTCTTCTTTTTGACAATAATCTTAACCAATCCATTAATTACTCCATCTATAGCTTTACCTAACAAGTTTACTTGTTGGTGAACCTGGGTAGCTGATAGAGCCAATTCCCAAGCCCAATTTCAGGCTTACGCAGAGGAGATAAGGGTCGTCAAGGAGTCACGGGAGGCCCTCCTCGGATCCGTGAAAGGGCTCCTTGACATCATGGATCCTCGCCCCGTGGGAACCAGCTACAGCTCGATCGCCCAAGTGGAGGTGTGCCTTGAGGATGCACTGAGTGCCCTGAAGAGGTACTCGGATGAGCACGTCATTGTCGGCGTAGCCCGAACCGTGGCAATTACCAAGTCCATCTACCCAAGGGTAGATGTTGAAGCCATCGGGGAGGGGTTTGCCGAGGAGACAACTCCTGAGGAGGCGCTGGAGCTCATAGCCAAGGCAAGGCCGACTGCAGAGATTATCACCCGAGACCTAGGTCTATAAAAACAGTACATCATGCAGTCGGTGTATTGTGGATTTATGTAAGGAAATGTGTAAATATATGTGCAATGCCGCCAAGCTTTAGACTATTACTCAGTTGTTATTAGCTTTACTCAACCATATAGCCTACACCGAGTTGATCTATAGGAACTTAATAAAAATGTTCACCGTAGAAAGCTGTACTCGGGCAGACATAGGAAAGTCGTAGTAAAACTTCATAATATAAGTAAAATAGGCTCGTATATTATTGACAAAGCACATATAATATATGTAGCCCCCGACTCACTACTCGGTTGAAACAAGCGGTGTAGTGAGTCAGAGAAAAACTATACACATGAAATTTGTAAAACTCAGGTATAGAAAGGACGTAGTTGTTCTATATTCGATGAGTTGCTGATGAGGGCACCATCTTCGGTCTTCAGTCGATAGGCGCCTGGCTGCGTGACCTTGGCTATAATGAACGGCCCTTCCCAGATTGGGGATAGTTTGTGCCTATCTTTGGTGGTTTGTATTTTTCTCAGGACAAGATCTCCGACCAAAAAGGCGCGACCACAGACATAGCGATTGTGGTAGCGACGCAGGCCTTGAAGATACCTTGCCGACTAGATTGTTGTGATATCCCTCGCTTCTTCCAACTGATCTAGTTCGACCAATCGGGTATTGTTGGAGATGTTTTCGGAGTAAACCCGAACACGTGGAGAGCCAAACTCTAACTCGGTTGGTAGCACAGCCTTAACACCGTAGACCAGAAAGAAAGGGGATTGCCCTATTGCCCGACTGACCGTGGTTCTGAGAGACCAGAGAACAGATGGGAGCTCTTGGACCCACCGGCCTGCGTATGGTTGTAGTCGGTGGAATATCCTGGCCTTGATACCTTGTAAGACCATACCATTGGCGCATTCAACCTGCCCATTGCTCCGCGGTGTGCCACAGACGCATAGCAGATCTTGATGCCAAAGTCGTCACAGAAATCTTAAAACACGCTGCCCATGAACTGAGTGTTGTTGTGATGGCAATGGGGTTCCCGATCTTCTGTTAGGTAAAGATAACTATTGATTTGGTGGAGAATCGACACTCACGATCTGGCTTCTGATCACCAAGACCCGAACCCTGCAATCGCAGCACCACGTCTCCTCTCGTTATCAACCGTGCGCTACCCGATTGACCTCGCCACGAAGGCTAATCCCTGCATGCGAATCAAAGAACACAAGCAAGAACAAGAAAGATTGCAACTCAATTGTAGATGAATGATTATACTCTCGAGTTGGGATCTCACAATCCGATAAACGGCGAAACTATTCAAGGACAAAATAATCTAAGCAAAACCCGACTTAAACAGCGGTGGCTACGGAATATATACAAGTTAGGATGTCCTAGAGTGAGGGTTTGCCCTGTGAGGGGCGTACTCCTCATGGGTTTAGCCCTCGACACAATTACAAGGCCCAAGGCCCAAAACAGACTCGAACTGGAAGAGGTATATGTCTTATTTTGACGATTTAGGACAGCTCAGGAGGAATTTTGATGTGAAACAAAAACCATCTGAATGTAGACTTCATAAGCTTTCCAACAAGTATTTGTAGGCCCTGTAACTCCTTCTGGATCAAAAGTTATGGCCGTTTTAAATTGACGTTGTCTCCCAGCCCGAAACTGAATCGGTCTCGGGAATAGGAGTTTACTTGCACTTGTTGTCTCCACTTCAATATGTGGTTTCTTGAGCTATTCTCCATGGTCTTCTCCCAGGTTCCTAAGAACAATAAAATCATCACAAGAATTAAATAGCATGCCATTCATAGAATTCATAGAAATATTCTCATGTAAGCTTAGGAACGCATTCACCTGGCGATTAAGTTGACGGGCATGTGCGTGAGTAATTGGTCCTTGGATCGGTTGCACATCTTGTTTATCATGAAGAGGTTGTAAGTGTGTATCTAAAGACATGATGTCCTCATCATCCTCCCCCTCGTGATTTGGAGTCGTCCTTGACTCAAGGTCATCTTCTTCACCCAAGTAAGGCTTCAAATCAGCAACATTGAAAACATCACTCACACCATAATCTACAAGCAAATCAATCTTGTATGCATTATCATTTATCTTCGCAAGAACTTTAAAAGGACCAGCAGCTCGAGACATTAATTTTGACTTGCGCAAAGTAGGAAATCTATCCTTTCTTAATTGTAACCAAACAAGATCACCGGGTTGAAAAATAAGCTCCTTTCTACCTTGACTACCAGCAAGTTTATACTTTACATTCATACGCTCAATATTTTTCTTAGTAGTCTCATGTAACTTAAGCACAAATTCAGCCCGTGTCTTAGCATCAAAATTTACTTTTTCTGAAAAAGGTAAAGGCAATAAGTCAATTGGAGCGCGAGGGTTAAAGCCATATACCACCTGGAATGGGCTCATCTTTGTGGTGGAGTGCAACGAACGGTTGTAGGCGAACTCCACATGTGGAAGACATTCTTCCCACATTTTCAGATTATTCTTCAAAACAGCCCGCAACATCATGGACAAAGTACGATTCACCACCTCCGTTTGTCCATCGGTTTGGGGGTGGCAAGTTGTAGAAAATAGTAACTTCGTCCCCAATTTCCTCCACAACATCATCCAAAAATGACTCAAGAACTTGGTATCTCGATCTGAAACAATTGTATTGGGCACACCATGTAGACGAACGATATCCCTAAAAAACAAATCAGCAACTATGGTAGCATCGTCGCTCTTATGACAAGGAATAAAATGGGCCATTTTGGAAAATCTATCAACAACAACAAAAACACTATCCCTCCCCCTCTTTGTCCTAGGCAATTCTAAAACAAAATCCATAGAAATGTCTTCCCAAGGAGCACTAGGAATGGGTAGAGGCATATAAAGACCATGTGGATTAAGACGGGACTTAGCTTTGTTACAAGTGCTGCATCGTGCAACGTATCGTTCAACGTCACGCCGCATTTTCGGCCAAAAGAAGTGAGTAGCCAGCACATCTTCCATCTTCTTCACTCCAAAATGTCCCATCAATCCACCTCCATGTGCTTCCTATAAAAACAAAAGATGAGCAAAGCTTGCAGGAACACATAATTTGTTAGCTCGATATAACAATCCTTCATTCAACACATATTTATTTCAAGTTCTTCCCGCTCGACAGTGATCATAACTTCTTTAAAATCAAATCAGTAGCATAAAATTCTTTTATTGTCTCCAATCCAAAAATTTTATGATCAAGTTGAGATAACATAGTATAGCGCCTAGATAAAGCATCAGCAATCACATTGTCTTTGCCTTTCTTATGCTTAATGATATATGGAAACGACTCAATAAATTCTACCCATTTAGCATGCCGTTTATTCAATTTAGCTTGACTTCGAATATGTTTCAAAGACTCATGATCAGAATGTATGATAAATTCTTTTGGCCATAGATAATGTTGCCAAGTCTCTAATGTTCGAACCAAAGCATATAATTCTTTATCATAAGTTGAATAGTTCAAACTAGGTCCTGGCAACTTCTCACTAAAGTATGCAATTGGCTTACCTTCCTGAATAAGCACACCTCCAATCCCAATCCCACTTGCATCACATTCAAGCTCAAAAACCTTACCAAAGTTAGGGAGTTGGAGTAGTGGTGCATGAGTCAACTTCTCTTTAAGCAAAATGAAGGTGTCTTCATGTGCTTGTCCCCATCGAAAAGGAATGCCTTTCTTTGTGAGCTCATTCATGGGTGCGGCAATGGTGCTGAAATCTCTCACAAAGCGACGGTAGAATCCAGCTAACCCAAGAAAGCTCCGCCCCTGTGTGACCGATGTAGGCGTCGGCCAACTCTTGATCGCTTCTATCTTGGTCTCATCAACTTCAATTCGCTGTGGAGTCACAACATAACCAAGAAAAGAAACTCGTTCTGTGCAAAAAGTGCACTTCACGAGGTTACCGAACAAGCGTGCATCTCTCAAAGCATTAAAAACAGCACGTAAATGTTCCTTATGTTCATCTACAGACTTGCTGTAAATAAGTATATCATCAAAGTAAACCATCACAAATCTACCAATGAAAGTGCATAAAACTTCATTCATAAGTCGCATAAACGTACTAGGAGCATTAGACAAACCAAAAGGCATCACTAACCACTCATACAAACCAAATTTAGTTTTAAACGCGGTTTTCCATTCATCACCCAATTTCATTCTAATTTGGTGGTATCCACTACGCAAGTCTACTTTAGAGAACACAACAGAGCCCTCAATTCATCAAGCATATCATCTAACCTAGGAATAGGATGACAATATCTAATAGTTATGTTGTTAATGGCTCTATAATCCACACACATGCGCCATGATCCATCTTTCTTAGGCACCAAAATAACAGGAACAGCACAAGGGCTAAGACTCTCACGTACATACCTTTTTTCAAGCAAGTCTTGCACTTGACGTTGAATCTCCTTAGTCTCTTTGGGATTGGTCCTGTACGGCGCACGGTTTGGCAACGCAGCTCCCAAGATCAAATCAATTTGATGCTCAATTCCTCTCATTGGTGGCAGCCCCCGGGGTATCTCACTTGGAAATACATCAGCAAACTCCTGCAAAAGGTTAGTAATAGCAAGTGGCAAAGAAGGAGGCAAGTCCTCAAGTGTAAAGAAAGTTTCCTTGCAAACCAAAGCATAGCAAATAGATTCATTAACATTTAACTCAGAAATCTCAGATTTACTAGCTAACATGGAAACTCCTTTCAACTTAAGTGTGTCTTTCCTAGCAGGTGGCTCTTTTTTCTCCTTTTTAGGTGGAAACACATCTTTAGCTACTTGCTGATTTTCAGACTTAGATTTTATTTCAGCACGCGCTATATCATCCTTCAAAATTTCAGCAGGGGTCATTGGTAGCAACTCAATCTTTTTGCCATTATGTGAGAAAGTGTACGTGTTAGTTCTACCATGGTGTAGCACATCTCTATCATATTCCCAAGGTCTACCCAAAAGCAAAGAACATGCTTGCATAGGTACGACATCAAAATTTGCACTATCATGGTAATTTCCAACAGAAAATTGCACTCTCACAACTTTACTCACCTTCAACTTACCACAAGAGTTGAACCATTGGATGGAGTAAGGCTGTGGATGTGGTTGTGTAGGCAAACCTAGCTTGTCAACCAAATCTGAACTAGCAAGGTTGCTACAGCGTCTACTATCAATGACAACACGGCATGCTCTATTGTGAACCACAAACCTTGATTGGAACAAATTGTGGCGCTGATTTTGCTCCGCCTTCTCCATTTAAGCACTTAGCACCTGTTGTGCTACAATGCTCAAGTATTTGCTTGAATCTTCTGCACCTATGTGCTCCTCTTCCTCATCGCTCTCGTCTTCATCACCTGCATTGTTAGTGCCATGTGCTAATTCATCATCCACATCACTAGCACTAGTGTACTCACCATCATCTGTAGCAATGAGGGCTCTCTAGTTCGGGCAATCCCATTGCACATGCCCCATCCCTTTGCACTTGAAGCACTGGATATCTCTTGTTCGCCCCGTGGAAGCAACCGATGATGCACTTTTTGCGGGTGCCTGCGAACGAACAGATTTACACACCTCGGTAGCACAGGATGTTGGTGCCAATGCCTCTGATCGCACCCGATTGGTGGAGGGTGTAGCAGTCCGGCCAGTGGTGGAGGTATTTTTTCCGGACCCAAAGGGAGGCCTCGATGTAGACGTGCTTCCCCAATTGTTCCTTCTCAATGGCTGCCTTCCTTGCAATTCCTGTTCAGCTAATATAGCTAGATGGAACAATCGGTTAAGAGAATTGTATTCTTTATATTGAATAATGTCCTGAATGTCACGTCTCAACCCCCCATAAAATTGAGCCGTCTTATCCTCCTCATCCTCCTCTACCTCACAACACAACATTCCTATTTGTAGCTCCTGAAAGTAATCTTCTATAGATTTTTCTCCTTGGTCTAAGCGTTGCAACTTATTTCTCAAATCACGTTTGAAGGAAGGAGGAATAAACCTACTCCGCATTGCTCGCTTCAACCTTGCCCATGTGTCAGGTTCTAAGCCAGTTTTAACTAGTTCATTCCACCAGATAATAGCAAAGTCCTTGAACTCACTAGTTGCTTGCCTAACCCTATGAACTTCAAGAACTAAATGGGAATTAAATTTCTGCTCTACGGTCATCTCCCAATCCAAATAAGCTTCAGGGTCATATTTTCCAGAAAATGAAGGCAAGGTAAATTTAACTTTAGCAAAAGGATCATTGTTACCTCGCCCTTGGTGGTGGTTACCTCCCATACCTCCCATACCTCGCTGGTTGAATCGCAGCCGTTGTCATAGGCGCTCTTCACGAAGTGCATCACGTGCGTCGCTATTGTCAGCTTCCTCTTCTTCATTATCTCCATCATTGCCAACAAGTGGTGGTGTTGGCTGACGGTTTGCTGCCAATTGCTCGACGTGGTTAGTGAGGGTGGTAATGCTCCCCATGATAGCCTGGAGGTCTTCCCGAATAGCATTCACAGCAGCTACATTCTCCTCAATCTTTTGATCCAGCTTAACGATCTCCTCTTTTGAAGCACAATTAGCGAAATCATTCACCTCACCTGCCATGGTTAGTAGAAAATAGGAAACAAACAGCAGAAAAGTATTATCCCTATCAACTACTACTATGCAAGGATAGTGGACACTCGCAAATGGAAGCACCTTACCGAGCTCTTACAAGGCTCTAAGACTAGCGAGCAAGGAATGGTTCAACCGATGGTTGGCTCATGATAACTTGAGGGCGTGATCCAGCGATTGCAAGGGTCGAGACCGTGCTGACCAGAAGTATATATGTGGAGCTTGGGTGGCCAAAAATGTTAGTGGCACACAATTCAATAACAGATAGTAATGCTGAAAAAATATACGAAGCACTTGTCCTAGTTGCTGGCCTAAACGAGTTCTAAACCAGATGTGATAAAACAAGGGCGACAAACAAGTATGAAAGGACAGCAGCAAAGAAATAAGGATAAGGTAAGAAAACAGCACAAAACAGCACACAGATGGCTCCTTGGTGTGTCCTATGTGCTCCTCTCCTTTTTTTTTCTTTTTTTTCTTTCACACCTTTTTTTTATTTTTCTTTTATTTTTTTGATATTTTTTCTCAACTAGGAGCACAGGAACAACAACCTCAGGAGGTGGCAACTCAAACTGATATAATACGTGGCCTATGGAAATACACGAGCATGCTTTAAAATTTGTGCTAGAACTTTAGAGTGCAAAAACCCAATCTTCCGGCCTGAATTTTGCAAAACTGATTTCAGCGAACCCGATGACTCCGTATGTGAAAGTTATGGCTGTTTCAAGGAAGGCCCTCCGTATCAGTGTTTTGGTGGAGGCTAAAACAGAATCAGGTGGTGAAACCGGGAATGATATGGTAGCAGTGGCTACTGGAGAGGAGGATGGAGATGTAGGGTGATCAAGGACGTGATATATGACACTAAAACAGAACACACAAAGACCAACACTTGCACAAGATAGTTAGTATATGGGAAAACAGAGACAATGGTGGTGGTGGCTATGGTTTGTAGGGGTGCGGTGGATGGATCACGAACTGGACTCAAACACCAATCTAAGCCAGCAACCGAACTCAACCTAGGACACCAACTCAACACTACGGACTCTAAAACAGAATTATGCAAAAGGCTAAACGTGGTTGTAGGCCAGGAAAAACCTACGACTACCAATTTTCTTTTTGTGGCTTTTTCTGGACTCTAGGTATAGAAACAAAAATTGAAACAGGACGGAACAGGATAATACCTAATGGGCAACCTTCGCTCTGATACCACTTGATGGCAACGGGGTGCCCGATCTTCCGTTAGGTAAAGATAACTATCGATTTGGTGGAGAATCGATACTCACGATCCGGCTTCTGATCACCAAGACCCGAACCCTGCAATCGCAGCACAATGTCTCCTCTCGTTATCAACCGTGCGCTGCCCGGTTGACCTCGCCACGAAGGCTAATCCCTGCATACGAATCGAAGAACACAAGCAAGAACAGGAAAGATTGCAACTCAATTGCAGATGAATGATTATACTCTCGAGTTGGGGTCTCACAAACCGATAAACGGCGAAACTGTTCAAGGACAGAATAATCTAAGCAAAACCCGACTTAAACAGTAGCGGCTACGGAATATATACAAGTTAGGACGTCCTAGGGTGAGGGTTTGCCCTGTGAGAGGCGTACTCCTCATGAGTTTAGCCCTCGACACAATTACAAGGCCCAAAGCCCAAAACAGACTCGGACTGGAAGAGGTACATGTCTTGTTTTGACGATTCCGGACAGCTCAGGAGGAATTTTGACGTGAAACCAAAACCATCTGAAAGTATACTTCATAAGCTTTCCAACAAGTATTTGTGGCCCTGTAACTCGTTCTGGATCAAAAGTTATGGCCGTTTTAAATTGACGCTATCTCCCAGCCCAAAACTGAATCGGTCTCAGGAATAGGAGTTTATTGCACTTGTTGTCTCCACTTCAATATGTGGTTTCTTGAGCTATTCTCCATGGTCTTCTCCCAGGTTCCTAAGAACAATAAAATCATCACAAGAATTAAATAGCATGCCATTGGTAGAATTCATAGAAATATTCTCATGTAAGCTTAGGAACGCATTTACCTGGCGATTAAGTTGACGGGCACGTGCGCGAGTAATTGGTCCTTGGATCGGTTGCACATCTTTTTCATCATGAAGAGGTTGTAAGTGTGTATCTAAAGACATGATGTCCTCATCACGTTGTCGGTGATGATGCGGTTAGGGACCCCAAATCGGTATAATATACTCATGATGAAGTCCTTTGCTCATGCCGCTGTGATGGTTGCGATGGGTTTGGCCTCAATCCACTTGGTGAATTTATCCACTACGACGAACAAGTGTGTGAACCCTTCTGGCGCTTTCTTGAAAGGCCCGACCATGTCAAGCCCCCATACTGCAAAGGGCCAAGAGATTGGGATTGTTTGAAGTTCTTGGGCTGGGAGATTGGTTTGTCTTGCGTAGAACTGGCAACCCTCGCATGTGCGAACAATGTCTTTGGCATCTGTTACTGCTGTTGGCCAGAAAAATCTCTGTCGGTAAGCTTTTCTGACTAACGTTCTGGATGCAGCATGGTTGCCACATATGCCCGAGTGGATCGACTGCAGGATCTGCTTGCCCTCCTCGGTGGTGATGCAGCCCATGAGGACACCGAATGCACTTCTTCGGTACAGGTCTTCTCCGACGACTAGGAAACTCTTGCTTCGACATGTGATCTGTTCGGCTTGGCTACGATCTTCTGGGAGTTCATCGTCCAGGAGGAATCTGAGAACAGGAGTCCGCCAATCTTGACATGTGTGCAGCACCTCGTCTGTCGCCGGGGTAGGTTCGCCTCCCGACTGCTCCGGCGCCGGTTTCTTCTTGACTAATGGCTCCATAAGTTTCTCGACGAAGATCCCTATCGAGACCGCTTCTCGCTTGGATCCCATGTTTGCCAATTCATCTGCAGAATCATTGTATTGTCGTAGGATGTGTGTTATCTCCAGCCCATCGAACTTGTTTTCCAGCTTGCGAACCTCCTGACAGTATGCCGCCATGGTATCGTCAAGACATGTCTAGTCCTTCATGACTTGGTTCACCACGAGTTGAGAATCCCCGCGCACAACCAGTCGACGCATGCCGAGTGATATGGCAATGCGGAGACCGTGGATAAGTGCCTTGTACTCGGCGACGTTGTGGAAAGCCTGGAAGTGGATTTGTAGAACGTATTTGAGTTTTTTGCCGGTGGGCGATGTCAGTACGACACCAGCCCCGGCGTCGCCGATCGTAGAGAACCGTCAAAGTACATTGTCCAGTACTCTAGCTTCGCTGTTGATGTAGGCATTTGAACCTCTATCCACTTAGCTACGAAGTCGGCTAGAGCTTGTGATTTGATTGCTGTCCATGGCTGAAAGGTGATGTTGAATGCCATCAACTCGAGCGCCCACTTAGCGATTCGGCTGGTGGCCTCGCGGTTATGTACGACGTCCCCGAGTGGAAACGATGTGACCACCGTGAATTGATGTGCTTGGAAATAGTGCACCAGCTTCCGGACAGTGATGAGTAGGCCATAGAGCAGCTTCTGGACCCGCGGGTATCTCATCTTCAAGTCGGCAAGGACCTTGCTGACAAAGTAGACTGACCTTTGAACTTTTTGGATGTGACCCTGTTCGGATTGCTCGACCACCAGCACCCTGCTGACTACCTGAGTAGTTGCTGCCAGATATAGCATCAGCGGTTCTTGGGGCATGGGTGACGCCAACATGGGGGGTGATGTGAGAAATTTCTTGAAGTCTTCGAAGGCTTGCTGGGCTTCGGGAGTCCATTGGAAGTTATCCGCTTTCTTCAATAGCTTGAAGAAGGGCATGCCCCGTTCGCCCAGTCGGGAAATAAACCGGCTGAGTGCCGCCATGCAGCCTGTCAGCTTCTGGACGTCCTTCTGGTTAGTTGGGGGAGTCATGTTCATAATTGCATTGACTTTTTCTGAGTTGGCCTCTGATGGCAACGGGGTGCCCGATCTTCCGTTAGGCAAAGATAATCCTCGATTTGGTGGAAATTTGATACTCACGATCCAGCTTCTGATCACCAAGACCCGAACCCTGCAATTGCAGTACCACGTCTCCTCTCGTTATCAACCGTGCGCTGCCCGGTTGACCTCACCATGAGGCTAATCCCTGCATGCGAATCAAAGAACACAAGCAAGAACAAGAAAGATTGCAACTCAATTGCAGATGAATGATTATACTCTCGAGTTGGGGTCTCACAAACCGATAAACGGCGAAACTGTTCAAGGACAGAATAATCTAAGCAAAACCCACCTCTAAACAATGATGGCTACTGTATATATATATATGTTGGGACGTCCTAGGGTTATCCCTAGGGCGCACACCACTTGGGTTTAACCCACGACACCGTTACAAGGCCCAAGGCCCAAAACAGACTCGGATTGAAAGAGGTACATGTCTTGTTTCAATGATTTCGGACAGCTCAGGAGGAATTTTGATGTGGGACCAAAACAATCTGAAAGTAGACTCCATAAGCTTTCCAAAAAGTACTCATGGGCCCCGAAAGTCCTTCTAGATCAGCGGCTAGGTCCGTTTGAAATTGATGTTGTTAGGAGGCCCGAATCCGAATCCAAAACGTGCACAACTTCATCTCTTGCCTTCTATGGACCAAAAAGTGACGTGGTGATGTAGGAGTAGACTTGGGTAAGGTCTTCGTTTGGTCCCCAATCAACTTCTTTTATCATCCATATGTTTCTTGTGCTCGGTCTCTTTCCATTCACCCAAGCAAGTATCTCTGCAAATGAGAACACACAAAACTCATGGTGCAGTAACGGTTGTTCAAATATATAACGTATAAATCTTATGTAGAAAGCATGCACCTTTGGTTGATGAATACATAAAATTGCTAGTGTCATATCCGAGCTAGTGATATCCTCATCAGCCTCGATGCCGCGATGCGAGACGATGAAGCCGAGTAGCTTGCCAGATGGCACACCGAAGGCGCACTTTTCCGGGTTCAACTTCATCTTGAATCTTCAAAAGTTTTGGAAGGTTTCTTCCAAGTCAGCGATGAGATCTTCTTTGGACTTAGTCTTGATCACCACGTCGTCGATGTAGGCTTCCACGTTGCGCCCGATCTGAGTGTGTAGACACCGCTGAATTGCCCATTGATACGTTGCTCCAGCGTTTTTCAAACCGAACGGCATAGTGATGTAGCAGTATGCTCCAAACGGCGTGATAAAAGACGTCTTTAGGCAGTCTTCCTCCTTTAGGCTGATTTGGTGGTATCCCAAGTAGCAATCGAGAAAACTGAGAAGGTCGCACCCTGCAGTTGAATCTACCACCTAGTCTATTCTTGGTAAACCAAATGGGTCCTTGGGGTACGCCTTGTTGAGATCGGTGTAGTCAACACACATGCGCCATTTACTGTTTTTCTTCCGGACCAGAACTAGGTTTGCCAGCCAATCCGGGTGATAGACCTCTTTGATGAAGCCGGCTGCGAGAAGCTTGGTTATCTTCTCCCGAATAGCATCTTTGCGGTCTTGAGCGAAGCGCCATAGCTGTTGCTTGACTGGCTTGGAGTCTGTCTTCACGTTGAGGGTGTGCTCGATCACCTCCCTTGGTACGCCCGGCATGTCGGATGGTTTCCACGCGAAGATATCTTTGTTGGCTTGGAGGAAGGTGACGAGCGCATCTTCCTATTTGGGGTCGAGTCCGGTCCCGACTAGGGATGGCAACGGGGACCCGTCACCCGTTTACCCGCGGGTAAAAACCCTATTAGGGTGCGGGTGTGGGGAATTTTGACCCCCACAGGTCTGTTAATGGGTGATTTCCTCACCCATCGGGTGAAGCGGGTACAGGTGCATTCGTGTGTACCCCATACCCGTTACCCGGTGGGTCCCCCATTTGAGTATGACATGTAGGTCCACCCATTTAAAAATACACCGTATATAAGCGCTATAATTCTGTAAACCCTAGCCAATCCATTTGAGGGCACGGGCGAGGGGCGCGGGCGCGGGTGCGGGCGAGGGCACGGGCGAGGGACGCGGGCGAGGGGCGCGGGCGAGGGCGCGGGCGCAGGCGAGGGCAAATTCCCCTATTAGTCGATTCGATGGTAAATTTCTAAAGTCGCGATCTTTCGATGTCACAGATCCAATTTTCCCCTATTAGTTTGATCTTGTCTTGTCTGCCTTCATGAGCTTG
The DNA here is from genome assembly GCA_003991445.1 of Oryza meyeriana var. granulata. Lineage (NCBI taxonomy): Eukaryota > Viridiplantae > Streptophyta > Magnoliopsida > Poales > Poaceae > Oryza > Oryza meyeriana. Next base: position 31,342 of record RYFJ01001748.1, on the reverse strand, counting down.
TGTATGTTATGATTTATGAACTTGTGTTGCTGAATGGTTGTGATATATATATTGCCTGTATTTCTGTCATTAAATGGGGAAGGGTCACCCGATGGGTACCCGTTACCCACACGGGTGGCGGGTATGGGGGATTTTGATACCCGAGACGGGTGGTGGGTACGGGTGATGGGGTGTTTCAACCCTGGTGGGGACGGGTGTATTCTCTTGCCCTCCACCGGGTTTCTCACCCATTGCCATCCCTAGTCCCGACTAGAGCAGTCTTGGAGGGGTCAAAAGGGTCCAGGGGGATCTTCTTTGTGTCCGAGTCTACTGAAATTCCCGACTTTGCTACTTTTTTGGCTGGAACAGGGTCTTCCTCGACTTCTGTTGTGACGGCTTGCCAAATGCTGTTACGCCCGACTGCTACCTCTTGGGATTGAGCCAATTCGCAACTCTCCTTGTAGCAGGTGAAGACTTGCTTGACATCGCTGCGGAGGGAGAGGACTCCTACTGGCCCTGGCATCTTGAGCACAATGTATGTATAGTGCGGTATCGCCATGAACTTCGCGAGCACCGGTCGTCCAAGTATCACGTGGTACGCGGTCTCGAAGTCGGCGACCTCGAAACAGATGTTTTCCATGCGGAAGTTATCCCGCGTGCCAAAGGTGACTGGCAAGGTGATCTGCCCGAGTGGTGTTGAAGACAAGCCGGGAATTATTCCGTGGAAGGGCGCCGTACTCGGCCGTAGATCTGAACGAGGGATCTTCATCTCATCCAGAGTCTTGGCGAAGAGGATATTGAGCGCGCTACCTCCGTCAATGAGAACCTTCTTCAACTTGATGTTCCTAACGACCGGGTCCAGGACGAGTGGGTAGCGTCCCGGATGCGAAACCCGATTTGGATGATCAGCACGAGTGAACGTGATGGACGTCTCTGACCAGCGCAAATATTGGGGGGCGTCTGCTGTAGAGATTGCGTTGATGTCGCATGCTGTTAGCTTCTGCTTGCGCTTAGACTCATACGCAGACGGCCCTCCGGAGATGCGGTTGAGCTCGGCCTGGGGATCATGAAAATCGTCAACCGGGCCTTGATCTGGCTTGTCCTTGTCCTTGTCAGCGCCAGATGATGAAGCCTGCTCGGAAGCAAACTTCTTGAGCATGAAGCAGTCTTTGGCTGCGTGCTTGCCTTTGGGGTGGAAGGGGCATGGCCCATTCATGACCTTCTGGTAGTCGTTGTTCCGTTGGGGCCGTGACCTAGTTCGCTCCATGTTGGCTACCTCGTTGTCCGACTTCCGCTTGCAGTTGCCAGACTTGTTTTGTGATGGCTCGTTGTCGGCTTACAAGGCTAGACCCATCCTCTATCTAAGTGGCCCATATGCTTGTGATGAGGTACCCAGGGCCCATGGCCTCCACAGCAGCCCCTGAGACCTTCATAGTTGAGTCACAACTGATGCCGAGTGCTCATCCTCCACGGTGAAGATTGCCCAAGTGTATTGCTCCCGAGTACTCTTTGTCTGAGTGCTTCTTCTTCCTGAGTCCTGCTTCATGTCGTTGGCAGCGAGGCTATGAAGGGCTCCATGTAGAAGTATGAATAGTGTGCACTGAATAGGCGCACCTATTAGGTGTAGCCCCCAACTTTGTGCTTAATTATGAAACAATTAAACGTAAAGTCAAAGATCTTTAACCTTGTAGTCTTTCCTGAGTAGTATACTGCTGGTATATGAGACTCTTTAGTATCATATCAATCGGAAATAATTTATAGTCTCTCCCGAGTAGTATGTCACTCGGAAACGAGACTCTTCAGCGTCATGTCAGCTGGAAAAGGTGTTTATATTCTTTCCTGAGTGGCGTCCCACTCGGAAGTTAGACTCTTCAGCCTTATGTCAGCTGGAAGGAATATTTATAGTCTTTCCCGAGTAGTGCACTACTCGGAAGTTAGACTCCTCTGCATCATGTCGGCTGGAAGAATATTTGCTCATGGCAAATATTGGCTAAGCATGTAAGCCAAGTACCACTTTATGAAACTTAATCCATTATGTGGTCAGGTGTACTCAAGAGATACCTGCGCCCCTAATTTTAATGGAGACCAGCTTGTGATCCTTACAAGGACATATCCTCAATACCTAGTGAATAACACAAATACATGAACACATGTATTCAGCAGTCGGCTTTCATGAAGCATATCTGATTACTCAATCGGTCTCTGTTAGTAGCACCAGCACTGTGTTTTTAACACAGCCCGTGAGTGGCCCAAATTGAGCGTGCTACTGTAGAAACTCATATCTTAGTTGCCCAGTACTGAATTTGCAGACCCAAGCCCACTTATTGGTACAGGCTCTATAAAGGCGGGGAGAGAGAAAAGATTCCCTCATCTTCTCCAATCCTCCAATCGTTTCGTCTTCCAAAATTTTGCCTCCCGCCTCGCTAGGGTTCGCCATTGCTTGCTCTTCCCCATTGAAACTCGAGCGATCCCGCTTCTCTTCATCCATTCCAAGCCTCTAGTGACTTTTCCCCCAAATCTTCTTGCCCTTAACCATGCCGAGGGCTTCAGATTTCTTGGAGGCGTCGGATGAGGTCTGGCCGACTTCGGATTACGGGCTGACTAAGCTGAAGCATCTGGAGAAGTTGCTATGACTGCAAAGCCACGATGTCATCCATTGGCATCCGACTAAAGGTGAATCGGTTCCGGAGCCCCAGGCTGGTGAGACTGTTGTTTTCGCCTCCTTTTTTGACCGGGGTCTTTCTCTTCCATCTTCCGACATTTTCCACCAGCTTCTTGCCTTCTATGAACTCGAGTTGGTGAATCTGAATCCCAACTCGATTTTGCAAATATCTATATTCGCAACTCTTTGTGAGTGTTTCCTGGGTGTGGAACCCCATTTGAATATGTTCAGACATCTATTCCACATCAAGCCCCAGCCCTCCAAAAGCAAGGTCCAGGTGATTGGGGGGCCGATATCCAGCTGAGTAGCGAGATGAAGAAGATTTATATCAATATTCCCTTGCAGTCTTCTCTCAAAGGTTGGCATAGGGAGTGGTTTTACTATTCTGATCTTGAACCAAGCCTCCCTCCTTTTACTGGTTTACCTCCAGCGGTCGTGCCCAACTGGTCATCTTTGCCCAGCTTTGAAGAAATGGGCCAAGTCCATATATTGATTGACAAGATTGACAAGTTGAAGAGCGCCGGGCTGACTGGTCCATGGGTGGCCAGATGTTTCTTGACTCGGCGCATCAGGCCACTGAAGTTGAGGTGTCACTTCGGCTGGGACTACAAGGGCAGAGGTGATCCCAGCCGGGAGTATCCCGACCTGATGGACAAGCACAAGGTGACCGACATCCTGCTGGATTACTTCGCCAGTGGGGTGGTCCAGACAGAAGACTCAGAACGATCTGTGGCAGCTTACAGCCAAAAGAGGCCTCGCCCAGAGGTAAAGCTTTCTGACGTAGATTTACTGTCCATCAGTGATGAATGCTTGCATACTTGTATTCTTGATTGCTTCTGTGGTGTGTGATGTATATTGTTGAACCACTTGCAGTCATGTAAGGAGTTTGATGAGGACTCCTAAACTCTATCGGCCGTGAAGTCAAAGAAGAGGACGTTAAGTCCTTCTACTGCCTAGCCCGACTCCAAGAGAGCAGGGAAGAGGCCTGTTGATGACCAGGGCAGGAAGAAGATTATCAGGCCGAGTGCCGCAACTGGGAGTCTGAAAATCAAAGACACTACCAGCATAGCTCCCAGACCGCCGAGTCCCAGACTGGGACCAGCGCAGTCAGGCTCAGTGACATCGAGCCCAAGAAGAGCGCCGCCGAGCACAAGGTCGAGTCAAATGCCGCCGGTCCCAGCAAAATCAAGCCCAAGGATGGCGCCACTGAGTACCCTAGTGCCCCAGCCGGCCACACCAAGAGCTGGGCCGACCAGGACTGAAACGCCACCGCCGACCGCTAAGCCATCTAGCCCGACAGCCGGTAGTCCTCCAATGCCAACACCAGGAGCCCCCGGGTGGAAGTTCAAATTCTCCAAGAGGTATGTGACTTTGAGCCTTCCAAAAGTCCTGTTCAGCATTGTGGTGTGTTGATACTTAGCTCTTCATGCAGGAAACGGGCCAATATTGATCTCAAGGAGACCACACCGGCTGCTCCTGTTGTCGAGCCGGCCCCAGCCAAACCAACGCCAGCGAGCATATCTGCTGAGCCGATGACCATCTCAGTTGCAGAAACTGAGGTCGTCCCGACTACAGAGCCGCTGACACCGGCCAACCAAGGGGCTAACGTTGAGGCTGTCGCCCCAGCCCCTGAGCATAGCACTGAGGCCCCACCAGCAGCCGCCGAGTTGGGATCCATGACCCTGTCGCCGTCCTTGTCGTCATCGTCGTCGTCTTCAGAAGGGCCGGACCTCCCTAGGCTTGAGGCTCCTCCCTGCAGATACCCGAGGATGTTCTGCTAGGTAGCCCCTAATGGGACTGCGAAGAGTTACAAGCATGATGAAGTGGCAGCGGAGGGGGAGCGTGAAGTCTTGCTTCGCGCCGCAATCGCCACGTCCTGGGGGGTCCAAGTATGTAGTGAGCCTTGCAATGTTGAGTCCCCGACGATTTCCTATGTCTCTGGTGTTCCACCGACTGACTCTGCTTTTCTTGTTTTTTCCCGAGCAAAAAGTTGTAGACTGCTCGGAGAGGATGAACGAGGTCCTGACCCAACTTGTCCCCCAACTCCAGCAATTAGTCCAACTCCAGACCTCGAAGGCCGAATTGGAGCGGTTGAGCCAGGAGAGGGAGACTTGGCTGAGGGGAGCCGTTGACCAGCTCAAGGATGAGAACTGGGCTCTAGCCAAGAAGATCGGAAGTAAGTCTTCTGTATTTGTCTTCCTGACTAATTCCCACACATATTTCCTCAACTTTGTGTTGACGCCGAAAACCCGCCGGGGGCCGTCCGGCGTCTGGGAGACACGCGAAGGCCTGGGAGATTTGCTTCACTCCAGTGCAGGTCCTAAAATCTTGAGGTTCGTAGGCGTGCCAGTCAATTTGACCCTGCAATTGACAAGGAGAAAAGATGTCAAATTCGTGAGCCAATCGGCTAGAAGCCAGCTTGGACTCATCTCATCGGCCGATGGCCGATTTGAACTGTAGCACTTACACATCGACTGGAAGCCGATGATGGCATGAGCAATAGCGTAATAATAAACAAACATTAAACTAGCCGATCATTGAAGGGATGCTCAAAAATCGGCTGTAAACTGATAAAGTAAATAGGCAGGATGCATAAATAAATAGATTAAATAAACTCCAGCTGATCATGATTAAAAAATACTATTATCACCGCAAAGATATTGCCCGCACCCGCACCCGGGCCCTTGCTCGCGCTCGCACCCTGATCATCGTCCTCCGTCCGTGCCCGTGCCCGGGTTCTTACCTGTACTCGCGCCCGGGTCCTTACCTGAGGTCGTGTGGCGCCTCCCGACTAGGTGGAAGGCCACCATGTGCATAAGGCACCCGATCCCAGGATCAGTAGTCGGGTACGCACAACAATGATACAACAGAGTTACAATAATACATAAACAGAGTACTTACATATACGTACAAGGAGATCCATCCAGGACAGACCCGGGATGGGCAAAAATAATCAACAGGTAAACTAGCGAAACAGCAGAAACAGGGCGGAAGCTGGACAAAACTACTCCACAGGCTCGGTTGGGAACTAGGCTCGAAACCTTCAGAAATCTTCGTAGTCGGCCTGGTCTTGGAGGAACTCGGCAGCAGTCGGATCTTCGTCTTCTTCTCCAAAACCTACTATACATATATATGAACAAGGTGAGTACTTTCGTACTCAGCAAGCCGGAAATGATGCCATGTCGGTCAGACAGAAAGGCTAAAGGTTTATTTGCGAAAATTGCCTTTAGAAACTCTTTTCTTTGCAAACACTAGTGAGCTTAAATTTTTGTTGTCGGACAGAGGCTCACGCCTCTATCCATTCCGCAAGTTGCTTTTCAACAACTCGCCACTTAATGAATCAAGCATAATCATATATGTTCTTATCATCTTTTACTTCGTATTGCTGGTCCTGTACCTCCCGAGTAGCTACAACCACTCGTTGACCCTGAGACTCGGCTACAACCAAATCTCAGCTGTGGCACTTGATGCCCGCTTCACAGGCTACAACCAGCTAGCTAGTCGGCCGCCCTGGCTACGACCCGGGGGCTCATCATCGCTGCCCTGGCTACAACCCGGGAGCATGATCATGGCACTAAATGCCCGCTAGGCTGGCTACAACCAGCTAGCTAAAGTGGCTTCCCTGGCTACAACCCGGGAGCACAACTTGATCAACTTGCTGCCCTGGCTACAACCCGGGAGCTTGATCAATCCGTCTTCTGGCTACAACCCGAAGACATCTGTACAACTGCCGCCCTGGCTACAACCCGGGGGCTTAAGTTTTGCTGCCCTGGCTACAACCCGGGAGCATGATCTTCATCCTGTTTACTTTTCATTCACTTGATTATGGTGCTTACACCGCCGGATCACACAGATCCGTTTCTGGCCACACAGGCCTTCCGTTTGCTCACTCGGCAAACTCTGGTCACGGTTCCCTTTCCATCAAACACTTTCACAAATCACTGGCAAACAAATCTACGCTATGGGAATCACCTTGCATCGCCCTTAACCGTGGGCACGGCTGTTCGAACAGTTCTGCTAAACTCTGCAGAGGGTGTGCGCTTTACCCATCCGACACGAAAATTACACCGAGTACTGGCCTGTACCCAGAAATTCGTGACAAGCGCATTTCCAAAGCCAGTCTAGAGTCATCCAATGCCAGCCGAAAGATCCACACAGGATTCAGTGGTCGGCACTGAACTTCCCTAAACCTACTATTTACTCGGCCAGGGGCATCCCATAATACCCGTCTGGTCGCACTGTAAGATGCTCGGATGGAATTCCCAAAGGAAACGGTCCTTAATGAATGATACATAGCCAAGCCAACAGGCACTGTCTCTGTATATCAAGATTTTCACAACTTTATTTGTTTCACAAACACGCCGATACACGGAGTACCGGTTTTTCAATCAGTTTGGTAAAACCCAATGTTTTTCCCAACAACAAACAACGTTGCAGAGCTAAGCCATTCTACTCGGCATCGTATCCTCAGATAGGATGCTAGCGTGCCATTTGTGGGGCTCTTCAAGGGTGAAATATAACAACATCCTACCAGATAAGTGTTACTACTGGTAGGTCCATTCGGTTGCGCTTGCAAAACCGAGGCCAACAGTTTAAAAAGGTGTAAACTAAGCATGCATAATATTTTCCAAACAACATAGTTTTGCATATATGGGAAACAATATGATCAAAGAGGCTTGCCTTGTTCCAAGGAGGTCGTCTTCGGCGAAGGCGGCTTCGGGATGTCCACCGGTTCAGGTTCTGAACAAGCAGAAAGAACACTGATAGCAGGAGAAGTAAAACACCAAAGAAAAGATCAAGAAGTAGTCGGCTGCAGAAAAGGGGGCAGTCGGCTGAACCAGGCTTGCGAACCAGGCGACAGAGCTCCAAAGCTTGAGAGAAGAACAAGAACTCAGCAGAGCTGGAGCTGGCCGGTTTGCAAAACAAAGGAAGAAGGGGGCACGGTTGGCCATATGTATAGCCGACGTGCAAGGTTGAGGCACGGTGGAGCTGGGCAACGGGTGGAGCAAGGAAGTCAAGATGAACTGACAGGGATATGACAGGAAGTGACTTTGGAGTCCAACTGGTCAGAGGAGTTGGCAGGCACTGTAGCTGCGACGAGACATTAAGGTCAAGGCTAGGACAGGTTGGAGAAATCTCACTGACCGGGCTTCGGACTGACCACTGGTCCAAGCGATGCTGCGGTTAGGTGAAGACTGATTCTTCACTACTTCGGTAGTCGGCGTCCAACGGGTGGGTGCAACTCGGGAAACAAGGAAGCGACAGGTCTCAACAAGGTAGTCGGCCACATCACAGTGCTCACTCGGCAGCAAAGGGGTCCGAGTAAGACAAGGATAAGGGCAGGATACAAGGACTGAGTAGCAACTCTACTCGGCACAAGAGGGAAGGTAGTCGGCTGGCCGGGGAGAGGGAAAACGGAGGCACAGCTGACAGGATAGGAAAAGATTAAGATCAGAAAACCAGTTACAACAGGGAAAAGGAAAGCGGGTCGTTACAGGTCGTGCCCGTGCCTGGGTCCTCGCTTGTACCCGTGCCCGGGTCCTTGCGCACTGATTATGCCCGGGAACTTGACTGAGCTTGCGCTTGGATCGGCAGAGTAAACCAATCGGCTAGCCCTCAGCCGATCGTAACAGTAATGCAGGTAAGAATGTATGACAAGGCAAGCAGTATAATCGGCTGTATTTAAGAGATAACTTATCGGCTAGGCACTCCGATAAAAACATCGCATAAAACCCATCGCTCATCAAGATTAAAGTTTATTATCGTCAGTCTAGTAGATCGGACCGAACCGTTGCAGCACAGACTGATGATGATAACAAGATCTCGATAGGCCGATAGATCTGATGCGATCGCTGATGTAAAATATGATAACTTATCGGCTATCACCCCGTAAACGCTTGTGCATAAGTATCAACCTAGCAGGAACGATTTATCACTGCAGTTTAATAGTCGGACCTAACTGATGCAGCACAAATTGATGATAACCGCTCCAGTAAGCCGATCCGATCTACGCACACTTGATGTGATATACCTAATCAATCTATGAGATCAAACTGAACTGATGCAGCCATAGACAAAAAAATATATAATGTAACCGACTACCATAAACCGACTAGAATTTATCGGACCTAACTGAGGAATCCTAGCCGATAGGTAGGGGGTGACGATTACTTACCCTCTCGCAGGAGGTCGAACTTAACCGATGCAGCCCGGCTCGAGAAGCAAGAACGTCGGAAGGTCATGCGCCGAATTTGATGATCGAGAGACTCATTTTCAATCCCGGCGCACGTATTTATACCCCAAGTTACATGAGTCCTTATTGGACACGGTACATGATTTCTAATTTTAATAGAAAACACTAATAAGACCCTTTTCGACACAGACACGTAGTCGGTTCCTAAATACAAGCGCTTTCCTAATTTAATATAAAATAACATAACTGCCATATAGTGGTCTTCACGGCCCCTTTCGGAATCGGTCTCTTCTGGATCAATTTCCGCCAGTTTGACTGAATTTTCCCCTTGACCGAATCTGATACAGGGCCTTACCAAATTTTGGCGTTAACACATGCCCCCAATTTCGGAGTTCTTCTATAGACTTTAAATTCTTTCATTTGGGCCTCCAAATTTCTTCTATACCGAGGTGGCAAGGTAGCCCACTTGCCATAATTGTTTGAAAACAGGTGCAACGGCCTCGATTCGCCCGGTCATCATATCCTATAAAGCTTCGTCTCCCTAGCCCTTTTTTACGCTTTCAGATCACCAGAGCACCACCGCTTCATCTCCCAGACTGACAAGCTCCACGAACCCAACGAACGTCGCAGCCCTTTCTTCAGCCGTTGATTCTGCATCTTCTTCCTCTCTCGCATGCGCATCAGCATCCGCAGTCCCTGGTAATCTTCCTCCGATTATTCTTCCAATCTTGTAAGCCTAGATGCACCCAATCGCCATGATTCTTTTACGCCTTTCTTCATCGTGTTCTTGTTTACTGTACATCTTAGAGACCAATCTTGATCCTGGCCGCTGATTACCTGAACTTTTTCTACCATGGCCCATGGTAGGGAAGATCCACAAACTTCATAAACACCGGAGACCCAACGTATTCCTTTCAAGAACTCGACATGCTAGTCAAGTGATGGACCAATAGCTTCAGGTCGTGCCGAGCAAGCGCCTGGGTGGAGGGATTGGTACATCAGAGTATCGGCTGCGAAGAGACCTACTGGGAAGAATACATATCGCCACGACATTAACCTCTCTCTGGCCGATATGGAAAGGAATAACCCTGCTTGCATCGGCCTCATACTTCTGGTTGACCCTCCAACGCCTTCATGTTCGGCATGGGCCGATGACCCCCACCTTGCTGATGCTGACTATGCTCACTGTCTTGACACGACGAGCTACACCGACCCCTTCAAGCTCGATTCAAGCCCTCATCGGCTCCAAGTGAAGAACATCGCTACTGGCCAGGTACATATCCATTCACAATAGGGAACTGGACAGTCGATGACCGGAACATGTTGCTTTTCTGAAATTTAGGGCTGGAACGGTTTGTTTTGCTGCGCAACCCTTGGCCCCAAACGATCAACATGCAATGTTTGGCAGAGTGCCTGGCTCATCGGAAACAGATCCCCTTGGGCGCAATTCCTCCTTGGCGCTACCTATCAGCTGCTTCACCAGTAGCAACCAAGCTATCAGCCGGCCAGCCGCATTGGCCATATCGGGTCCTTGGTGTGTGCAACTCTGGCTTCAATGTCTACACCTCCAAGGCCTTCTCTGGACTTCTCTTCTCAACCAATCCTTTCCAGCCTGATTTACACAGAAGACCAGGACCCCTTACGGCGATGCGTTTCCATGGGCGAAGCTGCATCGGCTCTTTCAGGTGGCAATTATACCCCCGCTGGACCGTCAGGTTCAAGGGGTTTTATTATGGTTTCACCAAGGGCCACTCCCTGGTTTGCATACAATGATGCATCGTCATTCGAGATGCCTTCAACTTCAACCACTCAACGCTCTGACAATGATGAGTCCAAGGCCAATTCCTATCGGCCATCACCCTTGTCTACTGCCAACTGGCTTTTCTCTGGGCCCGATCGCAACATCATATAGTTTTACCATCCATCGGTGGCTCCCGTCAGCTTTGGCTTGGTCAACTTTCGATCGGCCTATTCTTCATCGACAAACTTCAGGCCCGGTGGCAACTCAACAACGCCTAGAGTGTGATCGGATACGAACTTAACAGAACCCCTTCTTCTAGGTGCGCCACGAGGTATATGTCTGCACTGCCAACACCAAGCTTTTTGGTCCGATGGTGGTCAGAAGAAGAAACATCTATTCAGCTTAGCGGCCGACCTGCTACTGTTCCGCTCGACGTCACTATATCGAATCCGATAAAGGTAACACCATAAGCCTTAATCATCATCTCCGATCATCTCTCATTCTTAACCTTTTTTGCAGGTTGCCAACGTCGAGCCCCAACGACAAGCAACAGTGGTCGGCCAATTCTGTATCAACCCCATCGGCCATCCAACTTAGGGCGCGATGCTCCATTCTCCATCGGCTCTCTCAAGGCGCTCGGCCGATGGGACAAAAACGCAAGAAGTAGCGCACCCGCCCTCTTCCTCAAGAAGCAGAAAACCGGTGCGATGTCACTTGCCACGACGCCATCTTCTCCCGACAAACATCAGCTCCTCATCTCCTCAGGTATGCCAAGTCTGTGATATCATTACCCCCTTTCTCATTCATCTGATCAGTTTCATCTTCAGCTCGAGTCATCGGCTCCAGAACCTCAACCTTCTGCCGACATCTGCCTTCAAGCACTTTTTTGGGTGCGCCGATGGGTGCTCCAGCTGCCTACTTCTCAGCACTAATCTCTCCACCGTCGATGAAGACTGCTCCTATTCCATCCCTGACATCGGCCACCCCGAGAACAACTATTCATCTCCTGAAGCCCGATGCCACCGATCTGCCGATTCCTTCCTCAGGTAACCTCTTTACGCCCATAACTTATCATTTTTAACTTTTACTGATTCTTTACGATGTCAATTTTGTAGTCCTTAGCCGATTTGTTTCTTTCGACATCGGCAAGTACTTGGAGGCAAGAGAAACAACCACCAGCGCAGCACCAAACTCCTTCCAGCCGATGTGCACGATTACTTAACGAGCATCATCAGTCGCTGGAAAACCCAATTGATGGCAGTGGAAGACTGCGGGCCGATTCGGGAAAAGACTTGCAAAAATTGAACACCATCTGCCCGAAGAACTTTGTGACGCATAACTCCCGCAGCATATCTGGAGTCTCATAGATTTAAAACTCATCAAGCTTAGACAGCGTCATAGCGATCGTGCTGATCAACAGAAGATTAGCCAAATTGGTGTCGAGATTCCAAGCGATCGCTGTCAGCCCAATAGAGAAGAAAAAACTTGATGACATGCAGCTGCCCCCAGACTTCCAATCCAAGCTAGATCAACTGAAGAAGGAAGGACGGCCGATTTGCTGGCAGAACTTGAAAAAGTTCGCAAGGATCTTGAAGCAACAGAATCCCAGGCTTATCGGCCTGCCGCAAGCGATTCAAGACCAAGAGTGCTAAGGTTGCAGCGACGGTGCGTCAAGTCATTCATCGGGAGCAAGGAATTTGAAGACCATCCGGCTCCGATGAAGACGACATCCGAGCCATCAATGAAATTGACCAAATCCACTGCATGCAATCGAAACGATCCAAAAATTCATGTAAATCAATAGACCAATGGCTTCATGAAACATGCTGGTTGCTCTGTAATATATCTTGATCGTTCTGTTGCCTGCCTCCTTCACCCTTGATAATATTGATGTTTGTTTGATCTAAAGGCGATATCGATTGATATCGCGTCTTTAGCGATGCAAAAACATCAGCTTTCCGAACTATTTTAAAAACGGCTGCACTTAACGATTTAAGAGTTGATCAAACGCTAGCATAGTATTCTTGAGATATTTCCCGTTGAGCGCTTTAGCAAACTCCGTCCCGTCAAGATCCTCTAATACATAGGCATTACCAGGCACACAACGATTAATCGATAGGCCCTCCCAATTAGGCGACCACTTTCCGAATCTACTATCTCTAGACCGATCGGCCAAATCAACTCCATACAAGATCTCTCCTCGGCAAATGACTATTCACCACTTTTTTGTTGTAATGCTGAGCTGCCTATAGCCTTGTTTCCTTGATCCTATTCAATGTCCTTAACCGATTCTGAGCCAAATCTTCTAGCTCATCTGTCATTAAGTTAATAATCATCGGCGGTCAACTGATTCTGCAAGAAAATTCTGTCTCTAGAGCCGATGTAGTAGTCTCCCCAAGGTAGAACTGCCTCATGCCCATATACCAACTGATACGGTGGCACCCGAGTAGATCCATGGCATGCCATCCAATAGGCCATAATGAATCGGCTAACGTAGTATCCATCGCCGTGGCGCTAATCAATCTTGGCTTAATCGAACTTGATCAAACTCTTATTAGAAGCTTCTGCTGTCATTAGCCTAAGCATAATAAGGCGATGAATTTAATAACTTATACCCATACTGCAGCAAACTGTTGAAACTCATCGACACGAAGATAGATCCTGATCAGTAGTTATTCGTCTGAGGAATCCAAAACCGATAAATTATATGCTCCTTTACAAACTCGATCGCTCTCTTGGACGTAACTTTCTTCAAAGGAATCGCCTCTACCCACTTGGTAAAATAATCTGTCGCCGCCAATATGACTATGTCCTTTACTTGATGACGGAGAAAACCTGGCCGATCATTCAATTCCCCAATCCGCTGAACGGCCACGGTTTGATGATAGGATTCATAGCCAATGCTGGTGCTCGCTGTACATTTTCCAAATTTCTGACAATCTTGACATCCTTTATAGTACTTAAAGCAATCTTCTAGCATTGTCGGCCAAAATATCCTACTCTTCTCAGCAACACTTCATCTTATGAGCGCGATTGATGAGTCCACAGACGCCCTCATGCACCTCTCACAATAACCACTTGCTCTCCAAATTCAGCACCTAAGCAACTCCCTCAAAAGTCCGATATACAAGTTCCCCATCAAGCGCACATAACTTAGTAGCTTTATACCCGAATTTTCCTGGAAACAATTGCGACGGATTTTTGTAAATAATCAATTATCTCCTGTCTCCAGTCATCGGCTTTGTCTTGAATGTCATTATGGCTATTCTCAACCTCAATCTGCCTATTCAGACCTATAACCAGAAGCAAACTGTGCAAGATCATTGCCTCTAAGTTCTGCTCCCTAGGAAATGATCTATTGACACCATCTTGAAATCCTTTAACCAAATCTGTACATTCCTCATAATATGATCTCAAACCATCATCCCTGCACTCATATTCCAGAACTGCTTGATCCCAACAAAGAATCACCACGATCTCTATGAATCGCTCCTACTCCTTTAAGAGTTGAAGTCCTTTCAGCACCGCCTCGTATTCTGCCTGATTGTTAGTCCGATAGGTTTCATTGTAAAAGCAAACTCAAACTTGCCTCCGAGGCGATATAATAACCAAGCCGATACAGATCATGCTTGCAAACCGATCATCAAAAAAAAACAAAGTCCATTGGATCGGCTCCACATAATTTCCTGAGCCCTCTATGTTGTTACAATGAAATCGGCCATGCCTATCCCTTGATGCTTTAGCCGATTTCATATCTCAAGTCAACTTCGTCAAAGCAAAATCATTTACCAACTCGCCCTTTCAAGACTGGAGCCGACAACATATATTTGACACATCGGCCTTGCAACTACTGTACACTCAGCCGATAGGATATTAATGCCTCAACTTCGTAATGAGAAAATAAAAACAGGCATATTTCTCCACCGCAGGATATCTTTTCAGCATCCAAAAGCCTTCTGCTCAGATAAAACCACAACTCGCTCCTTCCCTCAATTTCTATATCAAAACGGACCCGATGGATTTCTCATCGGCTGACAAGTACAACTTGACGGCACTCCTTTCTGCGGCGGAATTAAAAATACTGGGGAACTCAGATAGTTCTTGATCTCGTCAAATGCCTTCTGCTGTGCCGCCCCCCACACAAACTCTTGATCGCTTCAACTTCAATAATGGAGTAAAGATTCAATTCTCCCTGACCAATTTGATATAAACCTCCTCACAAAGTTAATCTTGCCGATCAATGACTGCAACTCTGTCTTATTGCTTGGTGTTCGTGGTTTGATGGCTCTGATGCTTCGTTGACTAACTTCAATCCCTCGTCATGAACATAAAACCCAAAAATTGCCCAGCCGATACACCAAAAGCGCATTATTGGGATTCATCCTTAGTCGTATTTCTTGGCCCTCTCCAGCACTTTTCGCAAATCGGCGCTATATGGCTTTCCTCACTTTTAGACTTAACCACCACATCATCAATGTAAATCTCTACCAACAAGCGATGAGATCATGAAATATATAGTTCATCCCTCTGATAAGTTGCACCGGCACTTTTCAATCCAAAAGTCATACTACCCACTCATATAAGCCGATAGCTCCAGGACACCGAAACGCAATCTTATGTATATCTTCTTCAGCCATAAAAATCTGATTGTATCCTGCATTGCCGTCATGAAGCTGATAATTTTTGTGCCTGATGCTGCATCCACCAATAAATCCGCTATCGGCATGGTATTCATCTTGGGGTAGCTTTATTCAGATCCCGGAAAGTCAATACATATCCTCAATTTTTCGTTTTTCTTCTCCACGGGACATATTAGAACCCACTCAGCATATCGGCATGGCCTTATAAACTTGGCATCATATAACCTTGTGATTTGCTTTGATTGGCTCATATAACTCTGCCTTGAATCTCCTCTGGAGCCTGTTTGAATGGCCGATATCCTGGTTTAATGGGCAAGCGATGTTTTGACAATTGATCGGCTTAATCCTAGCATCTCATGGTACTCCCAAGCGAAACACTCCCGACACTCCTTCAGCATGTTATTCAATTCTTCTCGAAGTTCAGGACATAACTTTTGCTTATGTACGTCGCCTTGGCTTATCTCCTGGTCCTATCGATCTCCTCCAAATCATCGGCCGACGTAAATCTTGCCCCAACTTCCCCTCGAAGTCTTCAATGGAGCCATCAGAGCAACAATTTAGAGCCGACTTGCTGAATCCTGCTGTATCCCTTGGCTGGTGACTTTGAGATAGTCTCCTTCCCATATTTTCCGGATAGGCAGTCAACACCATCGGCTTCCCAGACTGGCAAATCGGTCATTGATGTTGGTTGACCGATCTGCTAGGACCACCTCGACTTGATCTCCCTGCCACGTATCAAACATTGATGCATTGTCGAAGGCACGCAAACAGTTCACGTGATCCATCCCTGCGAGAAGCAAGCTATATGATCCCTTTCTGTCGATGACGAAAAACGTGGTAGGTAATGTCTTATTTCCACTGTCAACTCCACGTTAATACGCCTTTCGCCTCTGATGAATTCCACCGAAAGTCTTTTACACCATATTGTCTGATTATCAGATCTTCGGTCAGTCCTTCCCCAATTTCCGAAATGTAGCATGAGGCATGAGATTAACTGCTGCTCCCCCTCAACCAGCATCTTTGTCATCGGCTTCCATTTACATAGCCCTTGATATATAATGGCTTTAGGTGCCGATGTTCTGATTCTTCAGGTTTATCAAATATGGCCTTGATCAGGTTGCAAAGTTAATTGAGCGAAAACCTCCTCATTGCCTTCTTCATCTGATGAAAGTGCTTTATACTCCCAAGGCAAAAAAGAACACCATATCTACTAGAGCCGATTGATCAACTTCATCGTCCTTTTCTTCACGCCATACTTGTTAGTCTTGTGACGATGATCGGCCTCTTCTTGATCTTGTCTCTGTTCTTCCTGCTGCTCTCGGTATCGTAGCCGTTGTGCCCTTCTCTTTCTGATTCTTTGTGAATATCCCACTAGGGCACCATTGAGGATTCTGGCCTTGT
Organism: Oryza meyeriana var. granulata; assembly: GCA_003991445.1. Taxonomy (NCBI): domain Eukaryota; kingdom Viridiplantae; phylum Streptophyta; class Magnoliopsida; order Poales; family Poaceae; genus Oryza; species Oryza meyeriana. The sequence continues at coordinate 14,726 of RYFJ01001748.1, read as the reverse complement.
TTTTTCATGCACTTCCTCTTCATCCTCTCAAAGAACTCTTCATGGATCGGCCCTAATCGCTATGAACCGATGCTCTTTTTCCAAGCGGCCGATCCGAGAAAACCTCTCCTGCTGATCACGCTGACTCCCCATATTACTGCACTCGGGGCAATCTTCTACTGATGGCAATCTCATCCCTTGATCCCAGCAGAATCGGAAGAATGGGCAGTTCCAATGCGGATTATATCTTTCTGGCTCATCCCTCTGTTCCTCATATCTTGAATATTTTTCTATCATATCCGATGAAGTAATCCTTGATTTGTACCTTTGCCGTCTTCCTCCATCGGCTTGAGTCCTTGATGACGATCCCGCATAGACCATGTTTACGGGGAGCGGATGCCCATCAATCTTCATCGGCTTCTTGTCTTCAAATTTGATTCTTCCCTGCTCGACAGCCGATTGAATTTGTTGCCGAAAAACTTTGCACTCGTTAGTATGATGCGATATAGTATTGTACCACTTGCAATATCTTTTCTTCTTCAGTTCTTCGGCTGATGGAATTACGTGGTTTGGCGGAAGTTGTATCTGTTTTTCTTGTAGCAGCAAATCAAAGATTTTATCGGCTTTATTAATATCAAAATCATACCGCTCCTCTTTGCCGATATCCTTGACCCATGGACATGATACTGATTCTTGTCCTTGCCCACTCCACCAGTCCAACCTCACATCGGATCCCTCATCGTCTGAGCTCGATGAATAAACTTGAACTTGAGCAACCCTTCTCTGATATTTATCCTTTTTTCGCCTCTTGAAATCGGCTTTCATGAGCCGATACTTCTTGCCAGGTGCGCCAGGGACTCGAACTCTTGTGATGAAAACCTTTCTTTAATGGCGCCAATAGACCTGAAAGCCAGATCGGCCAGATGCCCATCGCTCAGGTTTAGACTAACATCAGTTTCTGACGTCCCGAAATCGCTGAACGTATTCCAGTACTGTTCATCTAGTCGTTGCCTAAACCGATGTCAAATCTGTCAGTCTCATTTCATGGATTCCGGCAAAGAAGTATTTATGAAACTGTTTTTCTAGATCGGCCACCCCGAACGGAATTCGGTGGTATGAAGAGAACCATGTAAAGCCGATCCAGAAAGTGACAAGGGGAAACCTAACCCTCAGAGCCTCTTCAGCCGATGCTCTCCACATTGTGCCAGGAATCGGCTGACATGTTCCACTATAGATGTGCTATCTTGCCCTGAGAACTTAGAGAAATCCGGGACCCTATATCGGTGTGGTAATGGAACCCTGTCGAACCACTCAGGATATGGATGCCGATACATAAATGTTTGTTCCTTGGGCTTGATCCCGAACTTCTCCCTTACTATTTCAGCAACCCTAGTTGATAGGTCTTCTTCGCTCAGGTTGTCCTGTTGATACTGCACAGGTGGAGTTTGTTGCCGATTTTGTCTATGATACTCCCTCTGGTAAGTACCTGGATCGGCTCCGCCTCCTGGATAATTTTGCTGATATCCCCCGTAATAAGCAGACCGATGATATCCAGCAGGAATGTCCTGTTGCCCCCCAGCTTGGTTCTGTGTAAACAGGTTCTCTGGTATGTCTCTGCTGACGTTGTAAGCAACTTGAGTTGGTTCAACCTTTGGTGGGAGGTAAACAGGACCTCGAGTAGGCTCTTGAACAATTGATCCATCCACCGTCTTCTTTATGAGATTATGAAGTGTGTTCACCAGAATCCCGGATTGATTGATGAGCGCGTGATGAACTGCTTCATTCACCATCTCTTGCAAGTGTTTTACCGGTGGACTCTCAGTGGCGTACGGCTCGATTCCTCCAACCAGTACTGGCTTCGGAAACTGGGATTTTTGAATCGGCCCTTGCCTTGTCATGCTGAAGGACTCTAAGCACAGCTTCTGAAAATTGGCCATAGTTTGCTCAATTTGCTGTTTTTGTTCGTCTGTTAAATCTTCCATGCTGACCGGAATTATGTTGTTTGTTTTGACTTCCTTTGCAGCCATGTTACAAATCTGATTGTTGAAACTTCGCGTTCCACTAGGCGTGCCAAAAACGTGTTGACGCCGAAAACTGCCGGGGCCGTCCGGCGCCTTGGAGACACGCGAAGGCCTGGGAGATTTGCTTCACTCCAGTGCAGGTCCTAAAATCTTGAGGTTCGTAGGCGTGCCAATCAATTTGACCCTGCAATTGCAAGGAGAAAAATGTCAAATTCGTGAGCCAATTGGCTGGAAGCCGGCTTGGACTCATCTCATCGGCCGATGGCCGATTTGCACTGTAGCACTTACTACATCGACAGTAAGCCGATGATGGCATGAGTAATAGCATAACAATAACGAATATTAAACTTAGCCGATCATTGAAGAGATGCTCAAAATCGGCTGTAAACTGATAAGGTAAATAGGCAGGATGCATAAATAAATAGATTAAGTAAACTCCAGCAGATTATGATTAAAAATTACTAATGTCGTCATGGAGATACTGCCCGTACCCGTGCCCGGGCCCTTGCTCGTGCCCGTGTCCTTACCTGTGCTCGAGCCCGGGTCCTTACCTGAGGTCGTGCCCGTGCCCGGATCCTCACTTGTACTCGTGCTCGGGAACTTGATTGAGCTTGTGCTCGGGAACCTGCTTGTGCTCGCGCTCGGATCGGCAGAATAAACTAATCGGCTAGCCCTTAGCCGATCGTAATAATAATGCAAGCGAGAATGTATAACAAGGCAAGCAGTATAATCGGCTGTATTTAAGAGATAACTTATCGGCTAAGCACTCCGATAAAACGCCGCATTAAAACCCATCGGCTCATTAAGAGTAAAGTTATTATCGTCAGTCTAGTAGATCGGACCCAACCGTTGTAGCACAGACTGATGATGATAACAATACCTCGATAGGCCGATAGATCTGATGCGATCGTGATGTAAAATACGATAACTTATCGGCTATACGCTCCGATAAGACGCTTGCGCACAAGGTATCAACCTAATGGGAACGATTTATCACTTGCAGTTTAATAGGTCGGACCTAACCGATGCAGCACAAACTGATGATAAGCCGCTCCTAGTAAGCCCGATACGATCTACGCACGCGTGATGTGATATACCTAATCAATCTATGAGATCAAACTGAACTGATGCAGCCATAGACAAAATAAATATATCGTGGTAAGCTGACTACCATAAACCGACTAGAATATCGGACCTAACCGAGGATGTCCTAGCCAATAGGTAGCCGGGGTGACGAGACTTACCCTCTCGCAGGAGGTCGAACTTAACCGATGCAGCCTAGCTCGAGAAGCAAGAACCCGTCGAAAGGGTGGCGATGCGCCAAATTTGATTGATCTGTGTGGATAATTTACAAGGTCCCCGGGCGTACGTATTTATATCCCGAGTTAGATGAGTCCTTATAGGACACGGTACATGATTTCCTAATTATAACAGAAAACACTAATAAGACCCAACCGGACACGAGGTCGGGTTTCCTAAAGAGAAGCGCTTGCCTAATTAATATATATAGTAAATAACTGCCATACAGCGGTCTTCACGCCCCCTTTCCGGAATCGGTCTCTTCTGGATCAATTTCCGCCAGTTGACTGCAATTTTCCCCTTGACCGAATCTGATACATGGCCTTACCAAATTTTGGCGTTAACAAATTGAAAATTAAATTATTTTATTTGTGAAATCGACATTGATAGGCGTGCACTGATCTATGCGGTCCTGTCTGCGAGTCAGATCGGCGGACCTTTTTAAACTTGCTACATTTAAATACTTCTTTGACATTGGAAATACCCTGTTACCTTATAACCACCACTGTTGCGCCTCGGTATTCATGCACTCTTGTGCGAGCACTGACGGTCACCCTCAAACTTAAAATTTGAGAACCATCTTGGGTAAAACTTGGTTTTACGAAACGTTTGGAAAACCTAACACCTGGGTCGGTGTCTTGTGAAAGAAAAATGAGTTTTAAAAATTGAGACTCGTAACACCTGTGTGGTCGCCTTAAGGACCGATTCCTTCGTAATTTCATCCGAGCATATGACAGTAGAACCCACATGGTGAATTGGGAAGCCCCTGGCTGAGTAACTAGCTGCCCCAGGGACGCCTTGCATGTCATTGGACTATGGATCGTTGGGAGGGCATCGGGGAAGGCCTCCTGGGTTCCTAGTACAGTATAGTCTGAGACCTACCCTGTTGTTGGTCGTGGACCCCTCCAGTTGACATGGGGTAGCCTGGGATGGCTCGGGAAATGCCTTGTCACAAAACCCTCTAGGCCACCGATCATGCCTGATCAGTGTGACCTGGTGGCTAGAGTGAGTCACGTCATGTGGGTAAAGTGTACCCCCTCTATAGAGGTCTAAACTGTTTGAACAGCCGTGCCCACGGTCATGGGTGGATGTGAGGTGATTCTCTAGCGTAGTTTTATTTTACCTTATTTGCAAAAATGTGTGTGGTTTGGGGAACTATGGGAAGGATGTGCCGTCGAGGACGCGGGTCGTTCGATGATGTCGGCTTGGCTGTCAAGGATAGCAAGACTCGAGAAGTCCAGAGAAATGTTTTGGCTCGGGGAGCTGGTTTGATGTCAACACTTGAGATTGTGAAAACTGCAGAATTAAAGATTAATACATTTTCACTTCAATCGGGCAAGACTCACATTGCCTTGATTGTTGACAAGCACACACCTAGCAGATTGAAAAGATTTCAAATAAAATCAATTACAAAATATCCAGCCTCTATTTAAAGCCTGCAATATCCACTTGAGTTCCCCTGGCTTATTGAGGACGTAAGTGCTCACCCTTGCTCTCTATATATAGTTCTTCATCGGAAGCTGGAGCTGCAGTGAAGTGAAGACTAGGGTTTTGTCCTGGTTCCTAGCAGCTGCCTATGTTTTGGGACTTAGTTCGCTGTTCCATTGCTGCCGCTGCCTTTGTGCTGTTCGTTGCTGTCTCCGGCTTGCTCTGAAGCTGCAACGTAAGTTAAGGTATAAGTCTATTTATTTATTTAAGGTTCTGCAATGATGCATGTCTGATTTTCGTGGATACTAGCGTTGCGTCCTGGGACTGGTATCGGTATCGCAGTTTAGCGGGGAAGCAGTTCACGCTGTTTTCCTGCGGCACACCCTATTTAGTACCGTTGCATGGTGGTGCCAGATCAGGGTATGACAAATCAACCTGAGGTTTCGAGTAGAGATCCATGCTCCGAATTATTCCGTACCGGAAGTTCTTGTTCGCACCTAGAAGTTACGGAAGTTTTGGGTCGAGCTCTCTGTCCCGAATTATTGAAAGTGTCGGTTCCTTTCCGGGTGGAGCTCTCTGTCCTGAGTTATTCTGATACTAGAAGCTCTGGTTCCCACCCGGAAGTTCTAGGTAGAACTCTCTGCTTTTCTTAAATTGTTTCAACAACGGAGTTCTAGTTCTCAACCTAGAAGTTTCAGTATGGATCCTTTGTTTTGAGTAAATAAACATAGGACATTTTGATGATATAATAACTCGAAGCATGCTAGCAAATTTCGGGTAAACAAGAAAAACAAGACACTACAGAGCTGAACAAGAACTCTCCATTGGTTCCGATGCATAGGGAACAGAGGGAGGTCGTTGACATTGGAGATACGCTCACTACTTAAAAAACAATTTTCGTAGTACACAGGGGGCTCAAATTTTGAGCCATCTTTGAAGATTGATAAGGCTGCCTTATTGTTGATGTTTTGTATCGGCAATAATTATATGGAGCTATTCGTGAGACCTAAACTTGATGGTGTCGATGTTTTACACCGGCAATATGATTATGGGGCTACTTGGCGAGGGGAAATCCGATGGACTGCAAAGAAACACAAGGAAATTTTATACTGGTTCAGGCCCTCGACGAGAGATAATACCCTACGTGTAACACCCTGAAATTATCCCTATATAAAATATTGTGCAAAAAGAATTTTTAGAAATAGAATTAAAAGTCTCAATGAGTAAAAATAATAGAATCAGGGAAAAATCTAAAAAAATAGGCTTGAAAATAATTTTATAAAATTCTTTGCTTAATTATTTAATTTCTGGAATTTTCTGGGAATTAATTGATTAGGGAAAGCATTTTTGGCAAAATAAATAAGCTCACAGCAGTAAAATAAAAAGAAAAAGGTTTTTAAAATCCCCTTACAGTCTTTGGGCTAATTCTCGGCCCATTACTGTGCTCTAGCAGTCGCTCTCGCCCGTGCCCGCGCTCGCAGTCGCTGACAGGCGGGGCCCGCCTGTCAGGTCGTCGCCTACCTCTAGCCGGGTGGCACTGTAGCACCCGAGCGCCGCCGCCGCAAATCCCGGCAAATCCGTTCGCCTCGGACCCGTTCTCTCCGAATTGGTTGAGGGAAAACCGAGCCCTTATCCCCCTCTACCTAATCCCTAAGAGCATCTCCAGCAATAGCCCCTATTTTAGAGCCCCAAATGTTAAATGGGGGCTGCCCCTATTTCCTTTGGACCCCAAAAATGCTCCGAACTCCAGCAACAGCCCCCATTTCTCAGCCCCTATTTCTTTTTCTATTATTTTTCACCGTAGACTATATATATATGCCTAGTTTGACACTATAATTATAACATAAATATTTATAACACATAAAATTTATTTATATACAATTGAATAATTTTTATCATTATAATTCAAATTTTTATTTATAATTTAGAAACATGGAAATGATATATCCTGCAAGCAAAAGTTCAGGACTTGAAATAACCCACAGATAATGCAATAAAACAAATTACTGAGCACCATGAAACGTCCATAAGTGCTCTATAAGATCATCTCGAAGTTGCTCATGCACTTGCTTGTTTTCTATTTCTTTATGTATCTTTAGGAACTTCTCCAACAGGGGTTTATTATGTTGCTGGTACTCCTCCTCCCTCAGCACCTCGCCATCCTCTTGATCATAGTCGAAGTCATTATCTTCGTCTCGCTCACTCTCAATGATCATATTATGTATGATTACACAAGCTGTCATTATGAACCATAGGGTCTCTGTGTCTCAAAATCTAGCAGGACCCCTCACCATAGCAAAACGAGCTTGTAGAACACCAAATGCTCTCTCAACATCCTTCCTCACTCCTTCTTGAACTTTTGCGAAATGAACTCTCTTGTTGCCTTGTGGATTCTGGATTGTTTTCACAAAAGTAGCCCAACAGGGGTAGATGCCATCAGCAAGATAGTACCCCATATTGTACTTGTTGCCATTCACCGTATATTCCACATTAGGCGCTGTCCTGAGGTAAGTCTTTGAAAGAGTGGTGATCTCTGCAGGACATTGATATCATTGAGAGAACCTGGTAGACCAAAGAAAGAATGCCAAATCCATAAATCTTTGGATGCGACAGCTTCAAGAATCATGGTTGGCCCATCCACATGCCCTGAGTATTGCCCTTTCCATCCAATTGGGCAATTTTTCCACCTCCAGTGCATGCAATCAATGCAACCTAGCATGCCAGGAAATCCCCTTTGAGTGTTTATAGCAAACAGTCTCGTAGTATCATCAACAGTTGGTGCCCTTATGTACTGATCAGCAAACACATCAACCACAGCCTTAACAAAGTGCTTGAAAGCTTCTATCATGGTGCTCTCTGAAATCCTCACCACTTCATCTAGGCTATCAGCTGGAATATCATACACAAGCATGCGAAATGAGCCATACACCTTCTGCAATGCAGTGGCACCAAAAAGGCCCGTTGCATTTGGTCTCTGCCTGAAGTAGTCATCATGAGCCTCCACACCAGCCACTATGCGAGAAAAGCTCCCTTGACATTCTGAATCTCCTCCTAAAGAATTTTGCATTGTATATAGGAGGATCTGCAAAGTAATCTACCACTATACGCATATTTCCAGCAAATCTGTCCCTGTGTACTATCTGCCGACCCGAGACTGAACCACGACGCTTTCTTTTGGTCCTCTCATGCTCCATGTGTGCAAAAAGAGCAGCTGCAATGTAATAGTCATCATCGTCAGACTCCTCTTCCTCCCACCATTGACGAAGAAGATCATCATCATCAGAAAAGTCCATCTACAAAAATCATTGACATCAACATTGAAAAAATCACACTAAAAATTGTACTAACACATGACATATAATTAAATCTCCACAGCACACACATCCAAGTTCACAAGCATTTTTTAATGAAAATAACACATCCTATAACCATGACTGATTCAATAATCAAAATCGTTCAATAGTAGAAATGACATATCCTATTGACACATGACACATAAATCATAGTAAAAATTAACATATAACATCACCAAACTGCATCAAGAATGTCAAACTCTATCAAAGCCATCACTAACCCCACCGGAGGCACCACTACCTACACCAGAGCCACCATTGAGGGTAGCCATCTTAGAAGCTGCAATCTGTGCCCTCATTGCTAACACATATGTTCTCACATCCGGTTTCATGGTGGAGACATCACAGAACATGAGTTGTTGTTCTTGCTCCCACATTAACTTGCGCTTAGCCAACAAGATCTTTTGCTCCTCAAGCTCTTTAGTCTCCCTTCATCTCTCTTGTTTTAACTTCACTTCTTTCTCCTTGGCTTCAGCCAAACCTTTCATTGTCTCCTTGTACGATTCAGCTTCTCCATTTTTTAACTTCTCTTTTGCTTGCTTCCTGCCTGTGGTGTCTTTTTAGCACTAGGCTCTGATGAATCAGGAGTTGTAATTTTATCACTGTTGTCTCCTTCTTCACTGGTCTCCTCAGATGGCATCGAGACGTTGCTGGACCTTGACCTCTTGTGGGACTCTAGCGCTTGAAACTTTTCGGCAAATTCCTCACCTTGAGCCCAACAGTGAACAAACTGAAAGCCTCTATTCTTTGGTTCTTTAGATGAATACAATTGCCTGCGCTTCAAGAAGCTGAAAGAAAAAATTAAAGTATTAGTTCGCATTTATACAAAGCTATTTAAAATAATATATAGAAAAGTCAACTTACATGCTCTTTATATGGTATGCCACTTGGATGTCGACGCTCGATTTGATCATAGCAAGCTTGAAACTTGCTTGTCTCCTTCTGAATTGTACTCCAACGGTGTTCAAGAGAGTTTGCATTTCTATCAGACTCAAAATTGCGCGTTTGTCATGGTAATACTCCGCAAATTCTTTTCCAGTACGCTTTCCCTGGCTGCTCATTTACCTGTAATAGGATCTGTGCTAATGCTCCCCCATGACATGCACAATTGATGTCCTTTGGATGAGTATAGTTAGTTTGACCTTTGGTGCTTCCTTTTGCACCGTTGGTTTGAATTACCTGCGTCTCCACTGTGCATTGACAAGTCAAATGTATCGACATCGGTTTCCTCAGTCATCATGTGCAAAAAAGAATCACCTCCACCAGTCATTGCAGTCTAGTCACTACAATAGGTTACTCAATGCACTTGGCGAATAAAAGATCATAGAAAAAATTAGAGGAAAAAATATCCAAGCAAACTACACTATCATCCAAAAAAGACAAAAATATATTCACAGTCATGTACACTATTCCATTAAAAAAGTATATTGATTGTCATTCATTTAAAAAAAACTAGCAACAACAGTAAACAATACTCACGTATATATATTGCAATAGCTAGTACTCATATATATATATATATATATATTGCAACAATACTCATAACTATATAAAAAAAATATGCAGCCACACAGCAGCAATAGGAGGCCGGGGCGCGAGCAAGCAGGGCGCAGGAGGCCGGCAGGCCGGGGCACGGCAGGAGGGGCGGCGAGGCAGAGAAGGGCGGCCGCAGGAGGGTCGCGGGCAAGGCGGCAGTGCGGCGCAGGAGGCCGGCGGGCCAGGCGATGCGGCGCAGGAGGCCAGCGGGCCAGGCGGCGCGGCAGGAGGGTGGCGAGGCAGGAGGGCGGCGCAGCAGGTCGGCGGGCTGGGCGGCGCGGCGCAGGAGGCCGGCGGGCAGGGCGGCGTGGCGAGACAGGTAGGGTTTTCACCTGAGAAAAATCCAATCTTCCTCCTCCTCTAGATGTTGACGTGGGCACGGTGGGCTCGAGGAATTGTCGTAGGCGCCAAAATAACGTCGATAGGGGCTGTGGTGTAGAGCCCCTAGGACTGGGGGCTTGGGGGTTGGATTTGGGGACCTCCTTATTTTAGGGGCTCTATTAGGGTCCCTGCTGGACCTAAAATTTTTGTCTCACCGTCCAAAACCTGTTTGGGGGCTGAGTTTGGGGTCCCTGCTGGAGATGCTATAAGGATCCGGAGCCCTATCACGCGTGGAGCGGAAACCTGAAGCCTCCCGAGTCGGTTCTCTCTCTCTCTCATCCGCACGCCGCAAAAACCCGTCGAGTCTGAGCCGGAGTCCACCTCTCCCCGCCTTAAATAGTGAGCTCGGAGCCCCTAGGGTCGTTTTCGCCCTTTAGATCGAGCTCTAGCTAGCCCTAGCCGCCTCTCCACGTCTCGCGCTTGCTCCGCCGCCATCGCCAAGCTTCGTCTGCGCGCCGCTGTTGCCTTAGCTACCGTCGGAGGTCGTCGCCTCCTCGGTTAGGTTCGCAGGGTCTCGCTGAAGCCAGGCCGCCGCCTTGTAGCCCTCGGGAGCCACCGGAACACCACCATCGACGAAGACCCGAAGCCCTCCGCCGCCTCAAGCTCGCCGCCGGCCGTCTCCATAGCCGTTCTTCGCCGTTTCGCCTTCGGTAACGATCACCTTGACCTCCTTTACCTTTTCCCGCTCTCGCCGTGCGTCACCGCGCCGCCGATCGCCGTCGACCATCGGGTCCAGAGCCGCCGCCGTCGCTGTAGCCGATCCGTAGCCGATCTGATCGGGATCGACATCGGCCGTCGGATCTTCTCGGTTAGTTTCCTTCCGTCCAATCATAGGGAGATCACCTTGACACGTGGCGAGATCGTAGCCGTCCAATCAAAATCCTTAGAATCCAGCCGTCTCGTTTTTCCCTCGTGGAAACACCACAGTGGACTCGGTTCACCATGGGCCCGATGCCTCCCTCTCACGTTGACAGTGAGGGCCCCCACTGGTCAGCCGAGAGCCCTCTCTCCTGTGATGTCATAAATGCCTTTTTCTGAATAAAATTAATTCGATTATGACGCAATAAATCAGTTAATTCTTTTAAATAGGCTATAAATGGGTTAAAACTTCTAAAAATCATAACTAATTCATACGAACTCGGATTGAGGTCGTTCAAGTCTCTAATTTCTCTAAAAATCATGAACTATCCATTAAAAATATAATATTGTACTGTTCATGTGTGTTGATGTTACTGTTTTTGCTTGTTTTGTTATTTGCCTATTAGCTACCAACGTTCAGGAAGAGACGCAGTTTTGTCGAAGCAGGTGTCGAAGACTGTGTAGAGCTGCAAGGCAAGTCACACAGATTCCTCTTTCTCATTTGACCATATTGTTACCCATGATTAAAGCTATGTTTTCTTTTTCAACGCTGCATTTATTTTGGAATGTCATCGGGACAGGGGAAAACCCTAACCTTTGTTTATGACCCCTTTGATTTGATCACAATACATTGTACCTATGGGATAATTTGACTAGCTATCTTTATTTACTGCGCGTTAGCGGTAGAATAACTCTAGGACCCCTGCTTTTAGCCTCGAACCTAGCAAATAATACAATGACTGTATGGGTTGTCATAAATAATTTCCTATATATTATTTCAGTCACATGAAATGATGATCCCTTTACGACGTGGTCGTACAAGGACAACTTAATGGTTCCACTAAAACTTGAATAAAAGGTGGGTCACGAGCACTAGGGTGTGTTTGTTTTCGCTAGCGGTGCTCGTTACAGTAAGGACCGGGTTCGCGGACTACTTGTTGCGAAGCAACACTCGTTTTGCTAACTACAAGCTAGTATGGGCTAGCAGGAGTTTGAAGTGTGCCGAGTTCAATTAGGAGGGCTCTCCCAGGGCGTGTTGTGGCTGGTATAAGTCCACACATGGTGTGCCAATAAGGCCATGCTTCGGGCTTGTCGGACCGTCTTGCGAGGGAGCAGTATTTGAATTCACACCTACCGGAGACCGAGGTTTTTTTTTTTCAGGCGGGAGGCTCTCCTATTGGGCGAGTTACATGAATATCCTGTCGCAATTCTTGTGTTGCTTTCCGAGGATACCGGGTGTGGTTATAGTGGTATTTGGATATTAGCAGGAACAGTGATTGTGCTATTGGAGTTTGTACTTCCGTGGGTAAATGCGTACATCCGGCCAGAGTAAAACTATCGAATAGCCGTGCCCACGGTTAAGGGCGAGCCTAGCAATGTTTCTGGTGTTGATTGTCCCACACTACTTAAATCTAATGTTGAACAGTGGGCATAACATGTGTAGCTCCAGGTTGGAGTGGTGGGGCCTATACCGTTTCGTGGGTGAGCGGTATTATAGCGTGGGGTGATTCAATACTGTTATTTAATTACTGTTTTATTACTCTCTCAAAATTTGATTACTGCTTTTATGCAAACTTGAGCCAGACTATGCCATCCTTTGTTATCCCGTCACTTGCATACTTGCTGGTGGCTTGCGGATATGTCATATGCCACCCTTGCAATCAACAATCATTTCAAGGAGGACAACAGCGAAGAGGGGACTACTTTACTGGAGGACTAAGAGGGAGCCAGTCAAGTGCGTGAAGTGGGAATGCCGTCACGCTGTTGTTTATTTATCCGCTGCTAGAACTTTATTGTATCGAGAGGTACCATTCACCTCTGTAATAAATGCTTACGCTATGTAAACAATTACTTTGATGATCAATTTTGTCATGTGTGCCTCGGTTGATTCCTGGACGAGGGTTTACACACAATAAAACTCTAGAATTTTTGGATGGAAATTCTGGGCGTGACACTACGTCTAAGTATGTGATGGTATTCCTTGAGGATGTATGTAGATCAATGATCTCGTGTGTTGTTCTGCCCTCAAGGGGCGCCCTGCCTCCCCTTATATACTAGGGGGCAGGGTAAAATAGGAATCCCAGCCGGATACGGCCAAGATTTCCTTCTTAGAGATACATCTTACCCGGCTAAGATGTATATTCCTTTTTATACAAGGGCAAAATCTACGGGTGCTACTATATCTCTAACTACAAAGACTCCGGCCCATCCTCCCGAGTGGCCCATATGCTTGTGAGAGGTACCCGGGCCCATGGCGCCTCCACAGTACCCTTGAGAGCTCCCCCTTCATAGTTGAGTCACAGCTGATTCTGGGAGTGCTCGTCCTCCACGGTGAAGATGCCCGAGGCCATTGCTCCCAATACTCTTTATCCGAGTGCTTCTTCTTCCCAAGTCCTCTTCATGTCAGCTGGCAGCGAGGCTATGAAGGCTTCAGGTAGATGTATGAATATTGTGCGCCGAATAGCGCCAGCCTATTAGTGTACGCCCAGACCGACTTTGTGCTTAATTGTGAAGGACAATTAAATATAAAGTCAAAGAGTTTTAACCTTGTAGTCTTTCCCGAGTAGATTACTACTGGTAATGAGACTCTTCGGTATACATGTCAACTGGAATATGATTTATAGTTCTTGCCGGAAGTAGCATGCCACTCATCATATGGATCTTTCAGCTTCATGTCAGCCGGAATAGGGGGGTTTATAGTCTTTCCGAGTGGCGTCCCACTCGAGAGTTAGGACTTCTCAGCGTCATTGGGTGTCAGCTGGAAAAGATATTTATAGTCCTTTCCTGAGTAGTGCACTACTCGGAAGTTAGACTCTTCAGCATCATATCAGCTGGAATAATGTTGCTCATGGGCAACTGCTGGCCAAGCATGTAGCGGCGAGTTACCACTTTATAAAAATTAATCCATTGCGTGGTCAGATGTACTCGAGAAAGATACCACTGTATCCCTAATTTTAATAAAGACCAATTGATCCAATCTTATAAGGATATGTCCTCTGGATACCTGGTGGATTAAGACAGATACCCAAAACACATGTGTTTAGCAATTAGGCCTCATGAAGCAATTATTGTTTTTATACCTCATCGGTTATCCTTTTGGTAGACATTCACCAGCACTGACCGATTTTAACCTAGACTGCGAGCGGCCACATATCTGAAGCGCTGCTTACTGTAGAAACTCATATACTTGGGTGGCCTAGTGTCAACTTTGCAGGCCCAAGCCCATTTAGTTGGCACAGGCTCTATAAAGGACTGAGGGAAGAGAAAAGATTTCCTCATCTTCCCCACGCGACCAATCGTTTCGTCTTCCTAGCTCCGCGCCAAAATTTCGCTTCCTGCTCCGGTAGGGTTCGCCATTGCTTGATTCCCCGCCGTCCCCCACCGAAAGCTTGAGTGATTCCGCATCCGCTTGTCGAGATTCCAAGCCCCCGACTATATTTCCCCCAAATCTCTTGTTCCCCCAGCCATGCCGAAGGTTCCAGATGTGTTGGGCGTCGACACGGATTGTTCGGGGTCTTTGGTGTTTGGGTGGCCCATCATCGGATTTCGCTGGACTGCAGACCCGGGCAAAGTTGAGAGGTTGGAAAAGTCGCTGCGGCTACAGAGCCGCGACATTATCTGCTGGCGGCCGAGGCCGAGGGGTGAGAGCGTCCTAAATCCCCAATCCGGCGAAACATGTTTTGTCTCCATTCTTTGACTGGGTTTGTTTCTCCCCCTTCTTTCCGAGTTTCCTTCCGCCACCTTCTTATATCTCTTTGTACGAAGATTTGGCAGTTGCTGTGAATTCTGAATCCACTGATCTGCAAATACGTACAGTATTGGACTCTCGCGAGTGCTACGTCGGTGTGTGGAACCCCCACTTCAAGTCTTT